>CM065389.1:33325000-33767500 GCA_033060915.1 Euryodendron excelsum
ATAAATTTTCTATACATTTTGTCTTCAAAAATTCAAGTTTCGAGTTAAAATGAATTTTCTATACATTTTGACTTCAAAAAGTTCAAATTTCAAGTTAAAATAATTTTTTTTTTATACATTTTGTCTTAAAAAATTCAAGTTTTGAGTCAAAATAAGTTTTCTGTACATTTTGTCTTCAAAGAGTTCAAATTTCGAGTCAAAATAAAGTTTCTAAACATTTTGTCTTTAAAGAGTTAAAATTTCGAGACAAAATGAATTGTCTATACATTTTGTCTTCAAAAATTCAAGTTTCGACTAAAAGTAAATTTTCTATACATTTTTTGTTCAAAAATTTAAATTTCAAGCCAAAACAAAGTTTGTATATGTTTTACATGACAAAATAAATTTTCTACATGTTTTGTCCATGTTTAAAATCAAAATGGTTTCTTAACCTTTCCCTTCAAAAGTTTGTCTCAAAATTAATTCCTAAGGTCTCTTAGCTTTCCCTTTCCAAAGTTATTTCAAAATCAAAATTCGAATTTAGTGTCATAGTCCAATTTCAAAGGTTTTATCCAAAATCCATTTCAAAGATTTTCTAAGCATCTTTTTCAAAAGGTTTCTATTTCAAATCAAGTTGCAAGGTTTTTCAAAACTCTTTTTTCTAAAGTTTTACCAATTTCTTATTCAAATTCAATTCAAAGATTTTCTAAACTATTTTCCCTCAAAAAATCTTACTCAAAATCAATCCTCAAAGATTTTCAATCCTCAAAACTCTTCCTTCCAAAACTTTTATCAATTCTAAGTTTTCATAAATTCTCTCTTTAAGAAGTTCTTTTCGAAATCCATTTCAAGGTTTTCTAAAACTTTTTTTTTTTAAATTCTTATTTGAAATCCATTCTATAAGTTTATTCAATTCAATATTTTCTAAACTTTCCCTTCTAAAAGTTTTAATTCAAAATCCCATCCGAGTTTCTAGCAGTCTTCTATGCCAAAAATGCCCCGCTCTGAAAGGATTTATCTTTTTTCCCTTCAAAAAGATTTTATTTCAAAATACCTTCTAGGTTTTCCTAACTTTTTCGTTCAAAAAGTTTGACTTCAAAAATACCATTCTAGGGCTTTCTAACTTCTTTCTTCAAAAAGTTTCATTTCAAAATCATTTTCTCGGTTCTCGAAAACTTTTTCATTCAAAAAGTTTAATCTTATAAGCATTTCTCGGGTTTCTTGAGCTTTATCCTTCAAAAGCTTCATTTTAAAAATTATTTTAAAGGTTTTCAAACTTTTTTTCCTTAAAAAGTTTCATGAGTTTCCTGAGCTTTTTCCTTGAAAAGCCCCGTTTTCAAATTTTTTGAATTTTCAAGCTTTCACCTCTTTCACTTCAAAAAGTCTACTTTCAAAATTCTAGATTTTTAAAATTTTTCTCAAAAGTTTCGTTCCAGGTTTCAAAGATTTTCTAAAAATCTAGAATTTTGAAAGTAGACTTTTTGAAGTGAAAGAGGTGAAAGCTTGAAAATTCAAAAAATTTGAAAACGGGGCTTTTCAAGGAAAAAGCTCAAGAAACTCATGAAACTTTTTAAGGAAAAAAGTTTGAAAAGCGATTTCAAAATCATTCCTAACAATCAACTTCAATTTCAAAATCATTTCAAAATCAAGTTTCAAAATTCCTGATTTCAAAAATCCAAACAATGCAGTTTTTAGACTTAAAATTCAAAATTCCAACTACTTCAGTTAACATGGGACCTTTACTCTATCATTTTCTGTCTTCAACAAGTAAAGACATAAAAAGAGGGGTAGCCGTAATCACTCCATTTTTGCCTGCTCGGCAATCTCCAGTCCAACCAAACTCACATTCAAACTGACACAGACACATTTAAGTTTAAACTAATTTTCTATACTCAATCTGGTAAATCAATCGCTTCGCTGGTTCACCGGGCCTAGTAGAGGCAAAATAAACAAAATTCCATTACGGCATTGCTTGGTCCAATTCATGTTGGCACGTCTTTCTAAAGACGATAAGCCCGTATTTCAACTTCAATTCCAATTCCAATTCCAATTCCAATCTAGACTAGTCAAGCTCAATTTGGCATGTCTTTTGAGAAAATTGATCCTTAGACGGTAAGTCCATCTAATCTGGCACGTTTATCGAGAAAATTCCTTGATAAGTCCCTTCAAACCTATTGATTGGGACTGAACCCAAGTCCCTGAGATGGTAGAGCGATTTACTTCTGGCGCTTGCTAGCCTACTAATGTAGAATGTTTGCTATCTGGCATGTTTTTTGAGAAAGTTGATCCCTCAGACGATAAGACCATCCAGCAGCTTTCCGAGATCAGGCAGTCTCTAGAATGAACGCACACTGTCAGAGTGACAAAAACACCCACAAACATTGCAACCGTCAAAGTGGTAGAAACACTCGCAAATAGGTTGACATTAGGAATTGCCAACAAAACTGCTATGTCACAAAACCGAACATGCCTCTTAACCATGAAACGTTTATCGAAAGATGGGATACCTTTGAAACCAACTCGTCACACAGTGTCAAAGTGACGAAAACAACTAAAACCCAAGTTAACACGAGTGCTTGCAACTCTATCCCGGTGAAAAATTACCAAACTATTCATTAGGCCCTTTTAGCATGCTTCTTGAGATAGTACCTAAGATCTCATAGCGATAAGTCCACCCTTCTAAGATTGTCCCAAAGACAATCTGGCATGTTCATGTGCCTCCTAGTCAATTCCAGCTCAATTTTGAGACCATTCGATCACAATGACCATTTTGTCCCTAGCCATCTGATTGCCTTTGGGAACTACACTGGCTCTAGGTATCACACTAGTTACCTCCCGAGTATGCTTCTAATAGTATTCCTAACCTTTCAATACCTTTTCGGATCATTCCAAGTCTATTATGGCAAGCTTGGTGTAAAATGACCATTTTGCCCTTAGTGAACCGGTCGTATTTTCTGACCACACCTGCTCTGGGTATCAAACCAACAACCCCTTATAACATTGTTGATAGTGTTTCCAACCTTCAAGCCTTCTCAGGGGTCACTCCAAGTCCATTCCGATGTTTTTCCAATCTAATTGACTGTTTTGCCCCTAGTAGGCCGGTCACCTTTTTCAACTGCTCTGGCACTGTTTCTCAAGCCATTTACCTTAGGATACTCTCATAGAGATTCTCATCCATCCTCGGCCTTTTAGATCATTCCTGGAGTTTCTGGAATCACTTCTAGTGGAGTCAAGACAAAAATTGCATGGTAGTCACTAGGACAGGCACCCCAATATTTTACCTTGCGTCCCAAGGGTCAAAAGATACGTTTCTTGCTGCCTTAAAACTTTCCTAAGTGGCCGGTGCCACTAGTAGTAGTGCCAAGCCAATAAAAGGCTTGGCACCACTAGAAATGGCATCAAGGTTAAAATTGGACTGGTGCGATTGCAACAGGCGTCAGTTCCTATTTCAATTGCCTATAAATACAAAACTCTTTCATTATAAAAAGGCTCTACAAACTCAGTCCAGAAACTCTGCCTCTCTGAAAACAGAGCTCAAATTCTCTCAGAACCCTAATTCTCTCAAACCGCCTCAAACTTTAGCCTTCACACACTCAAACGCTAGCCTCTATACATCTTATACACTCAAGCACAAGCTTTAATACATCCATTGAAGTTCAAGTGTTGCATCTTCAAGTTCTCAAAGTTCAAGTTAAGTAAAGCAAATAAAGTAAACAAAGCAATAACAAGACAAGGTTGGTTTTCTATTTACTTTTATGCAATCCCACTCTCTCTTCTCTTTCCTAAACCACTTAGGTTTTCTTTTATTTTAATCTTCATCTTCTACCTTCTCTTCTTGAATGCTTGAAACAAGGGACTCTCTGATTCATACCTAGGAAGGATTGTTGAAGGCCATCTCTTCAAGTTCGACCTAAGACAGTGTAGGTTCGGCCCCTTTGATTATGTAGTGAAGCCTAACCTTTTATGTTCATGTCCCTATTGTATTGTGGTTGTCATGTTCATAAATTGCATTCAAAATTGTATTCAAAGTTATTTTCAAACTTGCTCCAAAGTTATCCATTAGAATGTGCATTCGAAACTTCCTTCTTTCAAACTTCTTTTCAAAATCACTCCTAGGATGATTCTACCCATTCCATGGTTAAGGTTATTTTAGAACAGTATTATATTCAATGTAATCATAAGGGTCCAATTTTTGGGTTCAAACCCTAAATTATTTTTATCAAAGCCACAATCGTAAGATGATTCTAGCCATTATGTGGTTAGGGTTATTTTAGAAAAGTGTTACATTCAATGTGATCATTATGGTCCATATTTCAAACCCTAGATGTTGTCAATATCACAACTCTAAAATGGTTATAATATTCCAATGGTTAGAATCATTTTAGAAAAGTGAGATATTCAATAGACTTGCAAAAGTCCATATTCAAACCTCTTTCCAAATAATTTTGCTAATCTACTTCCTAAAAACTCTTTTCAAATATCGACTTTCCAAAAACTCTTTGTCTTGAAGTCCAAGTCAAGCCCTAAAATCAATGGTTAGGAAACCTTAATTCCTTTCTTGAAATCATCACTTTCTATTTTGCCTCAAATCATATGTTTTCAAAATTATTTTCTACATTAAATCATAGATTTCCAAAACCTCTTTATCTATCAAATCATAGATCTCAAAATTCAAGATTTTGAAAACTCAACCTTTTCAACTCCATGTCAAATCAAATCTTCCAATTGAGAAAACCAAATCAAATCCTCCAATTTTGGAAACAAAATCAAATCATCTATTTTTGAAAATAAAATTCAATTTTCAACTTTAGGAAATAGAGATCAAATCTTTCCTAATTCTAATCTTTCCTAATTTAAATTTTTCTTAAATTCAAACTTTCAAACGTTTCTTAATTTCAAACTTTCAAGTCTTTCTAAATTTCAAATCTTTCTAAGTTCAAATCCTTCAAAGTTTGAAACTTTCCTAATTCAAAACTTTCCTAAAATGGAACTTTCCTAACTCAAAACTTTTCTAAAATCCAACTTTTTAAAATCAAACCTTCTTATTTCAATTGCATGCTTGAACCCTAGGTTGCATAGACCCTAGGAGGCCAAACACTAGTTCAACCCTAACCCTAAAGTTAGGAAGTTTTATCTCTTTTCCAAAACTCTTTTCTAAATCAAAATGGTTTCAAACTTCAATTGAAGTGAAGACAATTTCAAAGTTGAATTCAATCCTTCCAAATCAAGTCAAAGTCAATTTCAAGTTTAATTTCAAATCAAAATCAATTCCAAACTTGATTTCAAATCAGAGTTCAATTTCAAATCCTCCAATCAAAGTTCAAATCAAACTGTTTTGAAGTTAAACTTTTCAAAGACCTCAAAGTGTCTATTTTCAATTGGACCCTGAGTCCGAACTACGGTTGATCTAATTCCCAACAAAAGGATACGTAGGCAACCCTCATGGGTGCGGTTACAAAGTTTTTCAAGTTTTCAATTTCCACAACATTTTTTAAGCTTCAAATCCTCTATTCAAATCTATTTTCAAAATCCAATATTTTTCTTGGACTTGCATGTCCTACATTATATCAAATCTTCTTCCAAATTTTTTTTCAAAATGGATATAATTAAACAATGGATAATTAAAGATTCTAAATAAGTGAACCTAGAGTGAATAGACATATAGTACAACAAGGGTCGGATAGGGTGATAGCCTAGTGCATCTTCCCTATACATAATCAACCTTCGAACCTATAATCATTGTTTTTGGGAGACCAAAAATAGAGTTACATTTAAAAAGGGTTTAAATATTTTTAAAGGTTGCCAAACAACCTGTTTTCTCCAAAAACCTTCTGTTTAGGAAATTTTTTAAAACCTTTTCAAAAATCCTAAGTTTAATTTTTGGATTGCACTTAGTTTTAGTTGACCTAACTCACCTTAATAAAGTTAGGTGGCAACTCCAAATATTTTTCAAAAGCCCTTATTCAAATCAATTTCTAGTTCAAACCTAGTCACACTCGCTTTGCTAAGAGGACAAGTTCTAACGAGAGAGTACCGTGTTTTTCTTACTTGTATTTTTCTGAGTATGAAAAATCAGGGCACGACGCCTCTCAAAAGAGGGTTGCCTTGGAACCATTACAACCACTAACTCAAGAGAGTAAAACTTCGAAAATCAATATAGAATAAGTAGTTTTGAAAACCATTTGAAAGCTTGAAAACCACTCAAATGAGGGTTGTTTTAAAAAACACTTTTGTGCAAACTTAAGAGTGTGAACTTTTTGAAAACCTCTTTAAGGAGGGTTATTTTGCAAACCGCCTTTGGGATATTAAACCCCTCTAATGAGTTAGAGTTCATATGCTTGTTTTGATGAAAACCACTCCAAAGAGGACTTCCTTAAGACCATTCCAACTTTAAAACTCAAGAGAGCAATACCATTGAAAAACCTCCCTAGGGAGGATTGTTTTTGAAAGATTTGAATATATTGAAAACCTCTTTTAGAGAGGGAGTTTTGGAAACCATTTTAATGCAACTCAAGAGAGTAAAATGCATAGATGCAGTGGTAGAGATTGGTGGTTTTTCTAGAGCTTTCTAAGGCATGTAAAGCAAGGGTTCTTGGCTTAAGTTTCAAGAAACTCCAACTTACAGCCACTTTTTGAAAATCATTTGAACATGAACTTTAGAGAGCTTTGGAAGATGGAAACAATGGTGTTTTTTAAAATGGTTTGAAGCATAGAAAATAAACCCAAGGCATGCAATACATGAACAATATAACATTTATATGCAAAGGGTCATGGAGCATACAAGATTCAAGGCTACACCAAATTGCAAGGGATTCTAAGGCCATACTATGTTCAAGTAGGCCATGAGAGATCCCGCAACCTGTGGTTCTCATAGGCTTTCCTTTAAGCATAGCTTAAAAACCCTCTTATTCCAAGCATAAAAGAAAAGGAGGTAGAAGATAGCGATTAAAAAGAAGAAAGCTCAAGTGAGCTTAGATGGAGAAGAGATGGAGTGGGAGAGACATAAATGTAAAGAGAAACCGCACTGATTCCACTGTAAAAGTGTAATCATAGGCCTTTAATTCATACTTTGTTAGCCTTAGAATAATGTATATTGCTTTGGTTTAGCTAGTCATATGTTTGATTACGTTTTGTTTAAGTTTTGTAGGTTTTGGAAGCTAATAGAGGCAAAAGGAAGCAAGAATGATCAAAGTGAGTTTAAAGCGATCAAACAAGAGATCAAAATTTGATAATGTCTCAAAAATAATAGTCATAACTTTTTACTCCGAGGTCCGATTGAGCTAATTCTTGCAGGATTAGAAATAAAACTTCAAGATTTACAACTTTGCCGCTGATGCGAGTTGGCTGAGTTAGCTTCAAAGGTGGTCAAAACTGAGTAACAAAAATCTATAAGGTTGTAGACCGTTCCAATGGTTGGACCAGCCATTCCAATGGTCAAAGAGTGAAGATAGACCGTTCCAATGGCCATTTTGACTGTTCTAACGGTCAAAGAGGCTACAAGAACCGTTCCAACGGCTGGGCCAACCGTTGGAATGCGGCCCCTGTGTTTTTGACATAATTCTTGGTTTCCTAAAACTATTTTTAGTGTATTTTCAACCCTAATTCGGGGAAGAACCATTCTAAGTCTTTTTTAGAGTTTTTTAAGGGTTTTCTTGGGGCGATAAGCTAGTCTTTCATTGTGCTTTCAATTTCTTGTAATCAAATACAATGTTTGTCAATTCAAATCAAAGTTTATTCATTTCTTCGCGTAGCTAATCATCTCTTGGCACAGGAATGTGAAGATTGAAGGGTTTTGTGTTGATCAAGGTAATCCATGAATTTCAACGTTTCTATTTTTTATTTATGAATCTTTATGCGTTCTTAAGGATTCGCTTTAGAAATCAAGATCTCTTGATCAAATCTTAAGTCATTATACACAAATTAGGTCTTAGGATATTAGTTGCTTGGATCCCAAATAAGAATACTTTGAAAAACAATTTTTTATGAATTCTCAAGAACTCCATCAAGATTCCAAATTGTTTTTTATCAATAAATCTTTTGATTCAACAATACTCTCATAGTTGGTGAATTGAGTTAAACATCCATTGATCAACTACATATTCACTTAAAAATTGAATCATTCCTCACCAAGATTCTTCTCTCTAGTATTTACAATCAACTTCAATTCTAGTTTTCTTAAACAACAAAATCAACCAAGAATCCATTTTACTTTTCTTTTTGGTGAGTTTTCCTTAAATCTTTATGTTTTAACAAGAGTTCTACACGTCAGTTCATTAGTTCCTTAAGGTTCGATCCCAGTCTTACCGGGTATCTACTACCTCGTACATTCTGTAGTTGGGATCATAACTCGACACTTTTTGGAGTCAAGTATTTTGGCGATGTTTTTGGGGAACTAAGGCAAAAGGCATTAGAATTCGGGTGTGAAAAGATCGTTCAAGAAAAGCAAAATTCTCCCACATCATCATCTACACCAAAGGCATTAAAGTTAACCTTGGGTAACTTTATTCCACCCTTAGCTAGGTTTTTCTCTGTGAGCATCTTAGACATTATTTTTCCTTTTTATTTTTTCTTCTTTTTAGGATTGTTTGTTTTATTTGTCTTCATATTGCATTTAGTTGGGTAAGTGATAGAGGAGATTAGGATTCGGTGCTACTTGCTTATTGGTGGTATTATTTTGTATACGAAGACTAAAAGTGTCGGTTAGATTTCATTAAGATAATTGGTGGTTTATTCTAAAAAGATTGGAGGTTTGGCAGGAGTTGACTGTCTTTGGTGTTTTGAGGCTTATAGCCTAGTCTATTTGTTGTATTTTGCATTTGCATGTCAGTTTGGTCAAGAGGGCCCAGCGGTAGATTGCAACGAATAGACCTTCACACACTACCTCCACCTATAAAACGTGCTTTTGTTAACTAACTTTAGAAAGATGGCCACTCTCAACATAGTTGATCCCCCAGGCAATGCCCAAGTAGGGGGCGATAACCAACCACCTCAACCTCGGTCCCTTAGGGATTATCTTAATCCCACATGGTAAAACCCACCTTTGTGCATAGTTCTTCCACCACAACTAGCTCTTTTAAATTTTAAACCAGGCATGGCACAGATGATCCCAAAAATTTTTGGGGAGGATTCGAGCAACCCTATAAGTACATAAAGGACTTTCAAGAGATGTGCATTATATTCTTAGATAAGACTTGCACATAGGAGACTCTTCACAAGATAAGGCTAGGAGTTGGCTTATTACCTTGAAACTAAGATCCATAACTTCATGGGCTACTATACAGGCTAAATCTCTTAAGAAATTTTTCCTAAAACATAAAACTGAGGCAAATCATCACCAAATCTCTCAATTCTTCCCTCATCAACACGAAATATTTTATCAGTGTTAGGAGAGATATAAGGCAATCCAAAATTCATGCTCACACCATGGTCAAGAGACTTGGAAAGCGATTAATCGCTTCTTCTCCTCTCTAACACTACAATTAAAGAGATTTGTTGAGACCATGTGCAATGGAGAGTTATATGAGAAGACGCCTTAGGAAGCCTTTGATTTCTTTAATTTCTTAGCAAAAAATGCATGATATTAGGATACGACTGGGACTCAAAACCCTAAGTCCAAGTCTATTGCCTGAGGGGGTGGGCAATTTACATTGAGAGAATTAGATGATGCTAATGCTAAACTCTTGGCTCTCACTAGGAAACTATAAGCTTTAAAGATGAGCAATAGTAATGTGGTGTCTAGTGTCATTCCTAATAAACCTACGAGTAAGGTCATATTCATGGTCTATCATAGTAGAGCCCATGGGATTGATGATTGTCCTAACATTCGGGCTTATAAGAAAGTTGTACGAGGTTAAGCTAATGCTATTAATTCCTACAATAAGCCGATAATCAACCAAGCAGGAATAAGAAACCCATATGGAATAACATATAATCCAGGGTGGCGCAATCACCCCAACTTTAGTTGGAGAAATGAGGGGACTTCTACCTCTTAACAATATCAAGCTCCTCTGCCACTGCAATATCAGGCACAACCTATTGACCCAAGCTTTAATTGTGCAAGAAAAAGGCAAGTTTCCTACCTAACTTCAGCCTAACCCAACTAGGCAAGCTAACATGAGTGAAACTAGCTCCAATCTTACTTCTATCCATGAATAGGTCCAGTCAATTACCACCCTTAGAAGTGAGAAAATTGTTGATAAAAATATTCCTCCTAAAGAGTCTGAGTCTAAAGGAGAGTTCCCTAGGGTCAGTGAGGAGAGAGTGAGTGAGGAGAAAGCTAGTGAGGAAGTTAGGGTGAAAGACAAAGAACTTGAGAGGATTGGAAGTGAGAAAGAAAGAGAAGTGAAAGTAGAGAAGTTTAACGAGAATGATATGGAGGTGTTATCATATGCGCCTTTCCCTCATAGGTTAGCCAAATCTAAACATGAACTTCATAATTATGATATTTATGCTGTGTTCAAGCAAGTGAAACTTAACATAACTCTTCTTCATTTTATTAAACAGGTCCCCTTTTATGCCAAGTTTCTAAAACACATGTGCACTGTTAAGAGGAAACTCTATGTGAAAGAAAATTTCTTTTTGGCTAAACAAGCAAGTGCAATCTTGTAATCTAATACCCACCAAAGTTCGAGGACCCTAGTTGTCCTGCAAATTCTTATGTCATAGGAAACCATCATATAGACCATGCCTTACTTGACTTGGGGGCAAATGTGAACTTTCTGCTTTATTTTGTGTTTAAAAAATTAAGGTTGGGCGAGTTGCACCCTACTAGAATCATCCTCCAGTTAACTGATAAGTCTATTCAAGTTCCTAGGGGTATGGTAGAGGATATACTTATCCTGGTTGATAAGTTTTACTTCCATGTGGACTTTGTTATGATTGACACTCAACCTATAGTGAGCCCTAGCACTCAAGCTCCAATTCCAGCCATCATAGGAAGACCCTTCCTCACTACATCTAATGCTCTAATCAATTGTAGGAATGGGGTCCTTAAACTTTACTTTGATAATCTAACTGCTGAGCTGAATATTTTTAATGTGAGCAAACCTATAGGTGAGTGTGAAGATATGAAAGAAATAAGCTTTATTGACACATTAGTGCAAGACCACTTTAAGAAAGAGACTGTAGAGGACTCTTTAAAAAGATCCCCAATGTTTAGTGAGGCGGTAGAGCAAGTAGAAGTTAGGACTACTTTGATGAACATTATTATTGAAAGTCTAGAGGTTATACCTATTCAAGTTACAGGACAATGGATCCTTACTTTTGAGTCTCTAACTCTTAGTTTCATTAGACCCGAGCCTTTCAACATCAAAGCCCACACTTATGATAGGAAATCATTACCATCAACACTAAAATCCACATTCTTAGGTGAGGGTGAATCTTATCCGCTTGTTATCTCCTCTCGGTTGTTTAAAGGCCAAGAGCAAAGTCTACTGAAAGTGTGGAAGAAATGCAGAAAAGCTTTAGGTTGGACCATGGTAGACTTGGGTGAGATCGAGTATGTGGATTCTAGTGATCCACCACCTCCTGATTGAAGATAACCAGTCCATGGCAGTGTATATTAGTTAGGTTAGTTAGTTTTAGGTTTCTGTTAGTTTCTAGGTTTTTTATTTGTTTTTAGAGTTTCCCCCAAGTTGGGGGGAGTTGTCTCGCCCAGTTCTTCTTCCCTCTTTCCGATCTCATTTGGTTGTTCTCTTTGTTTTATACATTGAGGAAATTGCATCATTTTAGTTGGGAGGAGAATTAGTGGTAGTTTGGTAGTTTCATTTTGTTTTGTTTTGGCTTTTAATTAAAAAAAATTTGCAAAAAAAAAATTACAAATTGAAAATTTTGTAGATTTGATCATTATATATTGATGGATATTCTTATTAACTATGATATAGTAGATGAGTGTTCATTGGCTTGAGTGAATGAATGGGAGTACTGTGCTCTGATGCTTGCCTAATGACTAATCATGTAGGTTTTATTGATAAATTCTTCTTGAGTTACATTGAGATTCACGATAGTAGGTTTACTCTCATCCACCTTATTTTTCTATTAGAGTCTAATTGTTGTACAACTTGTCATATCATTTTAAGTGATTATGTCTATGATGATTTTATAGTCTATGGATACATATAGATCATATTTGAATGCAATCTTAAGGGTTAGAATGTGTAATGCTAATCTTGGGTGATGAAAGCATTATTACTTTCCGAGTTGCTCTTTTAACCTTAACATAACTATTAAACTTCATCTAAGATAGATGGTTAGGAAAATAACATTTACTTGCATCATCATTACATTAGATTTCAACCTTAGTTTTTGAGTGATTCAGATCCTTGAATGAGAAGAGATTTTTACAAAGTGAGCTTTCAAACTGTAATGCTATTTTGTGCATTTACATTTACTCTGGATAAATTCTTTCATATCTCTTTTATTCAATAGCTTCATTACTCTTGATTTGATTCATATGTTAAACTGTTTTTGAGTGTTTGGAAGTTATGAACTCTATTAGATTAAGTTTTTTACTCTTTTGAAAATAAGACAAAGCCATCTTTCTTATTGTGAACCACGGATTTTCTTGTTGAAACCATTTCTTTGGAACCAAATTTGAGTCTATACTTAATTGATCTTTGCTTTTGTTACACCAATGCCAAAGTATTCCCCTAACATAAAAATATAAGTATCTTAACTTGTTAATAGTTGAGTTGAAAGTAAAGAAGGGTGATAGGTTTGTGAAAAAAAAAAAAATAGCAAAGAAACCCAAAGAAGGGGTTGCAAGAAAAAAAAAGAAAAAAAGGGAGAGGTTGGATGTTAAAAAAGAAAAAAAAAAGAAACAACGAATGAGATTGGGGAATTGGAAGTGTGTACCTACTTATCATTGTATGTCTTGATCACGCATATTTTGAGCCAATTGTCCTTTCCTTTTCTACCCTACACGTCTTGGCCAAGTTATAACTTGGAAGTCCTTGTTGATCCAAAGTGTGAGTAACTGGTATTTCAAATTATTCAGCTGAGTTCATATACTTTTGAATACTCAATCAGTTTTTACATTAGATAATCCTTTATTTTATTAGTTTTTCTAATCGAATTGCTCCCTTGTTTTTATTATGCATTTATTAATAACGATGAGCTTTCCATTGTGAGTAATCTATATTTCTGTTCTTTGTAAGTGTATGTCTGATAAGGATTTAAATCAAAGCTTAAGGTTATGGTTGCTTGATTTCCTTGGTTTGAGCTATAGTGGTTTGATGTTCATACACATGTACTGAATTCCTTCTATGTTATTCCAAATTTGTTCTAACTTCTATGTTAGAGTTTAAGATGAGTTGGGATTTATTAATTCATTTTGATTCCTACATGATATTAACTGTTCTAACTACTTTTGATTGCGAGAAAGTTGTGATGTTTGTTAGTACCATCACTGGAAATTCTCACCAGACTAAACTCGTCCACTAGGGCTAACATAAGGGTTTAAAGGCTTGATGCATTCACTAAATGCATTTGCGACTCCTAAGAAAGTGGAGATTATCTTTTGGTTTTAGTAGTTTTGCTAGGGCCTAGCAAAAAGCAAGTTGGGGGTGTGATTCCACTGTAAAAGTGTAATCATAAGCCTTTAATTTATACTTTGTTAGCCTTAGAATAATATATATCGCTTTAGTTTAGTTATTCATATGTTTGATTATGTTTTGTTTGAGTTTTCTAGGTTTTGGAAGCTAATAGAGGCAAAAAGAAGCAAGAATGATCAAAGCGGGTTCAAATCGATCAAACTAGAGATTAAAATTCGGTGCTGTCTTGGAATATTAGCCATAACTTTTTACTTCGATGTTCCATTGAGCTGATTCTTGTGGAAATGTATAGAAGACTTTGAGATCTACAACTTTGCCTCTAATGTGCATTGGCTGAATCAGCCTCCAAAGTGGTTAAAACTGAGTGACAAAAATCTGTGAGGCTGCAGACTTGTCCCAATGGTTAGAGAGTGAAGGCAGACCATTCCAACGGTCAGAGAGGCAATAGGAGCCATTCCAATGGCTAGACAAACCGTTGGAATGACAGCCCCCACATTTTTTACCTAATTCTTGTTTTCCTAAACCTATTTACGTGTATTTTTAACCCTAATTCAGTGGAGAACCAATCTAAGTAATTTTTTAGAGTTTTTTTTAAGGGTTTTCTTAGAGAGATTAGCTAGTTTTTCATTGTGCTTTCAATTTTTTGTAATCCAATACGTTGTTTATTAATTTAAATCAAAGATTATTCATGTCTTTACATAGCTAATCATCTTTTAGCAGATGAATGCAAAGATTGAAGGTTTTTGTGTGGTGGATCAAGGTAATCCATGAATTTCAATGTTTCTATCTTTTATTTATGAATCTTTATGCATTTTTGAGGATTCCCTTTAGGAATCAAGATCTCTTGGTCAAATCTTCGAGTTGTTATACACAAATTAGGTTTGGGGATATTGGTTGCTTGGATCCCTGATAAGAATACTTTGAAAAATAACTTTTTATGAATTCTCAAAAACCCATCAAAATTCCAAATCGCTTTTTATTAATAAATCTTCTGATTCACCAATACTATCATAGTTGTTGAATTGAGTTAAACATTCATTGATCAACTACACATTCACCTAATAATTAAATCATTCCTCGCCAAGATTCTTCTTTCTAGTATTTACAATCAACTTCAATTCTAATTTTCTTAAATAAAAAAATCACCAAAAGCTCCATTTTTACTTTTCTTTTTTGTGAGTTTTGCATAAATCTTTGAGTTTTGAGAAGATTTCTACAAGTCAGTTTACCAGTTCCTTGTGGTTCGACCCCGATCATACCCAGTATCTACTGCCTCATACATTCTGCACTTGGGATCATAACTCAAGCACTTTTTGGAGTGATTCACTTGCCTTGGTCTTCAATCCACCATTGTTGAGTATCCTTGAGCTTAAATGGTCTTGAATTAACTTGAGAAGACTAAAATTGGCTTGGAGCTTTAAAGAACTTCAGTTTTTTTTTTTTTTAATTTTGGAGTTCTGGATTGAATTTGGCAGAGCTTTGGTACTATTTTTGAGTATGGAATATACAGGGGAGACCACTATTTATAGGCTAAGAAAACATTTTAGGCGCATGTCCAACATGTGCCTAGCCAAAACTTGGCCAACCGCACGTAGCATGTACGTCGATCCTTCTACAGTGGCTAAGTGCCACATGGCACTCCCTGTACTACCCTATGTGGTCATTTTTTTTGGCATATGTCGCACACACTCCGCCAGTAAAAGCTTTTGTGCTGACTTCGCCTCAAAATTTGTGCAATCTGAGAATGGTTCAGGAAAATCAGTCGCGTTAACGACGTTCTTCTATTGTTTCTTATGAACCGAGAGCCCTCAGGGAGCTTCAAATGATTCCAAATGACCAATATATTTTCTTAGGAAGCGTGCATGAAAGTAAACTTTTTGAAGCTGGTGAGATGCTCTAAGGGTTTTCGAAAATGGTAGTTTTTGCGCTACATGATTGTGGCCTTCGGGAAGCCACCTCCTCGATCAAACCGTATTGATGGGAGGTCCTCTAGACAAGTTTTAGGGAATTCTCTAATTTACACATTTCTCAAGTCATTTGACTGTGCGTTTTAATCAACGAATTGAAAAAAAAGTCAACCCATATGGAGCGTCTATGACACACTTCAAGAGTTTTTCAAAGTGGCAACATTCGGGCAACGTGATCGGATGCTTGGGGAAGCGATCTTTTCCATCGAAAGACCTATGGAAAGGCTTTTGAGAATTTCTTGATTTATACATTTCTCAAGCCATTTGATGGAGCATTTTAATCAAGGAATTGAAGAAAAAGACAACCCTAGAGGAGCATCTATGAAATGCTCCAAGAAGCTTTTGTTGACTTAAAGGTGTTTTGAGTCAAGGGACTCACTTGGAAATGGATGGGGATATCATTTAGAGTGTCCCAATGGATGCTAGTTTGATTACTAGAGCCAATGTGGTTTAAACTGGGTGCCTAGATCACCAGGGGCAAAATGGTCATTTTGATCAGGTATCACCGGAATGGGTCTAGAGTTGGTTGGAATGGCATATTGAATATGCTAAACTGTCACGGGATAATCTTGGGAAGGTGGACTTCCAGTCTTGAGGACTTAGTACTTTCTCGACGACATGCCGGCCTGCCCAGCGGTAGAATGGTCATTTTGAGTGGGTATCACCCGAATTGGTCCAGAGTTGACTAGAATGGCATATTGAACATGCCAAACTATTTGGGGACAGTTCTATAAGGTAGACTTACCATCTCGAGGCCTTGGTACTTTCTCTAAGATGTGCCGGGTTTGATGGACTTACCGTCTTAAGGAGTTTGTATTTTCTCACAAGACGTGCTGGGTTAGATGGACTTATCATCTTAAGGAGTTTATACTTTCTCGTAATACGTGTTACCATGCCCGAGGGGTAGGTTGGTCATTTTTCGCCAAGACGGGCTAGCAAGCTTCAGTGTTTACCTATATGTACGGGTATTTCCGTCACTCTGACAGTTGTAATGGGTTGGTTTTTAGAGGTCTTTCTTTTCTTCGATAAACATGTCACGGCCAAGAGGTGTGTTCGGTCTTATGACACTGCGTGTTTTAGTGGTAAAACTCTTATCGACCTAGTGAGTGTTCTCGTCACTCTAACAGCTTAAAGGTTTGTGAGTGTTTTCGTCACTCCGATGGTTTAGTGTTGGTTCCAGACATAGCCTAATCTCAAAAAACCATCGGATGCCAAGGGGCATAACAGATATTCTACATGGGCAAGCTAGCAGGTGCTAGAAGTGAACTATTTAAAGTTTCTAAGTGTTTCTGTCACTCCGATGGTTCGATGGTTTATGAGTGTTTCCGCCACTCTGACGGTGATGATTAGTTTTGGAGGCCGCTCGGTCTCTAAAAGCTACCTAGAGTGCCTAAGGGCATTTTGGTCATTTGGCTTCAGTTCAGCCTGACGGTTTGGGAAGCAGTCGATTGACTGGATTGGAGTTTGAAAAGTTGATTTGGGCTTGACATTGTTGTGATGTTGGATTAGAGTGATAGGTTGGACCAAAGATTGCCGAGCTGGCAAAAATTGGGTGCTTACACGGCTCTTTTTAGTTTTGCACAAAAAATGATTTTCAAAACCACCCTCCGAAGGGATTTCTAAGTTTTTACTCTCTTAAGTTTGTATAAAAATGATTTTCAAAACCGCCCTCTCTAAAAGGGGTTCTCATGATTTTGAAAGTTTTTAAAATAACCCTCCTTAGAGGAGATTTTGAATGTGTTACTCTCTTGAGTTTTGAGATTGGAATGGTCCCAACGAGGCCCCCTCTTGAGGGGTCTCCAAAAAGTCAACCATATGAACAATGCTCATTTGAGTGGTTTTCACTTTGCTAAAGTGGTTTTCCAAAACAACCCTCTTCAAGAGAGGTTTTCAAAATCTTTATTCTCTTGAATTTTCATCCAAATAGTTTTCAAAACTACCTAGTCTATATTGATTTTCAAAGTTTTACTCTTTTAAGATAGTGGTTTGAATGGTCCCAATGAAACCATCTCTTGAGTGGTTTCTATATCAACCATATGAACCCTACACTTACTTGAGTAGCTTTAATAAAATGGTTTTTAAAAACTCACAACTCTTTTGAGTTCTTTTTCAATAAGGTTTTACATGAAATGATACTTTTCTACATAAAATGATACTTTTCTAAGCTTTTCTTCAAACTTTTCACATAAAATGATGACATTTTTACATGAAATCATGATTTTCTAACACATTTTCAAGTTTCATGCATAAAGCGACTTTTCCAAGCCTTCCAAAACCACTAGGACGAAACCCTAGTTCAAAACTACCATTCCAAAACCCTAGTTCAAAACCACCATTCTAAAACCACTAGGAC
This sequence comes from Euryodendron excelsum, assembly GCA_033060915.1. Taxonomy (NCBI): domain Eukaryota; kingdom Viridiplantae; phylum Streptophyta; class Magnoliopsida; order Ericales; family Pentaphylacaceae; genus Euryodendron; species Euryodendron excelsum. The sequence goes on from CM065389.1 coordinate 33,342,850, forward strand.
CAAACCTTAGTTCAAAACCACCATTCCAAAACCATTAGGTTCAAACCCTAGTTCAAAACCACCTTTCAAGACCTTAGGTTCACCTCACCCTAGTCCTCCAAACCCTAGGTTAACCTAATCCAAATTAGTTAACCCTAGATCAACCTAACCCTAATTGTCCAACTCTTGATTAACCTAACCCTTGTTAGTTAAACCTAGGTCATCCTAGCCCTAGTTAACCTAACCCAAGTTAGTTAACCCTTGGTCAACCTTACCCTAGTTGCGCAACCCTAGGTTAACCCAACCCTAGTTAGTTAACCCTAGGTCACCTAACTCTAGTTACCCTAACCAAGGTTAGTGAGCTTTAAGTCTCCAATTCCAATCCTCTTTCAAACCACCTTTTACAAATTCCAAAGGATCTTTCAAAAAGTTTCCAAAAACATCCAACTCTATTGAGTTTTCAAAAATCATGACCCTAGTAGTCTTTTCAAATGCTTCCATTCTTCTTTCAAAAATATTTTCAAGAGCTCTTTTAAACTTGCCTCAACCAAAATGGCTAGACACTTACCATTTTCAAAACCTATTTTCCAAATCATTTTAAAAAAACTAGCAACCGTAAGGTGATCATAACCCTCTCACGGTTAGGGTTTCTAAGGAAAAGTGATACATCAAATGAAACCTTCAATGTTCATATTAGGATTCCAAAACCTTAAGTGTTTTTCAAAACCTCTTTTCAAAAATGTTTTTCAAGATTCACATCCTTGATGTAATCTTAGTCACTCCATGATTAGGGTTATTCAAGTAAAAGTGAGATGTCCAATTAGGGTTTGCAAACCCTAGAAGTTTTCAAAACCCTAAGGAAAGTTTCTAGCCCCTTTTCTAAAAATGTTTTCAAAATACATAGCCTTAAAGGAGTTTAGTTAAGTTCACATGAGCTTTCACCCTTCTCCAAAAGTGTAAATCCATTTTTTCAAAATCTTTTAATCAAACTTCCCAAAACTCTCTCGAGTTGTTTCTAAAACCATTTACAGACTCTCGTGAGTTGTTCTCTAAAAAGCATCCCAAACTCCCTTAAGTTGTTTCAAAACCATTCCAAAACTCTCTTGAGTTGCTTTCAAAAACCTTCCAAAACTCCATTGAGTTGATTCTAAAAGCTCACTTGAGTTACTTTAAAAAACTTTCCAAAAACATTTCAAGTCCTATTTCAAAGGCATTTTTAAAAAATGCTCCAAGTCCACGTTCAAGTGAAAGCTCTCTTGAGTTGAAGTTTCAAAAACCTTCCAAGGCTCTCATGAGTCTATTTTCAAATCATGCTCTTGAATGAACTATGAATGATCTAATTTTTGCCAAATGAGATATGTAGACAACCTTCATTGGTGTGGTCACAACCGTTTTTCAAGTCAAATGTCCCTTTTCAAAACTCTTCGCCAATCAAAATTTTCTATCTCAAGTCAACTTAAAAAATTTCATACTCTTTCAAAAGTATCTTTAAGCAATCAAATTTCAAACCCTTTTCCAATTCCTTCAAAAAAATGCTTTGAAAAATGTGCATCATACATCATTCATCCATAAAGTGATGAACAAATCCCGGTTTCAAATTTTCAATAAGTGGATATAAAGTCGATAATTAGTAACCGCTGATTCAAGTGAGTGAACTAACGGTGAATAGACATGTAAGTACCAAAAGGGTAGCGTAGGGTGATGATCTTAGGATATCTTCCCTACACGTAACAAACCCCCGGAACATAGATTTATGTTTTAAAGACCAAAATTGAAGTCACGTTTCAAAAAGGGCTTTAAAACTTTCAAAAGGTTGCTAAAAAAAATTTTGTTTCCAAAAGCCTTCTTAAGAAGGCATTTTCAAAACATTTTTTAAAAACCTAAGTTTAGTCTTCGGATTACACTTAGCTTTCAGGTGACCTAACACATCTATGACTATGCTAGGTGGTGACTCCAAACTTTTTCAAAAAGCCCTTAATCAAATCAATTTTCAAGATTAAACTCCCATCGCATTATCATTTTAGGAGGACAAGTTCTAACAAAGAGAGTACCATGCTTTTTTCCAATTCAAGAGGGACTTGGTCCAAAAAACGGGGCACGATAGGACCCTGCCCTCCTAAGAAGAGAAAGGTAGACTTATTCTTGATATGCTTTGCTGCATTTTCTAAGAGCTTAGAGTAGTCTAGTAATTTTTAGGTCTTATATTTGTTTATACAGGCTACTAGCATAGAGATCCACAAGCTTGCATCTAAACCAGAGCAGCAGATGGAGAAGGGCAAAGCTAAGCATGGCAAACATTGTCCGAAGAAGAGGAAGGTAAGCACCATTGTGTGTAATCCTTCACTTTTAAAGTTGGAATGATAAATTTGGTTTTGCAAATGTTACAAGAAAATTTGATTTTGCAAATGTTATGTAGTTGAGCAAGGCAAAGGGCAGTGGGGTGGTTAAAGACCCATCTGAGGTGGATGTTGTAGAGGATCGTATTGAGAAAATACCTCCTATAAGCACCCCACTTTTGCCCGTTTGGCAATCTCCGACCCGACCGGACTCACATTCAAACTAACATAGACACATTCAAATCCAAATCAATTTTTCAGACTTAATCCAATCAAAACAAAATCACCAAAATGCCCTTGGGGCATTGCCCAGTCCATTTCCAGTTGGCACCTCTTCCTAAAGACAGTAAGTCCTTATTTCAACCTCAATTCCAGTTTCAATTCCAGTCGAAACTAATCAAACTCAAATAGGCATGTCTTTTGAGAAAGCTGATCCTTCAGACAGTAAGTCCATTCAGTCTAGCACGTTTATCGAGAAAACTCTTTAGAATGGTAAGTCCATTCAAACCTGTCGACCAGGACAAAACCCAATTCCCCAAGAAGGTAGAACGGTTCACTTCTGGCGCCTTCTAGCCCACCAACGTAGAATGTCCATCATTTGACACATTTTTTGAGAAAGATGATCCCTCAGACGACAAGTCCATCTAATAGTTTGATGAGATCAAGCAGTCTCCGGAATGAACGCATCCTGTCATAGTGGCAAAAAGAATCACAAACATCGTAACCAGCAGAGTGGTGTAAACACTCGCGAACAGCTTGACATTGGAAATTGCGAACAAAACCCTTATGACACTGGATTGAATATGCCTCTTGGCTATGACATGTTTACCGAAGGACGAGATACATTTGGAAACTAACTCATCACACACAGTCAAAGTGGCTAAAACACTAAAAACCTAGGTCAACACTAGTGTCTGCTAGCACACTCTGGTGAAAAATGACCACATTGCCTCATGAGCCTTTTCGGCACGCTTCTCGAAAAAGTACCTAAGTCCTTAGAGTAGTAAGTCTACCTTTTCAAGATTATCCCAAAGACAATATGGCATGTTTGAGTGCCTGCAAGTCAGTTCTGAATCAATTTTGAAGCCATCCGGTCAAAATGACTATTTTGCCCTTAGCCATCCGATCGCCCTCGGGAAGCACATCGACTCTAGGTATAGAATTGGTAACCTTTCAAGGATGCTTATAATAGTTTTGTCAAACTTCTAACACCTTTCACGGGTCACTCCAAGTCCATTATGGAGTTTTCCCAATTCAATTGACCATTTTGCCCCCGGTGGGCTGGTCGACTTTTCCAACTATTCTAGCATTATTTCTCAAGCTAGTAATCAATGGGACACTCTCCCGAGGATACTTGTCCATTCCCAGCCAAGTCTGGTTACTCAAAATCTTCTGGATCATTCTTAGACTTTCAAAGTTACTTCTAGTGGAGCCAAGCCAAAAATTGCATGGGAGTCACTAAGACAAGTGCTTAAATCTTTTGCCTTGCATACCACGGGTTGAAAGATATGTTTTTTGCCATTCTAAAAACTTTCCTAAGTGGTTGGCGCCACTGCCATGCCAATAAATGGCCTGGCGCCACTGTAATAGGTGGTTTGGTTTGCCTATAAATACAGACCCTCTCCTTGCTAAAGGAGTCCACAAATACAGTCTAGAAACTCTGTCTCTTGAAATTCAGAGCTCGAAATCTCTCCCAAACCCTACCTCTCTCATGTCTCTTTAAGCCCTAGCCTCCATACACTTAAACCCTAGCCTCTATACACTTTATACACTAAAACACAAGCCTCCAAAGCATCTATTGAAGACTCAAGTTCTATAACTTTGAAGCTCTCAAGGTTCAAGTCAAGTGAAGCAAAGCAAACAAAGTAAGGAAAGCAAGAAGAAAATAAGGTAGGCTTTCTATTTATTTTTTTATGTAATCCCCCTCTCTCTTTTCTTTCCTAACCCGCTTGGGTTTTCTTCTATTTTAATCCCAATCTTCTACCTCCCTTTCTTGCATGCTTAAAACAAGGGACTCCCCAATTCATGCCAAGGAAGAATTGTTGAAGGTCACTATGCTGGGGGCTTTTTTCAAATTCAACCTTTGATGGTGTGGGTTCGGCCCCTTGATTATGTTGTGAAACCTAGCCTTGTATGTTCACGACCCTTTTTGCATTGTGCATATCATATTCATATATTCCATTAAAAATTATTTTCAAAATCGTTTTCAAACTTGCATCAAAACTCTTTTTTAAAATTTGCATTCAAAATCATCTTTTTCAAACTTGTTTTCGAAAACACAATCCTAAAGTAATTCTATCTATGGTTAGAATTATTTTAGAAAAGTGTTATATTTAATGTGACCATCAATGTCCAAATTTTAGGTGTAAACCCTAATTGTTTTTATCAAAACCACAATCTTAAAATGATTCTAGCCATTCTATGGTTAGTGTTGTTTTAGGAAGGTGTGATATTTAATGGGATCATTATGGTCCATATTTTAAATCTTTGTTATTTTCAAAATCACAATCCTAGAGTGGTACTAATCTTTTTATTGTTAGACTCGTTTTAGGAAAGTGAAATATTCAAGAGACTTGTAAAAGTCCGTATTCAAACCTATTTCCAACTTGTTTTGCAAATCTCTTTCTAAAAACTTTTTCAAAAATCCACTTTCTAAAAAAGTTTTTTCAAAGATCTCTTTTTCAAAAAACTCTTTTTCTTGGAGTCCAAGTCAAGCCCTAGAATCCATAGTTTGGAAACCCTAGTTCGCTTTCTTAAAATCATGACTTCCTATTTTGCCTCAAATCATAAGTTTCTAAAACTATTTTCTACATTAAATCTTAGATTTTCAAAGCCTCTTTTTCTACGCCAAATCATAGATTTCCAAATCTAAGATTTTCAAAATCAAACCTTTCTAATTCCATGTCAAATCCAATCTTCCAATTTAGGAAACCAAATCAAATCCTCCAATATTAAAAACAAAATCAAATCATCTATTTTTGAAAATAAAATCCAATCTTCTACTTTAGGAAATATAATTCTAATATTTCCTAATTCAAGTCTTTTCTAATCCAAACCTTTCAACCTTTTCTAATTTTAAACATTTTCAAATCTCAACTTTCTAAGCTTAAACTTATCAAATCTTTCAAATCCTTCCTAAACCTAAGCCTTCAAATATTTCTTAAAATTTAAACTTCTAAATCTTTCTATGTTCAAAACTTTCTAAATTGAAAACTTTCCTAAATTCAAAACTTTCCGAAACCAATTCTTTCCTAAAATAGAACTTTCCGAATTTGAAAAATTTCCTAAAATTAAACTTTCTAAAATGGACATTTCCTATTTTGAAACTTTCCTAATTCAAAACTTTCCTAAATATAATCTTCCTAAATTCTAACTTTCTAAATTCTTTCAAATTAAATAATCAAGTCAAATCTTTATAAGTCTTTTCAAGTCAAGTATTTCTAAATCAAATTAAATCATTTCTAAATCTTTCTTAAATCTAACTTTCCTAATCCGAAATTTTTCTAAAATCAAACTTTCATTAATCCAACTTTTTAAGATCAAATCAAAACTTTCTAATTCAATTTCATGTTTCAACCTTAGGTTACCTAAACTCTAAGGGGCTAAACCCTAGTTCAACCTTAACCCTAAAGTTAGGAAGCTTAAAGTCTTTTCAAAACCTCTCTTCTAAAACTCTTTTCTAAACCAAGATGGTTTTCAAACTTCAACCCAAGTCAAAATGTTTTCAAAACTCAACTTCATTTTTTCAAATCAAGTCTCCTTCAAGGTTCAATCTTTCCAAGTCAAAATCAATTTCAAATCAAAGTAAATTTCAAGTCCGATTTCAAATCCAAGTTTAATTTCCAATATTTTATTCAAAGTTCAAATCAAACCTTTCAAAGTTAAACTTTTCAAAAATCTCAAAGTGTCTATTTTCAATTGGACTTTTGTTTGAATTACAACTGGCTTGATTCCCAACAAAGGAATATGTTGGCAACCCTCATGGGTGAAATGACAACGTTTTTCAAGTTTTCAATTTCACAACCTTTTGCAAATTTTCAATTCCATAATCTTTTTCAAGTTTCAAATCATCTTTTTAAATCTATTTTCAAAATCAAATCTTTTTCTTGCACTTGCATGTCATGCATCATATCAAATTTCTTTATAAAACTCTTTTAAAAGTGATAAGTACTGGACAATAGATAATCGAAGATTCTAAAAGAGAGAACCTAGGGTGAATAGACATATAGGTACCACAAGGATGGGATAGGGTGATGATCTTAGGATATCCTCCATGTACCTAACAAAACTCCGAACTTAGAATCACTATTTTTAAAGACTAAAATGGAGTTAATTTCAAAAAGGGCTTAAATCTTTTCAAAGATTGCCAAACAACCTATTTTTTAAAAACTCTCTCTTGAGAAAGTTTTTCAAAACCTTTTCAAAAATCCTTTAGTTTAATTTTCAGATTACGCTTAGTTTTAAATGACTTAACTCACCTTAATCAAGTTAGGTGGCGACTCCAAACTTTTTTCAAAAGCCCTTATTCAAATCAAAATCAAGTTTAAATCTAGTCGCATTCGTCCATGTAGGAGGATGAGTTCTAATCAGAAAGTATTGTGCTTTTCTCACTTGTATGTTTCCTCGACTAGGAAAAATTGGGGCTCGACACCTCCTCCTCCAGAAGAAGGTAGCACAGCACTCAAGGAGCAAGAGGGCACCTTTTGGCCAGAAAGGGTGGAAACCCAAACAAACTAGTAAAATGAGGCCAATAGTGGAAGGGCACCTTTTGGCCAGAAAGGGTGGAAACCCAAACAAACTAGTAAAATGAGGCCAATAGTGGATTCTGACAATAAGATTGAATGCATTATTGAGATAGTGCTTCCATCGCAATCAATGCCTCTTTATAAGCCTAGGGTATTTATGCGAGAGCTAAGTGCTGGATTGGATCTGAATTAGGTTGTTAATCCTAAGATCAAGAAAGCTGAGTGGTAGGTAGGATTGCCACTTGTCAATAGTGGCATAAAGGAGCAAGAATCTGATGCTCCGGAGAAGGAAGTGGAGGAAGATGTGCCAGTTAAAGTGTCCAAGGATCAAGTACAAGAAACGTAAGTGACAATTAGTGCTTTGGATGTGCCAAGTGATATATCCATAGGGTTTGAATTGGAAGTTACAGGGAGTTTTCATGGGGAACAAAGTACTGAACCTGTGGTGGAGGCTAGGGGAGATCTTCCTAAAAAATGAGGGGCAGAGCCTGTAGTAGAGGCTGGAAAGGGACTTCCTGATGAACAAAGGACTGAGCCAATGGTGGAATCTGCTAACATGGTCACTAATGCGTGTTGCACCCAGATTTTTCGCACTCGAGGAATACTCACACAAGCGGAAAAGATACTGTACTCTCTCGTTAGAACTCACCCTCCTAGAAGAATGAGTACAACTAGGTTTGAATTGAAAATAGATTTGAATAAAGGGCTTTTGAAAAAGATCTGGAGTCGCCACCTAACTTGATTAACGTGAGTTAGGTCACCTTAAAACTAAGAATAATCCAAAGACTACAATTAGGGTTTTTGAAAAATGATTTTGAAAATATCTCCTCAAGAGAGGCTTTTTTAGGAAAACAGGTTGTTTGGCAACCTTTGAAAAACATTTAGCCCTTTTTGAAAAATAACACCTTTTTGGTCTTTGAAATCAGTGATTCTAGGTTCGAAGGTTGGTTACGTGTAGGGAAGACGCACTAAGCCATCACCCTACCCCGCCCTTTCGGTATCTATATATCAATCTACCCTAGATTCACCTATGACAGTCTTTAACTAACTAATGTTCAATCCTATCGACTTTATAAAATAATGTTTAAAAAGATATGATGCATGATATGCAAGTGCAAGAAAAAGACTTGATTTGAAAATATATTTGAAAAGAAGAATTTGATTTGATTTGATTTGAAAAGAAAGAGATAGAAGTTTGAATTTGAAAAAAAGATTTTGGAAATTGAAATTGAAGATTGAAAATAGAAATAGATCATGGAATTAGAAACTTGAAGAAAATCATAAGATTGGAAATTGGAAAGAAGTTGTAGAAATATAAATTTGAAAAATGTTGTGGCATTTGAGATTTGAGAAATGTTGTGAAATTTGAAATTTGAAAGAAGTAGTGACCGCACCCTTGAGGGTTGCCTACGTATCCTTTTGGAGGAATCAGATTAGTCGTAGTTCGGACAAGAGTCCAATTGAAAATAGAAGAGTTGATTGAAAGAAAGAGATCAAATTGGAAGATTTGAAAGGACTTGACTTTGGAAAACTCAGTTTTAGGAAACCTAGAAAGACTTGAGACTTAGAAAAGAAGGCTTGGATTTGACTTGGAAAGATTTTGGAAAAGAATTGACTTGAATATTGGACTTAGAAGATTAGGAAAGCTTGGAATTTATGAAAGATTCAGATTAGGAAAGTTTCGAAATAGGAAATTGTTATTTTAGAAAAGTTTCATTTTAGGAAAGTTTTGATTTAGGAAAGTTTCAAATTAGAAAAGATTTCAATGTAAGAAAGTTTAAAAAGTTTCAACTTAGGAAAGGTTCTGAAATAGGAAAGTGTTGAATTTAGAAATGTTTTGAATTAGGAAAAGTTTAGTTTAAGAAAGGTTGAGGATTTGGAAAGTTTCAAGTTAAGAAGGTTTTGAATTAAGAAATTTTTGAGTTTAGAAAGCTTTGAATTTAGAAAGATTTGGAATTTAGAAAGTTTAGGATTTAAAAAGTTTTGAGATTAGGAAAAGGTTTGTGTTTAGGAAAGATTTGAAAACTTTTACTTGGAAAGCTGATATTTGGAAAGGGGTAGAATTAGGAAAGATGTGGAAGTTAAAGTTTTAAAATTTAGGAAAGATCTTTATGTTCAAGTTTTGGGAATTTAAGATTTAGGAAAGTAAAAGATTAGGAAGAAGTTGAATTAGGAAAAATTTGGATTAGAAAGTGATTGGATTTTGTTTCTAAGAAGAAATGTTTGATTTCATTTCCAAAAATGGAGGATAGGATCTAGTTTTCCTAAACGGGAGATTGGATTTGGTTTCCTAAAGAGAAGGTAGGATTTGACAAGAATTTGGAAAGGGAAGTTTCTAGAAACCCAAGATTTGGAAAACTATAGTTTTCACATAGAAAAGAGGTTTCGGAAATGTGTATAGCTTTGATGTGAAAACAAGAGGTTTTAGAAACTTAGGTTTTAAGGCAAGTTTGAAAACCATGCTTTTGGAAAGAGAATTAGGGTTTCCTAATTGTGGGTTCTAGGGCTTGACTTGGGCATGAAGAAAAAGGATTTTTTGGAAAGTGTGTTTTTTAGAAACAAGTTCTTGGATGGAAATCCTAGAGAGGAGTTTCTAGAGGGAAGATTTTGGAAAGAGAGTTTTTTAGAAAGATTTTTGGAATGAGAGTGTTTTTAGGAAAGTGAATTTAAGGAGTGTTTTTAGAAAGTGAATTTTGAGGAGAAAGAGTTTTTGGAAAGAGATCCTAGTGAGGAAGTTTTTAGAAAGAGATTTTTAAGAAAGATTTAGGAAGAGGTTTTTCTAAGAAGGAAACCTAGGGAACGTTTTTGGAAAGTGGACCTTGAAGAGAGCGTTTTGGAAAGGAGTTTAAAAAGAGAAGTTTTGGAAAATAGATTTTTGGAGGGAGTTTTTGAAAACAACTTTGGAAAGGAGAGTTTTTAGAAAGCACATTGAAAAAGCGGGTTTTAGAAAGAGAGACTTTTAAAAAGAGAGTTTTTAGAAGGTGTAAAAACATCTCACTTTCCTAAAGCAATTCTAACCATAAGAGGGCTAGAACCACTTTAGGAAAGCGGTTTTGGAAACAACAAGATTCGAAAATATGGACCATATTGGTCACTTTGAATGTAACACTTTCCTAAAGTTACCCTAGCCATGGAAAAGATAGAATGACCTTAGGATTGTGATTTTGCAATTTTGAAAACAAGTTTAATGCAAATTTTGAAAACGAGTTTAAAAACGATTTTTGGAAGATGCAAGATCATGATATGCACAATGCAAGTTTGGGGTTGTGAACATACAAGGTTAAGGCTTCACCACATAATCAAGGGGGTCAAACCCACGTGGTCTCCAGTTGGCCTAAAGGAAGCCCCCGACACGGTGACCCTCCGATAGTCTAATCCTACACAAGGACCGGGAGTCTCCTTGTTTAAAGCATGCAAAGAAAGGGGGGGGGGGAAAGAGATGAGGGATTAAAATAGAGAAAACCCAAGTGGGTTAGGAGAGAGAATAGAGAGGCGGAGTGCGAAAACGTAAAACGAAAGCCTACCTTGTGTCTTGTTTATTTTGCGCGCCTTGCTCGTCTTCGGTATTCGTCTTGATCTTCGTCTTCAATCCTCAAGAGTTGTCTTCAATCTTCAAACTTCAAATTGCAGCTTTTCAAGTCTTCCAAGGAGGGTTGGAGGCTAGTGTATAAGTGTGTAGGGGTGCGTATGAGTGTATGTAAGGCTAGGGTATGTGTATGGTGGCTAGGGTTTGGAAAACCTATGGAAGCTAGGGTTTAGGAAGTGTTCGAGCTCTGTATATCGAATTTTAGGGTTTTTGGACTGAGTTTACGAACCTCTTTCACACTGGAAGAGGCTCTGTATTTATAGAGAGAGAAATGCATTGGCGCCTGTTGTAGTGGCGCGAGGCCAAAATTTACACTAGCGCCACTAGGAGTGGCGTCAGGCCATTTTTTAGCTTCGCGCCACTACTAGTAGCGCTAGCCATTTAGGAAATGTTTAAGGCCGGCAAGCAACGTATCTTTGACTAGATTTGGGCGCCTGTACTAGTGACTACCATGCAATTTTTAGCCTGGCTTCACTATGAATGACTCCGGAAAGTCCGGAAATGATTTAAGGGATCGGGAATGGCCCGAAAGGCTAGAAAATAGCAGGAACACTTAGAATAGTGTCCCAGAGGTATTTGACTTGAAAAGTGAGGATAGGATGTGTCGGAAGGGTTGATCGGGCCTTTAGGGGCAAAACGGCCAATCGGGCCGGAAAGCTACTGGGACAGACTTGGACTATCCCAGAAGAAGACTCGAGATTTAAAAACATTATTCGGAGTTTTCCCAAAAGTTTCCAATTTGATTCCCAAAACCGGTGTGGTCGAAAAAGGTGATTGGCCCACCAGGGGCAAAACGGTCATTTCGCACCAGATTTATCGGAACTAACTCTGAATGATCCGAAAGGATGAAGAAAGGTTGAGAATACTATAAAAAGCATTCTTGGGAAGTTACCGGTTTGATACCCAGAGCCAGTGTGGTCGGAAAAGGTGACCAGCCCACTAGGGGCAAAACGATCATTTTATACAGAACTGACTCGGAAGGATCCGGAAAGGTAAAGAAAGGTCAGGAATGCTATAAGAAGTATTTTCGAGAGGTTACTGGTTTGATACCCAGAGCCGGTGTGGTTCCCGAGGCGTTCGGATGCCTAGGGGCGAAATGGTCATATTGACCGGAAAGTCTTGGAAAAGGCCCAAGGGGCAATTTGGTCATTTTTCATTGAAGTGGGCTAGCAGGCACCAGTGTTGACCTGGGTTTTGAGTGTTTCCGCTACTCTGACGGCGGTCGCGTGATACAGGGGTTTGTTGGCAATTCCCTATATCGACCTATTTGCGAGTATTTTCGCTACTCTGACGGTTGTGATATTTGTGAGTATTTCGCTACTCTAACAGTTCGCGATCATTCCCGAGACTGCCTGATCTCGGGAAGCTGCTAAAGGGACTTAGCGCCTGAGAAGTCAATTTTCTCGGAAGGCGTGCCTAAACGGACATTTCTACAGTGGCGGGCTAGCAGGCGCCAAAGGTGGACCATTCTACCATTTAGGGGACTTACCGTTTCAAAGAGATTTTTCTTGAAAAGCACGCCAGACCGTCTCGAGGAATAAACTGTCTCAAGAGAGGGATTGAAATTGGAAAGGGGTCTTATCGTCTTCGGAAAGGCGGGCTTGATTTGAAACCGTCTCGAGGGATAAACTGTCTCGAGAGAGGGATTGGAATTGGAAAGGGGTGTTATTGTCTTCGGAAAGACGTGCCTGATTTGGAACCGTCTTGAGGAATAAACTGTCTCGAGAGAGGGGTTGGAAGTGGAAAGGGGTCTTCTCATCTTCGGAAAGACGTGCCTGATTTGGAACCTTCTCGAGGAATAAACTGTCTCGAGAGAGGGATTGGAATTGGAAAGGGGACTTATCGTCTTCGGAAAGATGCGCCTAATTGGAGTAGATTTACCGTCTCGAGGAATCAACTGTCTCAAGAGAGGGGTTGGAGTTGGAATTGGAGAGAACAATGCCCCTAAAGGCATTTTGGTCATTTTGCCTCTATTTGGGCCTGGCGGGCCCGCAAAGCGATGGACAGACAGGATTTGGGACTTAAAAAATTGGTTTCGATTGGAATACATCTATATAGACTTGAGTACAAGTCTGGACGGAGCGTAGACTGCCAAGCGGTCAAAAATGGGGTGCTTACAATGTGGAGATACAGCCTACTGGAAAGATGGTAGATATGTCTAAGTTAGAGAGTCCTGTGAAACAAAGAGCGTAGGATCATAACAAAGGCATTGCTAATCTGAGCGCTAAAGATAAAGAGCCAATAGAGTTGGACGCTGCATATTTGGCATCTGTTATGGGAGACGTGTTAATGCCCATGCTGAAAGAGCAAACTGTTGAGCTGTTAATACCAAAGGGGACTCTGGAAAAAGGAGAGAGCAGTGGGTCTTGGGAGAAGAGATCAATAAGGGGATCTTCCCAAGATGTTAGTGGTGGTCCAGGACAAGGTTTGGGCTCAATGGTGCCTAAATTGATACTGGCGAGCCGTATAATGGGAGAAAGCGTGGGCTCTAGTTTTTCTAATGGGGAGTCTTCTTGTGAAGGGAAGGATGCTTCCAGCGAGGATGAAGTTCAAGAAATTGGGGAGAAATAACAGGCAAAGGCCTTAGGGAAGCAAACACCAACTGTGGTGAAGCATATACTGATCACGATCTCTCTTCCTATGGTGAAGTATCAAGTAGTACAGGAAGAGGGATTGTTGAAATTGCAGAAGGAGGGCAGGGAAATAACAATTGAACCACAGAGCTTATTGGCAAACGTAGAGGGAGCGTATGTGCCCAAAATTCAGAAGACATTTGCTGAGGTGTCTGAGACTTTTACAAAGCAAGCTGAATAGGGCCCAATCCTGACACCAGTGAATAGGAATTTGCTCGGTGGGATTCTACAGAAGTTAGAGCAACAACGACTAGGTAATTTGTAGGCTAAAGATTTTACGGCATTGAATAAAAGCCTAGCAGACTTGGATAACCTGTAATTTGATGTAACTTGGTTGAGGGGCAAGCTAGCACAAATTAAGGCAAGCATCGCCCTAGGAAGGGGAAATGCGAGCATGTCTGAAGAATTGAAAATAGTGGATGAAGCTATCCCTAAGTAAGAGGATAAAATCTTCAAGGAGGAGAGGTGTCTAGAGAAGTATACGAAGCGTCTAAATAAGCTCCATGACAAGATAGAGGATCTTATGGAAGATATTGATGATAAGTAGAGGAGGGCACCCATGATGCTGAAACTGGATCAACATATGTTCCAACTACTGTACTGGTAGGATCCTTATGTAATCGAAAAGATCTTTATGTAACTCAGATTTAGTATTGATGTAATGCCTCAATCTTGTATGCTTTTAAAAATATCATAGATAATGTTATTTCACTTTATATGTTGTGAATGAACAACTAAGCTTAGTGATAGCCCATAATACTTAAGTAGATAATGCAAGAGAGGATGAGCATGGCAGGATTCTCAAATCAAATTGATGAGATCACAATTCTATGAGCAAGTCAGTGAGATCGTCGCAGCGTGTGTGGAGAGATAGCTTAATCAATTAATTGGTAAAAATTAATTGAGTGTTGAAGACTTATCGAGAATCTGAGTTATAGTGTCATGTCAAATCAGAAGTCCTTAAAGGGATGAGCTTGCTGAGAGTTGTGTAGTCTTGTTTCATTAAAGACTGAGTTGCATTGTCTTGTCAAGTCAGGATTCTTCTGAGATGAATAATCTTGTCAAGGACTGTGTAGTCTTGTCCAAGTGAAATGGAAATGAGTTGGATCGTTAGGAATCTCTACAGATATTGACCTTTGTTTAAATGAGAGCCAAAGGTTGTAGTATAAATAGGGGCAAAGGGTTCCCCACATAGTGTGGAGAGATAGGGTTTGCCCATTGGTGGGAAATCCGTTCTATATGATCTTTGGAAATGGGGTTTGCCTGTTGGTGGAGAAAAATAAGGGTTGCCCATTGTTGGAGACAGACGGGTGTAAGCACCCCATTTTTGCCCGTTTAGCAATCTTCGGCCAGACTGGGCTCACGTTCACACATCACATGCATATTTAGACTCTAACCCGCCTCCTAAACTCTAATTTAGTCCACCGGTTGCTTCCCGGGCTAGTAAGGCCCACTTAAAGCTAAATGACCATTTTGCCTCTAAGCATCCAAATGCCCCAAGAACCACACCGGTTTTGGCTATCAAACCAGTAATCTCCCGAGAATGCTTCTTATAGTATTTTCGACCTTCCATTATCTTTTCAGATCATTCTAAGTCAATTCTAGCAAGCTCGATGCAAAATGACCATTTTGCCCTTGATGGGCCGGTCAAATATATGTTTCTTGCTGCCTTAAAAGGTTTCCAAAGCGGCTGGCACCACTCCTAGTGGCACCAGTGTATTTTTTAGACTGGTTCCACTCCTAATGGAGCCAATGTATTTTTTGGCCTGGCGCTAGTGTATATTTTAGCCTAGCGCCACTACAATAGGCACAAGGTCGGTTTAAGTTGCCTATAAATATAAACCCTTCCCCTTACATAAAAGGGTCTGCAAACTCTGTCTAAAAACCTTGCTCTTCGATATACAGAGCTCGAAGTCCTTCCAAACCCTAGTTCCCTTTAGGTTTTTCAAACCCTAGCCTCCACATACAAACCCTAGCCTCCGTACACTTAAACCTAGCATACATACACTTATATACACTCATATACTAGCCTCCAAAGTCTCCATTGAAGACTTGAAGTGTTGTAACTTGGAAGCTCTTGAAGATAAAAGTGAAGATTGAAGTAAAGCAAGCAAATAAAGCAAAGCAAATAAAAGAAGACACAAGGTAGGTTTCCTATTTATGTTTACACAATTCCCCCTCTCTCTTCTCTCTCCTAAACCACTTGGATTTTCTTCTATTTTAATCCCCATCTTCTACACCCCCCCTTTTTTGCATGCTTGAAACAAGGGACTCTCCTATTCATGTGTAGGATTAGGTTATTGAACGTCGCTGTGTCGGAGGCTTTTTCTTAATCTAACTGGAGACCACATGGGTCCGACCCCCTTGATTATGCGGTGAAGCCTTTAACCTTGTATGTTCACCCCAACTTGCATTGTGCATATCATGATCATGCATCTCCCCAAAACTTATTTTCAAACTTGTTTTCAAAATTTGCATCAAAATCGTTTTCAAAACTTGTATTAAAATTTTCTTCTTCAAAACTTATTTTAAAAATCACAATTCTAAGGTGATTTTAGCATTTTCATGGTTAGGGTTGCTTTCAGAAAGTGTTACATTTAAAGGGACCAATATGGTTCATATTTTCAAATCCTTGTTGTTTTCAAGATCACAATCCTAAAAGGGTTCTAACATTCTTATGGTTAGAATCGTTTTTGGAAAGTGAGATATTTTTAAAGGTTAACAAAAGTCCACATTCAAATCCTCCCCAAAATCTCTTTTGTTGAACTTACTTTCTAAGAATCTCTTTTTTCAAAATCTGTTTTCAAACTCTTTCCAAAAATCTCTTTCCAAAAACTCTTTTTTCAAGTCTACCCTCTAAAATCTCTTTTTCAACATACTTTCTAAAAACTTTCTCCAATTTCCTTTCCAAAATTGCTTTTTAAAAACTCCTTTCAAAAAATCTATTTTCCAAAACTTCTTTTCAAACTCCTTTCCAAAAAGCCCTCTTCAAAATTCACTTTTTAAAAACTTTTTTCTAAGATCTCCTTTCAAAAATCTTCATTTCCAAAAAATTCACTTTCTAAAAACTCTTTACCTTGAAGTCCAAGGCAAGCCCTAGAATCATGATTAGGAAACCCTAATTTCTAACTTTCTTTTCTACATCAAACTTTAGGTTACTAAATCCTATTTTCTACATCAAAATAATATATTTCCAAATCCTATTTTCTACACCAAAATCTAGGATTTCCAAAACTTCATCTTTCCAATTCTGTATCAAATCAAATCCTCTGTTTTAGGAAACCAAATTCAATCTCTCCATTTGGGAAACTAGATCTAATTCTACGTTTTTTAAAACAAAATCAAATAATATCTTTTTAGAAATAAAATCCAATCTTTTGTTTTAGGAAGTAAAAATCAAATCTTTCCTAATCAAATCATTCCTAATCTTATACATTCCTAAATCTTAAGCTTCCAAAACCTAAACTTTCAAGCCTTTCCTTAAACTTTAAGCTTCTTAATCTTTCTAAACCCAAACTTTTCCTAATTCCATACCTTTCCAAATCTTAACTTTCTAAAATCTAAATTTTTAAATATTTCTTAAACTCAAACATTTCCTAATTTCAAGATTTTTAAAACTCAAACTTTGAATCTTTCTAAATTAAACTCTTCCTTAAATTCAAATCTTTCCAAAATTCTAAACTTCCTAAATTTCAAATCTTTCTTAAATCAAACTTTTCCTAATTCAAATCTTTCCAAAAATCAACTCTTTCTTAAAAGGAAACTTTCCTATTTCGAACATTCCAATTTTGGAACTTTCCTATTTTGAAACTTTACTAATTCGAACCTTTCCTAAATCCAATCTTTCTTAAATTCCAACTTCCCTAATCTTCCAAGTCTAACATTTGAGTTAAATCTATTCTAAAACCCTTCCAAGTTAAGTCAAACATTTCTTAAACCTCAAGTCTTTCCTCAGCTCCAATCTTTCTAAGTCCAGGTTTCCTAAACCCAAGCTTTCCAAAACCAATCTTTTCAAATTTTCCAATCAAAGTTCAATTTCCTAATCTTCCAGTCCAAATTCCAACTCATGGGTGCGGTCATAATTTTTCTTAAATTTTCAATTCTATAACCTTTTTCAAGTTTCCAATTCCATAACTTTTCAAACTTCCAATTCTAAAAATCTATTTTCAAATCTCTATTTCCAATTTCTAAAACTTTATTTCAAAATCAAATCTATCTTTTCAAATCCATTCCAATTTCAAATCAAATCTATTTCCAAAATCAAATCAAGTTCTTTCATATCTATGTTCAAAATCAAAGTCTTTTCTTGCACTTGCATATCATGCATCATGTTAAATTTCTTTTCAAAGTTCTTTTTAAAAGTGGATAGTTGAATAGACATATAGGTACCGCAAGGGCAGGGTAGGGTGATGGCTTAGTACATCTTCCCTACACGTAACCAACCTTCGAACCTAGAACATTGTTTTCAAAGACCAAATGGAGTTGTTTTCAAAAGGGGCTTAAATTTTTCCAAAAGTTGCCAAACAACCCGTTTTCTTAAAATCCCTCTCTTAAGGAAGTTTTCGAAAACCTTTTTCAAAAGCCCTAAGTGTGATCTTTGGATTATGTTTAGTTTTTAGATGACCTAACTCACCTTAATTAAGTTAGGTGGCAACTCCAAATTGTTTTCCAAAACCCCTTAATCAAATCAATTTTCCAATTCAAACCTATTCGCACTCATCTTTCTAGGAGGATGAGTTATAACGAGAGAGTACAGTGTTTTTCTCACTTGTCTTTTTTGGGTGTGAAAAATTGAGACGTGACAACGGGGTTTACATGTTGTTGGAAGAAAAATGGGGGTTGCCTATGGTTAGAGGATCTGGCAAAATGGGGGTCGCCCTTCATTGGAGAACATAGTGAAATGGGGGTTACCCACAGCCAGGGGGGGAGTTTTAGCTTTTCCACACCGTGTCAAGTCTAGATGCTAAGGAGATCTGTAGAACAGCTTCTCTAAGCCATGCTTGGGTAGCGTTGAGGAGGAGGATGGCAATGGTGGCTGCAGCCTCGCTCGGAGCTACTGCCATGGGCGAGGGCGGAGGTGGTGGTAATAAGCCAAGATAATTTTGGCTAATACCTATGGAATGATACAGATGTGGCGAGCATGGTGTATGTGTTTTGTATGTTCCATCATTTGATGTTTCTACTGCTCATGGAGTCACTAGCTAGCAAGACGTCGAGCGGAAGCTAGTGTTGCTGAAGCGAGAGAAATGGGGTTCATCCGTGAGAAGATCATCGGGTAACCATTTGGGTAGGTATTCAAAGCCTGGAACCTTGTACAAAGCTGCTCGAGGTGGAACCTCTTTATTATTGCTAAAAAAGATTTCCTTTATGGAGATGTGATCACGATCTCTGGAATTGTAATTGTATGTACTGAAGGTGTACAATACAGATTGAATCTATATTTTTAATTATTTGGTGTTGTTGAACTAATGCTTTGTATATTATTTGAGATAGTAGTACCCTTACATAGTTGTTGGACTTTTATATGTTGTATTATCTCAATAAATCTGGCAATAATAAAGAGGCAAATGCACTCTAACCATGATAGAACTAAAATTTGGTAGTGGACCAAACCCTTGTTTCTATATACAAGCTTGCTATTGTGAGTGAGCAAGATGTAAATTTTTTGAACATAAAGATGGGGGCCCTTGACAAAAGGGGGCTCTTTAAGGATGATAGCCCTTAAACCATTTTGCGTTGATAGGAGCAAGTAGGGCGTTGAAGCCTGCCCTAGCGATTCTATAGTAGTCGTTGGAGGTAATTTCCTTGATTTTGAAGGGACCTTCCCATTCAGGGGCGAACTTAATGGCAGAGGTTCCTCTCATAACATGATCGGCAATACATAGCATGAGGTCTCCCTCTTCAAATTGTTGTGGGTGCACAAGGCTATCATAGGCACAAGCTAGGCGCCTATGACAGGCTCGCAAGTTAGTTTGGGCTTAATCTCGCTTTTCATCGAAGGACTCGAGCCAGTGAGGGCATTCATGTTGAAGGACTCCACTAGCCATGGCGATTTGGGCAGATGGAACAACTATACTTTAGTCCCACAGACAAGGGAGAAAGGTGTCATCTATGTGGATCGTTTCTTTGAAGTGCAATATGCCCAAAGGGCCATTGGTAAGGCTTGAGCCCACTGAGCTTGGTGATCTTCAAGGGTGTGGCTGAGGATTTTGATCAAAGTTTTGTTTGTGGCCTCTACCTGGCCATTGCCCTTAGGGTAATAGTGGGTAGACTTGTGATGGAGGATATCGTAGGAGGTAAGCAGCTGGCCTACATGATGATTCACAAAAAGGGTGCCATTGTTAGAAAGGATTACCTTTGCTAGACTAAAACGGCAGATGATATACTCTATGATACAATGGGCACCCGTTGAGCCTATTACACATTTCAGCAAGATAGCCACGACCCATTGGGTTTAACACTTTATTGCTCTGATGATCCAAATGTTACCGTGCAAAGGGGGATTGACTACACCAACGAGATCCATCGCCCAAGTATGAAAGGGCCAAGAGGTGCCCAGAGCATGGAAATCCACTGATGATGAGTGAATGAGGTAGCCATGGAGTTGGCAAGCTTGGCAATGTTTGACATGGGACATGTCAGCAGCCTCTATGGTGGGCCAGTAGTATCCTAATTATAGAAGATGCTGGAATAGCTTGTTCTCGATCTAATGTTCAATGGCGTGGGCTTGTTGACGCACTGTGTAAATATATGATCCTGCTAGGCAACAAAAAGGGGCACCAACAAAACCATGTCTAAAAAGTTGGCCTTAATGGAAGAAGAAGTGGTTGGCTCATTTCTTAATGAGGACGGCATCAGCCTGGTGAGTAGGAAGGGATCCCTCTGTCAAATAATTGATACAAGGTTGCCTCCAATAAGATGGCAAATCGATGAAGTTGCATTCATCTTTGGAAGGGAAAGCCAGGCAAGATAGGCATTTATTTTGTAGGGAATTGGCTTCTTGGACCATAGAATGCTAGTAGTAGCCTTGTCGCTAGATCCTATGATATAAACTAACATTAGCTGCACCACAGGTTTGGTCATAAACTTGATAAAGTCAGAGTTTGGCCTCATCTTCATCAACGCAGCGGGCAAGGAGACTGCTTGGGCCACAATAATAAAGGACCCCCTGATAGATGGTAAAGTGCTTTAGGTTGTAGAGAGGGAGATTCCCTTTTTTGTCCATCAGCTCAACCCAGATTAGAGCTTGCCAATCTTTCAGGACATTTTCGTGGAGGATTTCAATGATGGAGTATGGGAGAGTGCATTTAGAACCTCAATTTTGGTGGGTTCATCGCCTACTTCAACCTTTGAAACAAACGTGGCCAAAGAGTCTGGATGACAATTGTGGGAGCAGGGAGCATGTTCGGTTTGAACAGCGTTGAAATTTTCCATGAGCCACTGAATGATAGTCTGATATGAGGCCAAAGCTAGCTCATTAATAGTGTAATCTCCATTGGTTTAATTGACCTTAAGCTTAGAGTCGTCTTTGATGCATAAAGTGGAGATGGAAAGGTTGGAGGCAATTAGGAGTCCCAAGATTAGGGTCTCATATTCAGCCTCGTTGTTAGAACATTTGAACTCCAATTTGTAATATAGGTTAAGCCTGGCGCCATCTGGGGAGATGAGGACAATGCCAGCTCCTCCAGATAGAACTATGGAAGAGCCATCAAAAGCTAGAGTCCACTCGTCTTTGGTGGTAGTAATAGCTGCCTGAAAATCATCCCTAGTTAATTCTTCTAAAGGGGGTTCATAGGCGCCATTGGGGAAATAAGTGAGGAGATTAGCTAGAGCTTGAATTTTGACCACCTTGGCAACAGTGCATACGATATCATATTCAACTAGGGAAAGGAGCCACTGAGCAGGGTGCCCTATAAGGGTGTAGAGAGTAAAAAGCAAATAGGATCGCACTTGTTGATCAGGTGTAAAGAGAATGCCAAAAGATAATGGCGCAACTTCTTAGTGGCAAAGATAAGGGCCAGAGGCGCTCGACTGGTGCATAATTGCTTGACCGCTCTTTTCTTATCGGCTTGTTTTAACTCGCAAGTGCACGAGTGTGCGTTGTAGCAATTAACTCGGTGAGACCGAGGTCATATCCACAGAGAGCTAAATTTAGAAAACATGTTTGGTGATAAAAACTTAAGAGAAATTCATTCAGAAAAAAAAAAATTCGAATCACAATGAATGTGAAATTTTCTTTGAAAGATGAGTAGTTGTGAATGGAATTTAAATAACAATGCTTAAAATTACAAGAGAAAAAAAAGTCTTGGCTCCAAATAAATTCTGATGGTGATATATCAGTGGTTCCTTTAAGATATTTAAGATAACTCAACCCAACATTAACAATGGTGATATTGAGTCGGAAAATATTACAACAAAGTTCAAAGAAATGACTGATTGAATTTTGCTTAGAAATGAAAAAATAGTTTCAAATTAGGCAAGATATTGAATCAAGCAATCCTTATACCAAAACTGAGGTTTGTGCATAGAAATTCAAGAATATAACATTGTCTAAATGATTTCTAAAAATTCTTAACAATTATCAATCATCCATGTACAAAGTGAGAAAATAAATCATTGAGATGTATTAATACCTTAAAGAGATCACCTCAATCACCATCATCCTTGATCTTGAACCAAGAAAGAGCTTAGCCAACAACCATTATGAAGAAAAATACTTGCATCAACGTGAAATAAGAGGTTTTTAACATTGAAGAACCCAAATCAACAAAAGAAAGCAAAATACAAACTGCCCATATTTTCGCACAAATCTGTCCTCTAACTTTGGATGAAGTTTTCACCCTCTTCCACTCTGTTTTTAGAGATGGCTATTAGACAGATATTTATAGAGATTCTTGTCTACTTTCCAGCCCCGCAAAGAATAGCTTATTTTTACATCTGAGTCAAAAGTTATGGTCCAAATACTAGAGGTCTGTCTAGCACATGGAGAGAAAGGCAGATTCAGCCAGCATTTTTAAGCTAGCTGGTGGACCTCTTTATTCCATCTTTTGGACTATTATTTTCTTCTCTCTTTACCCCATAATGAAGAATTATTGTCCTCCACTTTTTTCTAGCCATGTGCATGCTCTCTTTTTTCCATAATGAAGAATTATTTACTCCAACCATGTGCAAACTCTTCTTTTCTCCCAACAACTTCCTACCAATGAGCTGAAATGGGCCTTCAAACTTTGGGCAGAAGTTTGCATAATACATAAAAACAAGTTTGGGCTGAAGTTTGCACAAAATATAGAGCAAGTTTGGGCTTGAAGTGGATCATCTTTTAGCCTCTTCTTGGATTTGAAATGTGGCAGATTTGGGGCACTTCTTTGAACCAAAATTTGCTTCAATCTTTAACTCAATTTCACTTCAATTCTTTGCTCCAAATCTCGGCCTCGAAGATCTCTAAAATACTTCATTTAAGCTTTATAAATCTATCAAAACATTAAACCAAACTTCATTACTAAAGGCACACCAAACTATTATGCAAAACAAAATAAACAAATAAATACATATGAAAAACTATAAATTTAATGACAATTTTGATGCACAATCAATAATGAATTTTTTTCTCCTTGGATGACTCAACTAATGCAATAGACAGGGCGCTTGACTCCATCGATTTCTTGTGAAAGTAAGACACCAATGGAACCTATTAGCACCCCATTTTGGCCACTCAACGATCTCCGGCCCGACTGGAAGCACCTCCAAATCAATACAAGCATACTTAAGCCCAAACCAGCTTCCTAGATCCAATCCAATCTATCAACCGCCTCGCGAGCCCGCTAGGCCCACTAGAGGCAAAATAACTTAAATGCCCCAGTTGCATTAGTTAGTCCAATCCAGACCGGCACATCTTCCATAAGATGATAAGTCCATTGAAATCCAAAGTCAAATCCATTTGTCCTATCATTTGAGAAAGTTGATCCCTCATTGACGGTAAAATCACTTAATCCGGCATAGCACGATCATTGAGAAAGTTTATTCTTCGGATCGGTAAAGCCCCTTTCACACTCATCTCCAGAAAGTATCTAAGTCCCCAAGATGAAATAGTAGTTCATTTTTGGCACCTACTGTCGCGCCCAGATTTTTCGCACTCGAGGAATACTCACACAAGCGGGAAAAACACTGTACTCTCTCGTTAGAACTCACCCTCCTAGAAGAATGAGTGCGACTAGGTTTGAATTGAAAAAAAGATTTGAATAAAGGGCTTTTGAAAAAGATTCGGAGTCACCACCTAACTTGATTAAGGTGAGTTAGGTCACCTAAAAACTAAGAATAATCTGAGGACTACACTTAGGGTTTTTGGAAAACAATTTTGAAAATATCTCCTCAAGAGAGGGTTTTTAAGAAAACAGGTTGTTTGGCAACCTTTGAAAAACATTTAGCCATTTTTTGAAAAATAACTCCTTTGGTCTTTGAAATCAGTGATCCTAGGTTCAGAGGTTGGTTACGTGTAGGGAAGATGCACTAAGCTATCACCCTATCCTGCCCTTTTGGTACCTACATGTCAATTTACCCTAGATTCACCTATGAGAGTTTTTCACTAACTATAGTTCAATCCTATCTACTTTGAAAAACAATGCTTGAAAAGAAACTAACATGATGCATGATATGCAAGTGCAAGTTAAGAGAATTGAAAAATAGATTTGAAAAGAGATTTGAAGAGATGGAATTGAAATTGAAAAGTTTGAAAAGTGAAAGTAGAAATTTGAAAATAGAAATTTTGAAAGTAGATGGGAATTTGAGATTTGAAAAGATTTTGGAAACCGCACCCATGAGGGTGGAATTGAAAGTTTGAAAAGTATTGTGACCGCACCTATGAAGGTTGCCTACGTATCTCTTTGGGGGAATTAGGTCAGTCGTAGTTCGGACCGGAGTCCGATTGAAAAGAGATTGATTTGAAGAGAGAAATTGGATTAGAAGAAAGAGATTGAATTGAAAACTGGATTTGATTTGAGATTAGAAAAGGAGATTGAATTTGAGAAGATTGGACTTGCTTTGGAAAGACTTGGTTTTAGGAAACCTATACTTAGGAAAGATAGGAGATCGAGGAAAGACTTGAGATTAAGAAAGATTGGATTGGAATGTTAGATTAGGAAGATTTAGAAAGATTTGGAAACTTGGAATTTAGGAAAGATTTGGATTAGGAAAGTTTCGAATTAGGAAAGTGTTATTTTTGGAAAGTTTGAAATTAGGAAAGTTTTACGTTTAGGAAAGTTTTGAAATTAGGAAAGTTTCATTTTTGGAAAGTTTTGGAAGTAGGAAAAGGTTAGAATTAGGAAAGTTTTGAATTAAGAAAGTTTTGAGAAAATTGGAAAGTTTTGAAAATTGGAAAGCTTTGAAAACAAGGAAGTTTTGAAAATAAGAAAGTTTTGTTTTAGGAAAGGTTTGGAAAAGGAAAGTCTTCAGTTTAGGAAATGTTTGAATTAAGAAAGTTTCAACTTAAGAAAGTCTTCAATTAAGAAAGTTTTGAGTTTAGAAAAGTCTTAGATTTGGAAAGATTTGAAGTTTTGGAAAGTTTAAAATTTAGAAAGATTTGGGTTTAGAAAGATTTAACTTAAGAAAGTTTCAAATTTAGAAAGTTTTGAATTTGGAAAGATTTGAAATTTCGAAAGTTTAAGATTTAGAAAGTTTTTAGAGCTTTAGAAAATCTTGAGATTAGGAAATGTTTGAGTTTAGGAAAGATTTGAAAGATTGGATTTGAAAAAGATTTTGGAAAGGGGTAGAATTAGGGAAGGATTGAATTAGGAAAGATTTTTATGTTCAAATTTTCGAAAACTTAAGATTTAGGAAAGTGGAAGTTTAGGAAGGATTTGAATTAGGAAAGAGTTGGATTAGGAAGGGATTGGATTTGGTTTCTAAAAGAGAAAGGTTGGATTTTATTTCCAAAAACGGAGGACGGGATCCTAAAGGGAAGATGGGATTTGGCAAGGATTTAGAAAGGTAGACTCTAGAAACCCTAGATTTGTAAAATTATAGTTTTGACGTAGAAAAGAGGTTTTGGAAACATTTATAGTGAAAACAAGAGATTTTGGAAACCTAGGTTTGGGGCAAAGTTTAAAAATCAATTTTTTGGAAAGAAAATTAGGGTCTCCTAATTGTGGGCTCTAAGAAAAGAGTTTTTGGAAAATACGCTTTTGGAAATGAAGGTTTTCTAGAAGGGAATTCTAGGGAAGAATTTTTGGAAAGTGAATTTGGAAGAGGGAGTTTTTGGAAAAAGATTTTTGGAAAGAGGGAATTTTTGGAAAGTGTGTTTTTGGAAACATAGATTTTGGGAGCAAAAATCCTAGAGGGGAGTTTCTAGAAGGAAGATTTTTGGAAAGAGAGTTTTTAGAAAGATTTTTGGAGAGAGTTTTTAGGAAGGTGAATCTAGGGAGTGTTTTTAGAAAGTGAATTTTGAGGAAAAGATTTTGGAGAGGAGTTGAAAAAGAGAATTTTGAAAAATAGATTTTGGAAGGGAGTTTTTGAAAACAATTTTGAAGAGGAGAGTTTTAGGAAAGTATGTTGAAAAAGAGATTTTTAGGAAGAGATTTTTGAAGAGAGAGTTTTTGGAAAGTATGAAAACGTCTCACTTTCCTAAAACGATTCTAACCATAAGAGGACTAGAACCACTTTAAGACAGTGGTTTTGGAAAACAATAAGATTTGAAAATATAGACTAAAAAGGTCACTTTTAATGTAATACTTTCCTAAAGCAACCCTAGCCATGGAAAGGCTAGAATCACTCTAGAATTGTGGTTTTGAAAACAAGTTTTTGAAAAAGAGATTTTGATGCAATTTTGAAAACAAGTTTGAAAACGTTTTGAAAAACAACTTTGAAAACGAATTTTGGAAGATGCGAGACTATGATATGCACAATGCAATTTGGGATCGTGAACATACAAGGTTAAGGCT
Organism: Euryodendron excelsum; assembly: GCA_033060915.1. Taxonomy (NCBI): domain Eukaryota; kingdom Viridiplantae; phylum Streptophyta; class Magnoliopsida; order Ericales; family Pentaphylacaceae; genus Euryodendron; species Euryodendron excelsum. The sequence goes on from CM065389.1 coordinate 33,369,061, forward strand.
TCACCACATAATCAAGGGGGCCGGACCCACATGGTCTTTGGTTAGACTAGAAGAAAGTCCCCGACACGGTGACTCTCCAATAGCCCAATCCTACACATGGACCGGGAATCCCCTTGTTTCAAGCATGCAAAGAAAGCGGGGGGGGGGGGGGGGGGGGGAAAGAGATGGGGGATCAAGGAAAGTGCGGGTCAACTGTTAGATGGCAGGGGGGGGGGGGGGGGGGGGGGGGGGGGGGGGGGGGGGGGGGGGGGGGGGGGGAAAAAAGATGGGGGATTAAAATAGAGAAAACCCAAGTGGGTTGGAGAGGGAAGAGAGAGGGGGAAGTGCGGAAATTTAAATAGGGAGCCTACCTTGTATCTTGTTTATTTTGCGCGCCGTGCAGTCTTCGGTCTTCATCTTGATCTTCTTCTTCAACCTTCAAGGATTGTCTCAAGCTTTAGATGGCAGCTCTTCAAGTCTTCAAAGAATGGTTGAAGGCTAGTGTATGAGTGTATGGGGGTGTGTATAAGTGTATAGGAGGCTAGGGTTTGTGTAGGGTGGCTAGGGTTTGGGAGACCTAAGGAAACTAGGGTTTTGGAGGTGCTCGAGCTCTGTATATCAAAATATGGAATTTTTAGGTTAAGTTTGCAAACCCTTTTTACATTGAATAAGACTCTGTATTTATAGAAGTTGGATAAACCTGGCGCCTGTTGCAGTGGCGCCAGGGCAAACTTTACAATGGCGCCACTGGGAGTGGCGCCAGGCCATTTTTTGGCTTGGCGCCAGCCAATTAGGAAAGGTTTAAGGTCGGCAAGCAACGTATCTTTGACTAGATTTGGGCGCCTGTACTAGTGACTACCATGCAACTTTTAGCCTGGCTTCACTAGGAGTGAATTCGAAAAGTTCAGGAATGATTTGGAGGAGCCGGGAAAGACCTGGAAGGCCGGAAAGAAGCAGGAACACTTAAAATAGTGTCCTGGAGGTATTTGACTTGAAAAGCGAGGAAAAAATGGGTCGGAAAGGTTGATCGGGCCTTTAGGGGCAAAACGGTCAATCGGACCAGGAAACTGCCGGGACAAACTCGGACTGTCCCAGGAGAACACTTGGGATCTGGAAACATTATTTAGAATGTTCCCAAAGGTTGCCGGTTTGATTCCCAGAGCCGGCGTGGTCGGAAAAGGAGACCGGCCCACCAGGGGCAAAACGGTCATTTTGTATCGGGTTTGCCGGGACTGACTCAGAATGATCCGGAAAGGTAAAGGGGAGTTGAGATTACTATAAAAAGTAGCCTCAGGAGGTTACCGGTTTGATACCCAGAGCCGGTGTGGTCGAAAAAAGAGACCGGCCCTCTAGGGGCAAAACGGTCATTTTGTGTCGGGTTGGCCGGAACTGACTCGGAATGATCCGGAATGGTAAAGGAAGGTTGAGAACACTATAAAAAGTATTCTCAGGACATTACCAGTTTGATACCCAAAGCCGGTGTGGTTCCCGGAGCATGCGGATGCCTAGGGGCAAAATGGTCATCTTGACCGGAAAGTCTCGAAAAATGTCCACAGGACAATTTGGACATTTTTCACCAAAGTGGGCTAACAGACACTAGTGTTGACTTAGGTTTTGAGTGTTTCCGTCACTCTAACGATGTGAGTATTTCCGCTACTCGGACGGGGTTGATGATTTGGGAGTATTTCCGCTACTCGAACGGGGTTGATGATTTGTGAGTATTTTCGCTACTCTAACGGCTTTGTGAATATTTTCGCTACTCTAACGGCTTTGTGAGTATTTCCGCTACTCTTACGGTTTGGTGAGTAGTTTCGCTACTCGGACCGTCTCGAGGAATAAACTGTCTCGAGAGAGGGATTGGAAAGGGGCCTTACCGTCTCCGAAGAGACGTGCCTGGATTGGAACCGTCTCGAGGAATTAACTGTCTCGAGAGAGGGATTGGAAAGGGGTCTTACCATCTCCGAGGAGACGTGCCTGGATTGTGAGTGTTTTCGTCACTCTAACGGTTTTGTGAGTAGTTTTGCTACTCGGACCGTCTCGAGGAATAAATTATGTCGAGAGAGGGATTGGAATTGGAATAAGAAAGAACAATGCCCCTAAGGGCATTTTGGTCATTTTGCCTTTATTTGGACCTGATAGGCCTGCGAAGCGATGGAAAGATGGAATTTGGACCTAGAGAATTGGTTTCGATAGGAATATGCCCACAATGATTTGAAAACAAGTTTGGACGGAGTGTAGACTGCCGAGTGGTCAAAAATGGGGTGCTTATAGCTGCCCCTCTTTTTCTGTCTTTGCTTGTCAAAGATAGAAAACGATAAGAGTAAGAGTCCCATGTTAACTGCGAGGCAGTCGGAGGGACGGACACTGAAAATCTTTTGACAACGAGGGTCAAAAATGGACAACGGGCCAAAAAGGCCTTCGAAAACAAGTTTTGGCGGGAAAAAGGGCAAAACTGCCCAGAATTTATAACTGGCGCCACTACTAGTGGCGCCTTTGGCAGAAATTGCCTGGCGCCTCTGCTAGTGGTGCCAGGTTTGAAGTTAAAACCAGAAAATTCTGGTTTGAACACTTACTGGATTTGAAGAGTTTTTGGAGAATCCGAGAGTCTTTAAGTGGAAACCGACTTGAACCTTGAAGGAGCACTCCTTGGGGACCGTGGGTGATTACCGGAAGGAGACCACGTCGCCGAAAAAGTCCCCGGAAGAGAAGATTTCGCCGGAGAACTTCCGAAAAGTGAGTTTTCAAGTTTTGTTGATTTCGATGTGTAGAACTTCGTTTGAGTCATGTGAATAGTGAAAATTGATGTTTTGATATGCTTTGAACACTTTGGTGATGTTGTTTTTACATTTTGATGGTTGTTTGATTGAATTTGAATGATTTTTCATGATTATGCAAAAAGGGTTTTCTGCAAGACTAGGGGATTTGTTCCTATATGCATGGGTATTAGGTTTTCTGGCCATGTTTTTGTGCAATGTGCCTTAGAAAAATGTATTTAACAATCGTATGAAGTTTCGTGATTTTTTGAAAACTCGGTGAATTTTTGATTTTCTGAAAAATAGAAAAATATTTAGAAAATTAGAAAAAATTAGAAAATTCAAGAAATTGATGAAATTTTTAAAGTTTGAAATTTGAAAAAATGTAGGAATATTTTTGAAAACATTTGAGGTGATTTTGAAAAATTTTGGGGAGACTTTTGAAAACCATTGATTTATTTGAAAAATAAAACGCTTGTTTTGAAAATTTTGAAAAATTGAAAAGTGTGCACGGGTGCCATTGTCATGTGATTGTTGCGTTGGAAAGTGCATGTTTTGTACTTTGTGTTGATGTCATGGGTGTTGTAGGGGCCATTTTTAAATGGGACTCTGCCGAAATTTTAAAAATTATGGAAAGAGTTGGTTAAAATTTTAGAAATAAAATATTTTTGAAGGGAAAAGGCAGAGAGCCCTTGAGATGTGATTTGGAGTTGGAAAATCAAGATGTATGAAAATTTTGTTTTTGATTTGTTATTCAAAATCCTTTATTTATTTTGTGTTATTTGTTTGTTTTATTTTACTGTTATTTAAACTGCATGGATGGTATATTAACATCACTTACCTTGGCTTACCTTTTCAAGATGGCAAACGCAGGTGACGACGGTTCTGAGAGGAGACGCCGCTCGGGAAAGGCGGCCTGGACCGATTCTGCTGGCGGTTCTAGTCGATCTAAAGGTAGTCGACGATCCACCGGACGATCCTCATCTAGCCAGAGCGGGCAAGGGAGTAGACTACCTGTCGACCCTTTTCCTCCGGTTGAGTAGGCTTTTGCCGAGGAGGTTGATGCCGAGGAGGAGGTACTGTGCCTTGGGGACCAGGTGACCGGCTATGGGAGAGCTTCTTCCAGGCATAGGCAGACAGATGCCGACTTGGGAGATCTGCAGATACCAGATGTCCCACCACTCGGGAATCTGGCCTATCATCCTAGTGTATACTCCAGACAGCATTTGCCACCTCCGTGGGTAAATACAGCTTTTCGAGGGGCTGTTTATCAGGTTTTTGTAACTATGCAGCAGGCTGCCCCATCATACCGCGCCTTCTTGGCAGAGATCAGATTCGGCGCTTTCATGGGATTACAGGCGAACCGCCTGAACCGGCATTTAGTACTGGCGTTGGTTGAGCGGTGGTTCGGGGAGACTGGGACCTTCCATTTCGTCGGCTTCGAGTTAGGCCCCACTCCTTTAGATTGGGCGATTATTACAAGACTCTCCTTTGTCGGCCGGCGGATCACTCTACACCCAGTCAGCAGGGACGAGGCCTGTTTGCTGTTGGATTTGCCTCAGCCTGAGCGTTCTACCTTCCCAGTCTCTTGGATTAGTCAGGGTGAGTGTACTTTTGCTACTGAGCCATCGCCTGCTAGGCGGGACATCATGAGACGGCGACTTGTGTTGTACATCATCTTTAGCTGCTTCTGCAACAACAACAAGTCACTCGTGCCGTGTCGTTTGGTGGGTATAGTAGCCGATCTGGGAGCTTTGTCTGAGTTGGACTGGGGGTCCTTTTCTTTTGGCTGCTTTCTTCGATCGATGTGGGTTCGGACTTCTTCTCGTTGGGGCAACATGACTAGCTTTTGGCCCTTCCTTGTCTGGTGGAGTTACGAGTACCTGCCGGTGCGTCGTCCTGCAGTTGTTGAGGATGATCTCTATCCTCGTGCTTTGAGGTGGGCTCGTGACCGGGTAGCCCAGCGATCGGAGATTACTGACTTCGTGACGCTCCGGGCTAACCTGGAGTTGATTGAGGCAAGGGATGTGACCTGGCGGCCCTTCATTGGATCAATCCATTACGAGACAGTCCGGTACCTTGTCCCGTTGTCCTTGTCGAGAGCTGCTTTTCTCAGTGATGACACCTGGGAGTCCTACCTTGGAGAGTGACACTGGGGGCAGTTTCATGAGGAGTTTCGATCAGCAGGAGCTCCACCAGAGTATATGTTTGGAGCCCTGGTGGCCGGAGTGCCCATCCCCTACCAGGAGCGCCAGCCAGGTGCCAAGTTCTTGCTTCCTCCGGATATGGATTACGCTGCGCACTTTGGAGCCCATTCGGTTGGTGCCTTCACCCGGTTTGAGGTAGTAGTCGGCGGGTACGCTGTTGGCCAGGAGGTGGTTGACCTATGGCGCCGTGCTAAAGGATATGTGCCCCAGGCCGAGTTTACTGCTGTGAGAGACCAGAGAGACCGGTACCAGATGGAGCGGGACCAGTACCAGGCCAAGGTAGCTTCCCTGACGGCTTGGTTATCTCAGATGGGTGGTGGGGGGGTAAGTTATTCTCTTTTTGCTCCTTATTGCTCTGCTGTTGCTTAGCTCCTTTTGCTTGCGGCTGATTTTGGTTCTATCTTCCCTGCAGGATGGTGGTGCTTCGAGTAGTTACCCTCCTCCTCCGATGCCGGGCTTCGGGGATTTTGATCCGGATGACATCGACTTCGACCTGTGATAGATGCTCCTTGTGGAGACTTTGATCCTCTTTTGCCCCTGGTCCCTGAGTTATATTTATGTTAGACAGTTTTATTCTGATATTTTGTACAAAAACGAATGTTTATGGTACTTAGATGCATGGATTGACAGATACATTTATGACTTTTACAGCTAGGCATATGATCAGATGCATGTGATGTATGATGACGCTAGATATTTATTCCATGAGTTGATGTTGGTGACTTCTATTTCTACAGGGAGTTATGTCCTATATATGCAAAGCTCATGCTGATTTTTTTTTTTTTTTAAACATATGCACAAGTTAGAAATATGTTAATAGAATGACACAGGGTGCTATTAGACTTGTAGCCTTGGGAATGGTAACTCCCTCCTCTTCGAGGGTTTAGCCTCTCTTTTGGCTCAATCCTACCTCGATTAGATGATAGCACTTCACACCTTTCTCAACCTCTTGACTGCCCCCCAACTTTCTATCCTAGGGTTAGTGTATAGGGTTATTGGGCTGAGACTCTCGACTCTCAGAGTTTTAGCAACCACTTACCTGACCTTTGGCAGAGCGATAAGTGGCCAGTCATTTCAATCCGAGAAGACTTTATTTAGGACCATAATGTAGGCTAGGTTATGGGGTTTTAGAAATAACGGGATATGTAGGCTCAAATTCAATGTTGTTTTTAGCAAGGCTTAGATCCAAACTGTCCTTAACCGTTTTTCAGTAGGATTAGCATCTTTTTTTGTTTTTGTTTTTTTTTTTTAACATTGGCAGCGTATCTAACTCATTTAGATCAAGCAATCTATTTTCAATCAGAGTGGACTTTAATAGGGTTGTAATGTAGGCCATGGTTTCAGGGTTTTGCAAGAAAGGGTAAAGGCTCAAACCTATTGTTTCTACTGGGTTTTCTTGTAACCTATGATCACCTTTAAATTTCCTTCTTGCCTTTGACCATATACTTCTCAGGGTGACAATGACCTCGTTCTTTCACCCTTTCCATGTACCTTTTTGAGAGAGACATGACTTTCTTCTCATTTGATCTTCTTATATGCTTTCGAAGATAACTCATTCACAATTTTCTTCAGGCCTTTCTTTAGAATCATGGTTTTTTTTTTTTTTTCGGCTTCTTGCCCCTTGGCAACTCCTTTCTTTTGCTTTTCCTTTCTATTTCTTTTTTGTTCTCTTATGAAACAAAACAATTCTTTAACCCTTTTTCCCTTAAACCTTTTCCCTTGGTAGCTCAATATACCCGGGCGGTGATCCCTAGGTTGGGGTTTTGTTAAGAAAAGATAAGTGGCTCGACGGGTTTGGCAAGGGGTTACTTTTGACTGTGTGGGAAATGAAATGAGGGCCTCTCTTCACTTTGAATTAGATTGCTTGATCCATAGAGTTTTCAACACTATCCTAGCATGATAGAGGTGGACACCACTCCTAGAGTTCTCAACTATTGTCTGCCCTAATGTGGGGAGGACAGTCTTGGATCAGGGTTAACGAAGAAAATTTTCACTTTTTGCGAGGCACTAGGGGTTAAGCAAAGGGAATATGAGCACATTTAGTTATTTATTCAGTTATTTATTCTTTATATGTGGGGGAATGAAAGATGGCTCCTCTTCCTCTTGATAAACTGGCCACACATCGTTTAGCCTCAGAGTCTTGCAAGTGTTGCCTTTGAGTAGTATCCTCACTCATCCTTATTTTCTCTCTTTGTGGAAGGCTGGTCATTTGGCGAGTGGTTAACTCATGCTATCATCCCTTCAAGTTGGATCATTCCATAAGACAAACCATGCCCCTTGCATAGAAAGTAGTCACTATTCCCAAGGAGGACAAGACAACAGCAATGGAATAAAAGACTATCATTTGATTATTGCTATTATTTTTACGAAAAGCATAAGGTTCTTCAGCAATAAGAAAATGTATGTATTAATTTAAAAACAAGAAGTAAAAGGGATAGAAAGAAAGTGGGTGAAACCACCCCTCTCTTGTACGCTTGTGCAAGAAACCCATTTTTAGTACGGCCTTGGGACAATCCCCACATCTTCGACGCTCCATTCGCGACCCGGATCCTCTGCCAAGGCGAGATAAGCAAAGGCTTCCCCTAGAGCTCCACAGGCGTTGACACTGTTGATGCGGTTGTCAGCCTCCTTCTTGTTTTGTGTAGCAGGTTCTTCTGTAAACAGGTAACCAGCTCACCCCCTTCCAATTCGAATGGCTTTGCTTGTGCTCTTGGCTTCTCTATCCTCCAGCTCATTTCTTCATAGTTGTACTCATTGGTAGGCCAATGACTCTCTAGCAAATGACGTTCGGCCGCGGCATATTTCGGATGCAGAAACTTAGCACCCCATCCATCAGCAACCATGTTTTCAGTAGTCTCATCTCCTAGGAACATTGGCTCCTCAATGGGCCAGTCAGAAGCATCAGGCACTTCATCAGGGTTATGGAGATAGATTGGACATAATGGGAGATCCTCCTCCCAGTCATCTTCTTCCTCGGTCTCCCAATCGTCCTCATAATCCTCAGCTTTGGGCTCGTCAAACAATCCCTCGCCCTCTATTTCTACTAGTATGATATTGACGGTGTGATCTGGCAGAGGGTTAGCAGTCACATTGGGAGTGGGAGCAGGTTTTACTAGCTGCAGATCAATGGTCTTATTGTCGATCAGGTCTTGGATCTTGTGCTTGAGAGCAAAGCAGCTTTCGGTGTCATGCCCCTGGCCACCTGAATGATATTCACATGTAAAGGCAACATTAAAGGTTAGGGGTAGAGGGCTTGGCAACGGGCGAGCAGGGACGGGCTTCAAGATGTTGTTCTTTAGAAGGCTATGGTAGGCCTCGGTTTGGGTGCATGCTAAGGCGTCGAAGGTACGGATGCATCGAGTAGGTCTATTAAAGTTGGGTCATGCCCCAGCGGGGCTGTAGTTAGCGGTTGGAGCAGGCATGGTCAAGGTGGGCAAGGGCAGGACTTGGGGTGATTGGAGCAAGGGTCGGTATTGGGGTGGTTGGCTAGGAAAAATAGCAGACACTTCGCTTTCCTTCCTGATTATGCCCCTTGTAGTAGCCACCTTCTTGGCTATGTTGGCAGTATTTTCTCCAGTCTTGGCATAGGGATCTGTAATTCTTCCTGTCTTGAGGCCGTTTTCTATCATCTCTCCCTGCATGATGAGCTCGGAAAAGCTTTTTCCCATGCTTGTGCAGAGTTTCTCATAGAATATACCTTGAAAAGTATGTATAAATAGTTGTATATACTCCTTCTTCTCCAACGGGGGATTAACTTGTGCAGCGGCCTCCCTCCATCTTAGGGCGTATGCTTTAAAACTCTCCTTCTCACCCTTGCTCATTGTCATCAAGGACCAGCGATCGGAAGTGAGATCGATGTTGTGACAGTATTGGGCTTTGAATGCATTGACTAGCTCCATCCAGGTTGTGATCTTCCTTAAGTCCAAACGAGCAAACCATTGTAGAGCCGACCCGGTGAGGCTGTGTTGGAATAACTGCATAAGGAGCTTCGGGTCGTTGCCATGTCCACTTAGCGCTCCAGCATATGGACGAAGATGAGCAACAGGGTTACCGGTACCATCGTACTTCTGGAAGTCAGGCATTTTAAACTTAGCAGGCCTCGGGTGGTCAGGGAAAACATAGCTCATCATAGGAAGTGAATCCGTAAGCATCATGGCCATAGAGACTTCGCAATGAGTCTTCCAATCCTTGGATTTTCAGACTAAGAGAATCTAAAGAGGCCTTCTTTATGGCAGGTGAAAGCAATATGGTCTCTTCTTCTTCCGTGTTGACCCCTTTGGCATCTTCCTTAGTCCTCCCAGCATTGTCAGACTAAAGCATGATCCTTGGATTAGCGGGTTCAAGGTCTTTAGATGAAGTCGTGGATGATGACGGGACTGCAGTAGCATCCTTCATGGCCAGAGTTTGAATGAGTTTGAACATCTCATCCATCTTAGTCCTCATTTCATTAACTTCCTCTCGAGAGACTTGAGAGGATTCTTCAGGGTTAGCAGCCATTAGTGATGCTTTGTGCTGAGTGATAATAGAATCCCTAGGTGGATGTTACACTTTCTTGGGAACAATGTTGACTCAGTGCAAGGTGACTTCTGTAAATAGAAATAAAAAGAAAAAAAAAGAAAAAGACAAAAACACAAGTCACAAGTTAGTTTTTGGTTTTTAGAGAACTTTATGCAATGCATGTCCTAGGGCTGCCCCTGCTTGAGAGGGAGACTAAACATGAGGTATTGGCTCACTTTTGGAGATAGGGGGTTTGCCCCTGTATGCAGACACTTTACCGTCAAGTGAGAACCTTCAATCATCCAGGCATTCATTCATAAAAATAAAGAAGTACATTAAATTTTGGGTCTAAGATACAAAAGAATTGAAATACATTTTAATAGGGGGAGGGAGAACATTTTCCTTTGGACTTCAACCTATCTATTTTTACAAAAGGAAACCCTAAACTACTCTTGAGTCTTCGGATTCGCCTTCCTTGGATTTGATGTCGAGGAGGTCATTGAGAGACCTTGTTGATTGATTGCCTCTTGTCTTCTTGGCAATCCTATCTCCGTGAGCATAGAGGGATTGGGGCCCCTCTTATGGAATGAATCGAGATGCATGCAATGAGTCCTTAGGGTTACGCGGAAACCCTTAGGGTTTGGGTAGGTTTAATGCAAAGGAGAGTAACGTTGGTGTCACTCTCAATGGGTTGCTCATATGCATGAGAATGCAGTGACTTGAGTTACTTGGAACTCTTGTCTTGACATGGGATATTGAATGCATGAACATGAATATGCAAAAAGTATAAAGAGAAAAGGTACAATTGAAATAAACATGCATGCATGAACAGTTAGACAGGCATTATAACAGTATAAATACAAGCATTATAACAGCAAGTATAAATGAAAGTAAGAGCAGTCGCCCTTTCCTCCTTGATTTTGAAAACGGTGCTCGTGTCCTAAGTCTGGCAAAGGTTCGGCTATGCATGGTGTCTATATGAGTATGAGGTTGAGGGTTGACTAATGCGTCCTAAAAAGGCTCGGTCCCCGAATCTTCAAACCTAGGCCCACTCCCCGAGGTGGTGCCATGATCGGTTGGTGATCCGAGCGGGGGAACCATCAAGAGGCCGTAGGCGAAGAAACTGACACAGCATCTTGCCCACAACCAATATACCGTTCCCCCTTTCTAACTAGAAAGGACATATCAGGGTATCTAAGTATACAGAATGCAAGTGCACATGCAGTGTGTGTGTGATTTTTAAAAGTGGAGGAAAGGGCCCAACAACTCCCATTCATCCTGTACATCACATTCATGCAAAACAGTTAATAAAATTTAAACAAAATATGTACCTACAAAACAAAGATGCAAGTGTTAGTATGTGGATGACAGACATGATACAAGATAATATGAATAAATGCATGTTTTTTTTTTTTAAAACAATTTTAAAAATTTAGTTTTGAAAATTTAAAGTGAATAGGATTGAACCAAGTTAATTGAAGACTCTACATGGGTAAAGGGTAAAGAGACATGACTAACGGCCTAACCCTCTAAGTGTCCCCAGCGGAGTCGCCAGCTGTCTCGCCCAGATTTTTCGCACTCGAGGAATACTCACACAAGCGGGAAAAACACTGTACTCTCTCGTTAGAACTCACCCTCCTAGAAGAATGAGTGCGACTAGGTTTGAATTGAAAAAAAGATTTGAATAAAGGGCTTTTGAAAAAGATTCGGAGTCGCCACCTAACTTGATTAAGGTGAGTTAGGTCACTTAAAAACTAAGAATAATCTGAGGATTACACTTAGGGTTTTTGGAAAACAATTTTGAAAATATCTCCTCAAAAGAGGGTTTTTAAGAAAACAGGTTGTTTGGCAACCTTTGAAAAATATTTAGCCATTTTTTGAAAAATAACTCCTTTGGTATTTGAAATCAGTGATCCTAGGTTCAGAGGTTGGTTACGTGTAGGGAAGACGCACTAAGCTATCACCCTACCCCGCCCTTTCGGTACCTACATGTCAATTTACCATAGATTCACCTATGAGAGTCTTTAACTAACTATAGTTCAATCCTATCTACTTTGAAAAACAATGCTTGAAAAGAAACTAACATGATGCATGATATGCAAGTGCAAGTTAAGAGAATTGAATAATAGATTTGAAAAGAGATTTGAAGAGATGGAATTGAAATTGGAAAGTTTGAAAATTGAAAGTAGAAATTTGAAAATAGAAATTTTGAAAGTAGATGGGAATTTGAGATTTGAAAAGATTTTGGAAACCGCACCCATGAGGGTGGAATTGAAAGTTTGAAAAGTATTGTGACCGCACCTATGAAGGTTGCCTACGTATCTCTTTGGGGGAATCAGGTCAGTCGTAGTTCGGACCGGAGTCCGATTGAAAAGAGATTGATTTGAAGAGAGAAATTGGATTAGAAGAAAGAAATTGAATTGAAAACTAGATTTGATTTGAGATTAGAAAAGGAGATTGAATTTGAGAAGATTGGACTTGCTTTGGAAAGACTTGGTTTTAGGAAACCTATACTTAGGAAAGATAGCAGACCTAGGAAAGACTTGAGATTAAGAAAGATTGGATTGGAATGTTAGATTAGGAAGATTTAGAAAGATTTGGCAACTTGGAATTTAGGAAAGATTTGGATTAGGAAAGTTTCGAATTAGGAAAGTGTTATTTTTGGAAAGTTTGAAATTAGGAAAGTTTTGAAATTAGGAAAGTTTCATTTTTGGAAAGTTTTGGAATTAGGAAAAGGTTAGAATTAGGAAAGTTTTGAATTAAGAAAGTTTTGAGAAAATTGGAAAGTTTTGAAAATTGGAAAGCTTTGAAAACAAGGAAGTTTTGAAAATAAAAAAGTTTTGTTTTAGGAAAGGTTTGTAAAAGGAAAGTTTTCAGTTTAGGAAATATTTGAATTAAGAAAGTTTCAACTTAAGAAAGTCTTAAATTAAGAAAGTTTTGAGTTTAGAAAAGTCTTAGATTTTGAAAGATTTGAAGTTTTGGAAAGTTTAAAATTTAGAAAGATTTGGGTTTAGAAAGATTTAACTTAAGAAAGTTTCAAATTTAGAAAGTTTTGAATTTGGAAAGATTTGAAATTTAGAAAGTTTAAGATTTAAAAAGTTTTTAGAGCTTTAGAAAATCTTGAGATTAGGAAAGGTTTGAGTTTAGGAAAGATTTGAAAGCTTGGATTTGAAAAAGATTTTGGAAAGGGGTAGAATTAGGGAAGGATTGAATTATGAAAGATTTTTATGTTCAAGTTTTCGGAAACTTAAGATTTAGGAAAGTGGAAGTTTAGAAAGGATTTGAATTAGGAAAGAGTTGGATTAGGAAGGGATTGGATTTGGTTTCTCAAAGAGAAAGGTTGGATTTTATTCCAAAAAACGGAGGACAGGATCCTAAAGAGAAGATAGGATTTGGTAAGGATTTAGAAAGGGAGACTCTAGAAACCCTAGATTTGTAAAATTATAGTTTTGACGTAGAAAAGAGGTTTTGGAAACATGTATAGTGAAAACAAGAGATTTTGGAAACCTAGGTTTGGGGCAAAGTTTAAAAATCATTTTTTTGGAAAGAAAATTAGGGTCTCCTAATTGTGGGCTCTAAGAAAAGAGTTTTTGGAAAGTGCGTTTTTGGAAATGAAGGTTTTGTAGAAGGGAATTCTAGGGAAGAATTTTTGGAAAGTGAATTTAGAAGAGGGAGTTTTTGGAAAAAGATTTTTGGAAAGAGGGAATTTTTGGAAAGTGTGTTTTTGGAAACATAGATTTTGGGAGCAAAAATCCTGGAGGGGAGTTTCTAGAAGGAAGATTTTTGGAAAGAGAGTTTTTAGAAAGATTTTTGGAGAGAGTTTTTAGGAATGTGAATCTAGGGAGTGTTTTTAGAAAGTGAATTTTGAGGAAAAGATTTGGACAAGAGTTGAAAAATAGAATTTTGAAAAATAGATTTTGGAAGGAAGTTTTTGAAAACAATTTTGAAGAGGAGAGTTTTAGGAAAGTATGTTGAAAAAGAGATTTTTAGGAAGAGATTTTTGAAGAGAGAGTTTTTGGAAAGTATGAAAACGTCTCACTTTCCTAAAACGATTCTAACCATAAGAGGGCTAGAACCACTTTAAGAAAGTGGTTTTGGAAAACAATAAGATTTGAAAATATAGACCAAAAAGATCACTTTTAATGTAATACTTTCCTAAAGCAACCCTAGCCATGGAAAGGCTAGAATCACTCTAGAATTGTGGTTTTGAAAACAAGTTTTTGAAAAAGAGATTTTGATGCAATTTTGAAAACAAGTTTGAAAACGTTTTGAAAAACAACTTTAAAAACGAATTTTGGAAGATGCGAGACTATGATATGCACAATGCAATTTGGGGTTGTGAACATACAAGGTTAAGGCTTCACCACATAATCAAGGGGGCCGGACCCACGTGGTCTTTGGTTAGACTAGAAGAAAGTCCCCGACACGGTAACTCTCCAATAGCCCAATCCTACACATGGACCGGGAATTCCTTTGTTTCAAGCATGCAAAGAAAGGGGGGGGGGGGGGGGGAAGAGATGGGGGATTAAAATAGAGAAAACCCAAGTAGGTTGGAGAGAGAAGAGAGAGGGGTAAGTGCGGAAATTTAAATAGGGAGCCTACCTTGTATCTTGTTTATTTTGCACGTCGTGCAGTCTTCGGTCTTCATCTTGATCTTCTTCTTCAACCTTCAAGGATTGTCTCAAGCTTTAGATGACAGCTCTTCAAGTCTTCAAAGAATGGTTGAAAGCTAGTGTATGAGTGTATGGGGGTGTGTATAAGTGTATAGGAGGCTAGGGTTTGTGTAGGGTAGCTAGGGTTTGGGAGACCTAAGGAAACTTGAGTTTTGGAGGTGCTCGAGCTCTGTATATCGAAATATGGGATTTTTAGGTTAAGTTTGTAGACCCTTTTCACGTTGAATGAGGCTCTGTATTTATAGAAGTTGGACAAACCTGGCACCTATTGCAGTGGCGCTAGGGCAAACTTTACACTGGAGCCACTAGGAGTGGCGTCAGGCCATTTTTTGGCTTAGTGGCGCCAGCCAATTAGGAAAGGTTTAAGGTTGGCAAGCAACGTATCTTTGACTAGATTTGGGCACCTGTACTAGTGACTACCATGCAACTTTTAGCCTGGCTTCAGTAGGAGTGACTTCGGAAAGTTCGGGAATGATTTGGAGGAGCCGGGAATGACCCGGAAGGCCGGAAAGAAGCAGGAACACTTAAAATAGTGTCCTGGAGGTATTTGACTTGAAAAGCGAGGACAAAATGGGTCGAAAAGGTTGACCGGGCCCTTAGGGGCAAAACGGTCAATCGGACCGGGAAACTGCCGAGACAAACTTGGACTGTCCCAGGAGAAGACTTGGGATCTGGAAACATTATTTAGAATGTTCCCAGAGGTTGCCGGTTTGAATCCCAAAGCCGGCGTGGTCGAAAAAGGAGACCGGCCCACCAGGGACAAAACGGTCATTTTGTACCAGGTTTGCCGGGACTGACTCGGATTGATCCGGAAAGGTAAAGGGGAGTTGAGATTACTATAAAAAGTAGCCTCAGGAGGTTACCGGTTTGATACCCAGAGCCGGTGTGGTCGAAAAAGGAGACCGGCCCTCTAGGGGCAAAACAGTCATTTTGTGCCGGGTTGGCCGGAACTGACTCGGAATGATCCAAAAAGGTAAAGGAAGGTTGAGAACACTATAAAAAGTATTCTCAGGACATTACCGGTTTGATACCCAGAGCTAGTGTGGTTCCCGGGGCGTTCGGATGCCTTGGGGCAAAATGGTCATCTTGATCGGAAAGTCTCGGAAAATGTCCACAGGAAAATTTGGACATTTTTCACCAAAGTGGGCTAGCAGACAGTGGTGTTGACCTAGGTTTTGAGTGTTTTCGCCACTCTAACTGTGTGAGTATTTCCGCTACTCGGACGGGGTTAATGATTTGTGAGTATTTCCGCTACTCAGACGGGGTTGATGATTTGTGAGTATTTCCGCTACTCTAACGGCTTTGTGAGTATTTCCGCTATTCTAATGGCTTTGTGAGTATTTCTGCTACTCTAACGGCTTTGTGAGTATTTCCGCTACTCTAACGGTTTGGTGAGTAGTTTCGCTACTCGGACCGTCTCGAGGAATAAATTGTCTCGAGAAAGGGATTGGAAAGGGGTCTTACCATCTCCGAAGAGACGTGCCTGGATTGGAACCGTCTCGAGGAATAAACTGTCTCGAGAGAGGGATTAGAAAGGGGTCTTACCGTCTTTGAGGAGACGTGCCTGGATTGTGAGTGTTTTCGCCACTCTAACAGTTTTGTGAGTAGTTTTGCTACTCGGACCGTCTCGAGGAATAAACTGTCTCGAGAGAGGGATTAGAATTGGAATAAAAAAGAACAATGCCCCTAAGGGCATTTTGGTCATTTTGCCTTTATTTGGGCTTGACAGGCCCGCGAAGCGATGGAAAGACAGAATTTGAACCTAGAGAATTGGTTTCGATAGGAATATGCCCACAATGACTTGAAAACAAGTCTGGACGAAGTGTAGACTGCCGAGCGGTCAAAAATGGGGTGCTTACACCTACTAACCCACCAATATAGAATGTCTACTAATCCAGCACGTTATTTGAGAAAGCACAAATCTCTCAAAAATAGAGGAGCGTTCAAGTCCGGCATGTTCTTTGAGAAAGCACAAACCCTCAAGAATGGAAAACCATCCCAACCTAGCACGATCTTCGAGAAAGTTTATCTCTTATGGCGGAAAGACCCTTTCAAGCTTGTCCACTGAGAAATACCAACTCCTCGGACAAAAGTCCAAACCAAATCTAAACCTGTCAACACCAACGCCTGCTAGTTCGTCTTGGTGGAAAAGGACCATTTTGCCCCCAATAGGCCCGGCACGTTCTTCGAGAAAGTACCAAGTCCTTAGAACGATAAGACCACCTTCCAAGGCCACCCCTAGATGGTCTGACATGTCCAATGCCATCCAGTCAACGCCAATCCTTTCTCGGAGGTTCCCTGGTCAAAATGACCATTTTGCTCCTAGGCATCCAATTGCCCTAGGAAACTATACCAACTTTGATTATCAAACTAGCAACACCCTAATAAACTTTGGTCAACCCCAGTCAACTCTAGTCAACCCCAGTCAACTTTGGTCAGCCCCAGTCAATTCTGGTCAAGCCGATCAACCCCAGTCAATCTTGGTCAACCCTAAAACTCCCGGGATGAGGTAACTACGATCCAATCACTGTCTTCAACCATACTGGCTCTGGGAATCAAACTGAAAACCTTCAGGACACTTTCCAAAGTATTCCTTTCCATTTCTAGCCAAGCCCCCTCATTCGGTACCTTCCTTTTTCGAACTAGAACCTCCCTACTCCATTTCGAGTAAACCTCATCCATTCTTTATCCGTACGCCACTAATAGTGGCACATAAACCCCTAAAATCAGTTACGAAATGACTAGCCTTGTATCCAGCCTTTGTTCAAGAATTTATTAATGCCCTTTGTGCCACTCTTAGTGGCGCACAACCAATGTTAAGCCATGTGCCACTCCATGCGCCACTAGGAGTGGTGCACAGCCCTCCTACTTTTGCATTATAAATACAAACCTCCCCCCTTATTGTTTTGGGTCAAAAATTTTATCAAGAAACTCTCCCCCTCTGTTCTAGATAGCTCTCGAAGCCCTCTCTCTTGCTCTCTCGAAGCCCTCTCTCCTACTAACTGAGCCTTAGCCTGAAGCTTCGAGCCTTAGCCTTCGAGCTCCATCGAAGGTCTACCCCACTGCCCAAAATCTCCCGGAGTCTTCCCAAGTCCAAGGCCTAAGCTTTCGTCAAAGAAAGAAGAAATGAGACAAAGTAATCCTCTATTTACCTTTCCATATTCCCCCATTCTCTCTTTCCCCTCTTAAACCCACTTGGGTTTTTCTATTTTTTAATCCCCTATCTCTAAACCCCCTTTCTTGCATGCTTGGAATAAGAGGACGTTAAGTCCATGTCAAGAGTGAACTAGGAGAGATTACCAATCGGGACTCTCTTTTTGGCCCTCACTTGCTTCACAGCATGGCCTTGGGGCCCTCTTGTAATGTGGTGATACCTAACTATGTATCTTTCATGCCATTATTATCGTTGTTATATATTTGCATTTATGTCATTTCTCTACACCTTAAAACCATTTTCAAAGTAGTTTTCTCAAAACCACAATTCTAGGTGGATCCTAACCCTTTTTATGGTTGTGGTCCTCCTAGAAAAGAGTGACATTTTTAAATGGCTCCTGTTAGCCTACATTTGCTTCTTTTAAAAAAGCATGGTCTCAGAATGATCCTAGTCTTTTCACGATTAGGATTATTTTAAGAAATGTCTAACATTCAGAACGACCGATAAAAGTCTACATTTTTTGCCTCGTGCCTTTATTGTTTGTCAAAGCCGCGAGCCTAAAGCAATTCTAGCCTTTCTATGGCTAGAATGGTTTTAGGCAAAGTGCAATATTCTTTTGGATGTCTAAAATCCAAGTTAGAGTTTCGAGCCCTAAAACATGTTTTCAAAAGACTCAGTTGTCGAACCATTTACAAAACATGCACTTGTTAAGCCCTAGAAGTCCAATCCTAAGAAAATTCTGTTTTAGCCCACTCGAAAACTTTCCTTTTTCAAGCCAAAATCATACTTCAAGCCCTCAAAATCCTCAATTTTCAAACCAATTGAAATTTCCCTTTTCCACACTTCACCTTTTTAAATCAATCAAATCAAAACCTTCTGTTTCAAATCCCTCAAATCACTCCTTTTAAAACCTTCCAAATTTAAAACCCAAATCAACTCCTTCCATTTTGGAAACAATCCAAACTTACCTTTTTCAAAATCAAATCAAATCTCAATCTTCCGAAAATGGAAACGTTTCAAAAATCAAATCTTCCTAAAAAGGAAACATTTTCAAATCTAATCTTCCTAAAAAGAAACATTTCAAAAATTAAATCTTCTTGAAAAGGAAATATTTTAAAATCCAATCCTTCTGAAAATGACACATTTTCAAATTCATCCTTTCCTGAAAAGGAAACATTTTCAAACTCAAACTTTCTTGAAAAGGAAACTTTCTAAAACTGAAAACTTTCTAGAAATAGAAACCCATTTTAAAATTTCAACTCTTTCGGACTCTTGTCCGAACTATGGCTGATTTAATCCTGTTTAAGGAGGTACATAGGCAACTCTTTATGGAGTGTGGTCACAACATTTTCTAAATTACCAATTCTATAATCATTTTTCAAACTCAATTCCTTCTTTCAAACTTTATTTTTAAAATATTTTTTTTAGTGGATAGCATTAAACATAGTAGACATATAGGTACCGCAATGGCTGGGTAGGGTGATAGTCTTAGGACATCTACCCTGCACGTAACCAACCCTCGAACTTAAGAATTTCTGTTTCAAAGACCAAAACTGGAGTCAATTTTCAAAAAGGGCTTTCCAACGTTTTTGGCATTGTCAAACAACCCTACCTTCTATAATCCTCTCACGTGGACATTTTTCAAAAACCTTTTCCAAAACCTAAGTTTAACCCTCGAGTTTCGCTTGGTATAGATGGAATGCTGTCGCCGACACCCAAAAATAAAACTGATACCCCAAAAACTTTTATGTAGTAGTGGGAGTAAAGATCGTTCCTACGGAGAGTGTTCAGTCTAGTTTTATGCTATGTGAACTTTGATGGGGGGTTTTTGAATATAATGAAAACAAATTTAATAATAACTAACTACAGAACAATTCAGATTAGAGTATTGAAATCAATCAAAAGAACAAACATTGGTCTAAGTTAACATCCACCATCAGAATTTACAAATGATCATTAATGCAAGCATATCAATTCACACATTGAATATTCACCATTGAAATTATTTTCCTACCTCTCCTTAGTCGCAGTTAATTAGAAACAAGAGATCTGATTAACCCTAACTATTAAACAACCCAGGATAAGCACTCAGGGTTTAATCTAGTAGCAACCTTAAGAATTAGAGAGATCGATGAAACTAAACAACACAAGCACACGCAGTTGCATTTAATTTAGCCAAATGTCCTTCCTAAGATCTAACAATTCCTAACACAGTAATCCATTAAATCTTAGTTGCTTCACAAATAAAAGGAATCAAACAATTACAAATTTGATATCTAATCCAGCAGTAGATTGCAACGATTAATAAACTAGTAGGCCTCCTAGCGATTAAACAAGACAATAATGAAAATAGGCACAGAAGAACATCTGATACTCAAAGCATAAATCGAATAATGAAAACAAATTAGATCTCAGTTTATTATTAATTCTGAAGTTTCTATCTCTTTTGACCAAGATTTAGAGTTTAGCCATGCAGGACTATGAAAACAACTCAAATAATAATCTCGAATAATATAAAAAACATCAGCAACCCTAAAAACAAAACAGTCCAAGCTTTTATACGCTTTTGCAATTATGCAACTGTGAAAGACCGTTCGAACGCCCTTGCCACCATTCAAACGCATCATACTAACGTTCGATGCGTTCGAACGGTGCGTCGAACGCACTTCGCACGGTTAAAATTACTCTCTGTATATTTCGAACGCTCTTCGAACCTGAACTTGACATGAATCTGTCTGACGTACCGTTCGAATGCCCATTGGGACTATTCGAATGCTCCTTCAAACGCTGCTTCTAATTTAGCACGAATTCGTCCCTTTTAAGCTAGGATCCTCTTCCTTGGCATTCCATAGCACCCTAAATCAAAATATAAGAATAATGAGTATATTTAGGCACTAAATAAATATAAAATATTAAACATTAAGGGAGAAAAATATGACAATTGCATTTTCATCAAATTGCCCCACACTTAACCTTTGCTCGTCCTCGGGCAAAACTCAAACTCACTTTCCTAAGATATCGAAGTCTCAACAAAGAACAACCAAACTCTTCAAACCTTATAACATATCATAAACAACATTCTTAAACAACTCGCAATCACTTAGCAAGCATTTCCACTTAAAGATGGAGTAAACTGAATATGTAGACCCTGATGGAAATAAACACTCTACTCTCATGTATTTAAAGGGTATGTGTATCGCTCCAATTCATTCCAATGGAAATGTTCTACCATAGGCTTGCATATCTTCTCATTCTCCACCACTAAGATCATATACAGAGCACAAATCATAAGGACTTCTCAAGGATTATAACGGGATTTAAGATGAAGGTGGGAAATATTTGGGAATGTAGCTTAAAAGCCATCGAAACTAGTGGAGCAAAAATGACTCAACTCAAGTTTGAATATATAAGACATGTAAAGCCAATCACTCCATTCAATAGCTTCTGTCTTTGTATAAATCCCATATAAATAGATCTATTTCTTAGAATTTTAGGAGGAATTATGAATATGGATAATTTGTAACATTAAAAGCAATTTCCTCCATCACTTGCCTTCTCTTTTTTCTCATTTTTTTCTTTTCTTCTTTTTTTTTTTTCAAATTACATCAACAATGAAACTCATGAATTGAGAATGAAAACATGTTCCTTTTCACCTACCATAATTCCGAACGCACCCACACTTATTTCTTACGCACCTATACATATCATAATGATGAACAATGCTCCACTAGCTCTATGGTTTGTGTAAAGACATTATTTTTCTAGGTTTAAAGCTTATAATGGGGGTTCGCAATAATGACATATCAAGCTCAAAGGGGTTCACAAAGGGAAAAATTAATTACAAGGCAGGCTATTTGGCTTATGTAGCTTATAACAAGGATGGTCTTAATCATATTCGTGAAAGCATATGTCAATATGACCTCGAAGAGAATCAAGGCACGTTCTAGAGAAACAAATCCGTGGAAGAATATCTCACATAAAAGAAAATAGTGACTGATATGGATGTGTCAGTCTAAAGGTTCAAACTCTCACCAGCTTTTGTCTACCAAATTTAGTCACTACAATCTCAAGTAAAATAACTAGACTAATTAATTCTAAGTTGGAAGATTACTTATTCAATCATGTTATGAATTCTTCAAGCTTAATTGAATCTTGTCATTATTTTTTTTTTCAAATTTCAAATTAAAACACAAAAACACTACCTAAATCCCCTCCCCCACACTTAAAACTTACATTATCCCTAATGTAAAGTAAAATGCACAGAAAGGGCAGAAATAACCAATATATAAATGCAAAAATAAGAAAAGAAAAAAGAACTTCCCTTGGGTTGCCTCCCAAGCAACGCATTTGTTTACTGTCGTGGGCTCGACTCAATGCTTCCTTCTTTATGGTTCATCCCACACATAGTATTTGGCATCACTCTTGATCTTTTCTCTTTGAGCCTTAGACAAAGGTAGTATGTTAGTAACCAAATAATTTATAATATTTGCATACCAAGGTAATGTCATACTCGTGGAGAACAATTGCTCGTCAAGGAATGTTTCCTGTAAATGAAGTTCATCTTCGACATGAGCTAAACGGCTCAAATGATTAACGACATGATTTTTTGTTCCTCTTTTGTCTTTGATCTCCAAATCAAATTCACTTAAGAGAAGTATTCATCTAATTAATCTTTGTTTTGCCTCTTTCTTTATCATCAAATAACGAAGAGTTGCATGATTAGAGTAAATAATGACTTTAGTACAAAGTAAGATCAATCAAAACTTTTCTAAAGCAAAAACAACAGCTAAAAGTTCTTTTTCAGTAGTAGTATAATTTCTCTGAGCACCATTCAAAGTTTTGAAAGCATAATAAATGGCACGAGATGCTTTTCCAATTCTTTGACCTAAGACCGTGCCTACTGCATAATCACTTGTGTCACACATTATCTCGAAAGGAACGCTCCAGTCAGGGGATTCGATAACTGGGGTAGAAGTCAACAGTTCATTCAGCTTATCAAACACCTTTTTACATAATTCATTGAACTCAAAAGCCATGTGTTTTTTGTAGTAACTTGCATAGGGGTGCTGCTATTTTAGAGAAGTTTTTGATGAATCTTTGGTAAAAACCTGCATGTCCAAGAAAAGAATGAACTTCCCGCACACTAGTGGGATAAGGTAAGATTGAATAATGTCAACTTTAGCTTTATCTACCTCAATTACCCTAGATGAAACAACATAACCTAACACTATACCTTGTTCAACCATAAAATGACATTTTTCAGAGTTTAACACAAGGTTAGTTTCCATGCATCTTTAAAGAACAAGTGTAAGGTTATGCAAACAATTATCAAAGGAGTCTCCATAAACTATGAAATCGTCTATAAAAACGTCTATGATAAGCTCAATATAATCTGAAAATATGCTAACCATACACTTTTGGAAAGTGGCGGGGGCGTTGCAAAGGCTGAATGGCATGCGACAATATGCAAAAGTCCCAAATGGGCATGTAGAAGTTGTCTTTTCTTAATCCTCTGGCGTAATTGGAATTTGAATATAACCTAAAAAACCATCAAGGAAACAATAGTAAGAATGACTAGTTAACCTTTCAAGCATTTAATTAATAAAAGGTGAAGGGAAATGGTCCTTGCGGGTTACAACATTTAATTTTCTATAATCTACACAAACCTTCCACCCATTCTGAATACGGGTAGGAACTAACTCATCATTCTAATTTTTTACAACAGTTATTCTAGTCTTTTTAGGAACCACTTGAACCGGGCTAACCGAATTGCTATCCAAGATAGGATAAATCATTCCAACTTCAAGAAGTTTAAGGATCTCCTTCTTTACTACTTCCATCATGGGTGGGTTCAATCTTCTTTGCGGTTGACGTGAAGGTTTTGCTCCCTCTTCAAGTAGTATATGATGCATGCATGTAGATGGGCTAATTCCTTTAATACCCGCAATTGTCCAACCAATAGCTGTCTTATGCTCCTTTAGGACCTGCACAAGTTTTTCTTCTTGCAACTCACAAAGTATAGTAGAGATGATCACTGGTAATGTTCCTCCGTCTCCAAGGAACACGTACTTGAGGTGATTGCGGAGAAGCTTCAAATTTGGAATAGGGGCTTGCAAAATAGAGAGTAAAGGCCTCTCATTAGAAACTGGTAATGCAACATAAGGAACGTCACCTGACCATTATAACTTCGAAGAATCGTTCAATGTTGCAACAGTTTCTTGCAACTCAGTACTTAAGGCTAACTCTCCATTCTCTTCCTCAAGATGCTTACTGATGGCAACTTTTAATACATATTTTCCATTAAGTTCAAAAACTTCATGTGCTAGAGAATCAATAACATCAATAGAATAAACAGGATTATCATCACAAGGATATTTGATGGCATCATAAATATTAAACTTAACAATTTCACCATCACATTCCATGGTAAGTGTGCCACTATGTACATCCATCTTAGTCTTAGATGTCTTTAAAAATGGTCTTCCTAACAAAATAAGGGCATTTTGGTCACCATTTTCCATATAAAGCATGTAAAAATCAGTAGGGAAAACCAGATTATTAACTTGTACAAGAACATCCTCAACTAAACCCTTAGGATTGGTATTAGATCTATCAGCCAATTGGCACTACCCTAGGGAGTAGGCTTAGGTTTGAAGATCTGGGAGCCGAGTTTTTTAGGAAGCATTAGTAGCCCTCAACCTCATTTTCGTATAGCACCCATGCATAGCTGAACCTTTGCCCAATTTAAGGCATGTGTTTTCAAAAAACCAAGGAGGAACAAGTGACCACTTTTCAATTTCCTTACTCCTGCTATTATTATGCTTACATATGTGAATGCTTTGTTATCAGTATCTTGTCATTCCTTCTATTAAACTACTTATGCATATGTAATCATCCCAAGGTAAGAGTGCCAAAGTAACTCAAGCCACTTGCACTCCATGCACATGATTAACCTCCAAGAGGATGGCCCACGAGCCAATCTCAAATCATAAGCCAACCCAATTCCTAAGGGTTCCAAACCCTAAGGCTCATGGCATGCATCCAAGAATCATTTCATAAGAGGAGTCCCAATCCTTCTCACTCGTGGAGATAAGGTTGTCACAAGGTAAGGGATAATCCAGATACAAGGTCCTTCAACGACCTCCTAACATCAACAAGGTGAAATCGAAGACTCCAACAGTATTCTAGGTAGATAGGTGAAAAGTCCCACGGAAAATGTTCCCTTCTCCCAATCTATGTAATTTCAGTTTTTTATCTCAAAAGAAATAAAATTGCTTCTTTCAATTTCCCTTGAATGAATGGTTGTGTAGAATAAGTACTAATTTTTACCTTTTTCTTTGCCTTTTTTTGTTTTTTTCTCTCTTTCCCCCATTCTGTAGGAATAAAAAATACATTCAACTCACCATTACTCCAAAAGCAAGGAAAGGAAAAGACCCGACACTATCTACCGCCTAAGAACTGATCCTCACAAGGCACCGGGCATCGCTCATGGCTAACGAATCAGACACCACCGCTAATAACCCTGTGACCTGAGAGGAGGTTAATGAGATAAGATCCAAGATTGACGAGATGTTCAAACTTGTACAAGCCATGGCAGCAAAAGATTCAACCAATTTGTCCTACTAAGTCTACTTAGGCCGCAGCAAGAGAATACTCCCAGCTCTTCTCAGAAAGTTTTGATCGTCAATACAGATTATCCCCTAGAAGAAGAGACACAGAATGCTCCCATCTGGCCTGCTGGCCCTAGCAAAAACCTAGCAATTGGACTAGCGAAAGTCTCGTCTAGGCCCAAAACTTTCGGTATTGAAGATCATCAACAAAAAGTTCAAGTGCGGTAGACTCACCTTTCTCATTTTCTTTAAATTGTGTTCTTTTATTTTCTATTTTTGCAAATGTGAGTCATCAAATAAAATTGTTGTTTAGAATGTGAGACAAGTCTCTTTATTTTTTTCTTTACCAGGGACTCCCAAATTTAATGCCTTGCTCAACTAATTGAGAAAATGCCTTTTATTGAAAGCCATGACTTTGATGCTGAGTTTGATTACCAATCTTGAGGAGTAGAATTTCAAATAGATCACATGGATGAGATACCACAAGAAATCCGAGAACGGGTACAAAAGCACGAGAACCACACTACCCCTAACATCAAAGAGACAAACACAGTCAACTTGGGGAATACTGAAAATCCAAAGGAACTCAAAATTGGCATAGGGCTAGACCAGGGCAGCAGAAAGAACTGCTGGAACTATTAGCTGCATACCTTGACGTCTTTGCTTAGTCTTATCAGGATATGCTAGGGTTGGATGAGTCCATTGTTGAGCACATACTACCCTTGGATCTTGAGATGAAGCCATTTAAGCAAAAGTTATGGAGACTTAAGCTTGAATAGAGCTTGAAAGTAAAGGAGGAAGTGATCAAACAATTAACACCAAATATTTACAAGTGGTGGAGTACCCCCAATGGCTTCCCAACATTATCCCAGTCCCAAAGAAGGACGGAAAGGTTCTAATGTGTATTGACTTCAGAGATCTCAACAAGGCAAATTCGAAAGATGATTTTCCCTTACCGCACATCGACCTCCTCATCAAAAACACGATGGGGCATGAAATGTTCTCACTCATGGATGGATTTTTTGGGATACAACCAGATCAAGATAGCAGAGGAAGACTGAGAAAGGGCTGCTTTCATCACCCCATGGTGAGTGTATTGCTATCGGGTGATGCCCTTTGGGCTTTGAAATGTTGAGGCAACTTACGAAAAGGCCATAGTGACCCTGTACCATGACATGATGCATCAAGAGGTGGAAGTCTATGTCGATGATATGATTATAAAGTCAAAAGTAGGAGAAGACCACCTAGTCAATCTACCGAAGGTGTTCGACCGGCTCCTTAAGTACTAACTCAAGCTAAATATGTTGAAATGCACTTTCGAGGTTTCTTCTGGGAAATTATTGGGGTTCATCATCAACAAAAAGGGAATTAAGATCGACCCAACGAAAGTCAAGTCCGTTGTCAAAATGCCTCCCCCGAGGGGGGAAATAGAGATTCTGTCTTTTTTGGGAAAATTAAATTTCATCAACCGCTTCATTGCCCAGATGACTCACCTTTGCGAGCCAGTTTTCAAACTACTCAAGAAGGACATTCTGAAAGAATGGAATGAAAACTACTAGACTGTCTTTGAGAAGATTAAAGGATACCTTCAGAAACCTCCAATCCTGGTGCTACCTACTCTAGGGAAACTGCTCCTAATGTACCTAACCGTTCTGGACACCTCTATGGGGTGTGTCTTGGGGCAACATAATGAAACTGGAAAGAAGGAGCAAGCTATCTACTATCTCAGTAAGAAATTTTTTCCCTATGAAGTGAAGTACTTAGCTCTGGAAAAGACGTGTTGTGCCTTGGCTTACGCAGCCCATTGGCTGTGACACTACATGGTTTACATTTCTCAAATAGATCCGATCAAATACATCTTCGAGAAACCAACCCTATCCAGTAGGATTTCCCGATGGCATATGATCTTATCAAAATTTGACATCACCTTTACTACTCGCAAGGCAGTCAAGGGGCAGGTGATAGTTGATTATCTCACTGAGAATCCTATAGAAGATTACCAGTTAATGGAACCTTGTTTCCCTGACGAGGACATACTATATGCTAAAACTAAAACCAAGAAGACGGAAGAGCCAGGTTGGAAAATGTACTTCAATGGGGCCTCAAACAAACAAGGAGCCGGAATTGGGGCAACAGTAGTTTCAGAAATAGGCAATCACTACCCTATCGTAGTCAAGTTGAAATTGGACCTCTGCACCAACAACATTGCCAAATATGAGGCTTGCATTCTGGGCTTAATATTAGCAATAGAGATTAAAGTTGACAAGCTAGTCGTATTTGGGGATTCAAACCTGGTCATTCAGCAGTCTAAGGAGGTGTACCAAACCAAATATGCCAATCTCTCCCCATACTACCAGCAGATCAAAGACCGATGCCAAATATTCCGAAACATTGACTTCCGCCACATTCCTCGCACAGAGAATAGCTTCGCTAATGCCTTGGCCACCCTGGCTGTAGCCATCAAGGTAGACAATGGAATGGAGATCCCGCCGCTCTAGATCTTCATCAAAGATGCCCTCTCTTAGTGTCTTCATTCTAGCATTGAGCCAGATGGTCGACCGTGGTTTTATGACATTATGAGGTACATGCAGCTAAAAGAGTTTCCTAGCCAAGCCTCTCGCAACGATCGGAAAACCATATGTAGAATAGCCAAGCACTACTTTATAGCAGGGAATGAGCTCTTCAAAAGGTCTTTGTTTGGCCTATTGAAATGTGCAGACGTTGCAGAGGCTAGGAAAATCATGGAAGAGGTACATGGGGCAACTTGCGGCCCACGCATACATGGCCACACCCTTTCCAAGAAGATCATCAGGACAGGTTACTACTGGTCAACTATGGAATCAGATTGCATTCAATATGTTCTACGGTGTCATAAGTGTCAAATACATGGGGATATGATGAAAGCCCCCCCGACTAAGCTCCAGTCTATGTCAGCACTATGGCCTTTCTCCATGTGGGGGATAGACATGGTAGGCCCCATCACTCCCAAGGCTCCCAATGGCCACCAGTTCATCTTGGTTGCTATAGACTACTTCACCAAGTGGGTAGAGGCAGCCTCGTATGCCTAAGCTATGAAGAGGGTAGTCGACAAGTTCATTAAGAATCATGTGACTTGTCGATTTGGAATCCCAGAGTCTCTCATATCAAATAATACCTCCAATCTGAATAATGAGATGATGTCCCGGCCTTGCTCCAAGTTTCATATCACTCACCGAAATTCTATTGCTTTTTATCCACGGATGAATGGAGTAGTAGAAGCAGCTAATAAGAATATCAAAAGGATCCTCCAAAAAATGATTGACAATCACCGAGATTGGTAGGAGAAGCTTCCCTTTGCACTGATGGCTTACCAAACAACCATGAGAGTATTAACCGGAGGAACCCCATATGATTTGGTCTATGGGACAAAAGTCATTCTCCCAGTTGAAGTGGAAATCCCATCCTTGAGGATCACAATGGAAACAAAGCGAGAAAAAGCAGAATGGGTTCAAGATCACTTTGCTTAAATCTGCTTACTGGATGAGAAACGGTTGGCAGCTATCCACCATGCCCAGTACTACAAAAAGCGGATGATCCAAACCTTCCACAAAAAGGTTCGACCCCGATCTTTCCAACCAGGGAATTCTATATTAAAGAAAATTCTCCCAAACCAAAATGAAGCCTAGGGAAAGTTCACCCCCAATTACGAAGGGCCATTCATAGTAAAGAAGGTTTTAACTAGAGGAGCCCTCATTCTGGAAGAAATGGACGGTCAGGAATTCCCAAACCCATTAAACTCTGATGCAGTCAAGCGTTATTTCATGTAACAATGGCAATCTCCACAAGTAATGAAGGGAGTATCTTTCACAGCTCTTATCATCTTCTTTTACCTTTTAAGGCAAAGTCTAAATTTACATAATGAAAGTTCTACAGACTAAGGAGTGCAATCCAAAATGAAAAGAGGCCATCATTCTTGTCCCCATACAGTTAAAAAAAAAAACCATTGCAAAACCCATTTGAGTCGTTTCATTTTCATTCAAAAAGTATCCGCCCAGCCTTTAGACTGCTATCCTCATCGAAAAAAAAAAAAAAAAAGGTGGCCGACTACTGCAAGCAAAAGTATAGAAATTTCCCCTTAAAGAGTCCAAGCCAAAAAGCTAACTCAAAGAAAGTGGTCTTAGGCTTGAAACCCAAAGCATAGCGACAGGTTGGAGCCTCTACCCTTTTCTTTGCAAAAAACCAATGAAACCAAACCCACCATATAACCTTGACAAAGCCCTCTCTGATTGGAATAGACTGCTCAGTTCGAAAGAGCTCCTCGTGAGAAAGGAGGACAATGCTTAAAAAGGGTGAATGAGATGGTAGGAACATATCCTATGCCTTATGAACTTCTGTTTCTAAAAAAGAAATGAAAAAAAAAAGAGGCGTAACCCCGAGGACATGATGAAAACCTGAAAGGGCATCATGGGTAAAAAGTGTAAGCACCCCATATTTGACCGCTTGGCGGTCTCCAGTCCATCCAAACTTGTATACAAGTCAATGTGGACATATTCTGAGTCAAATCAACTTTTCAAGTCTAATCCTATCTATCCATCACTTTGCAGGCCCACCAGGCCCAAATAGAGGCAAAATGACCAAAATTTCCTTAGGGGCATTGTTCGATCTAATTCCAAATCAGGCACGTCTTTCTGAAGACAGTAAGTCCCCTTTCTATATTCCAACAGGCATGTCTTTTCGAAGATAGTAAGTCCCTTTCCATATTCCAATAGGCGCATCTTTCTGAAGACGGTAAGTCCCCTTTCCATTTCCAACAGGCGCGTCTTTCCGAAGAAGGAAAGTCCCCTTTCCAATTCTAATAGGCACGTCTTTCTGAAGACGGTAAGACCCCTTTCCAACCCCTTTTCCAATTCCAATTCCAATCCCTCCCTCAAGAAAGCTGATTCCTCGAGACGGTAAGTCTATCCAATCCGGCACGTTTTTCAAAAAAAGTTTCTTCGGAATGGTAAGTCCCTTTAAACCTGTCGATCAGGACGAGACCCCAAGTCCCCTAGATGGAAGAACGGTCCACCTTTGGCGCCTGCTAGCCCGCCAATGCAAAAATATCTATTTCGACATGCCTTCCAAGAAAGTTGACTTCTCAGGCTCGAAGTCCCTTTAGTAGCTTTCCGATATCAGGCAGTCTCGGGAATGATCGCGAACCGTCAGAGTAGTGGAAGTACTCATAAATATCACAACTATCAGAGTAGCGAAAATACTCACAAGCAGGTCGATATAGGGAATCGCCAACAAACCCCTGTGTCACGAGACCGCCGTCAGAGTAGCTGAAACACTCAAAACCCAGGTCAACACTGGTGCCTGCTAGTCCACTTTGGTGAAAAATGACCAAACTGCCCCTAGGGCCATTTTTTGGCATGTTTTTCGAGAACACACTTGAGTCCTCAGAATGGTAAGTCCACCCCTTCCAAGATCATCTTAGAGATGATCTGGTATGATTAGGTGCCTTCTAGTCAGTTTCGGGCCAGTTTCGAGAATTTTTGATCAAGATGACCATTTTGCCCCTATGCATCCAAACACCACGGGGACCACACCAGCTCTGGGTATCAAGCTGGTAATCTATCAAGAATGCTTCTTAAAGTATTCCCGACCTTCCTTTACCTTTTCAGATCATTCCGAGTCAGTTCCGGTAAACCCGGTGCAAAATGACCGTTTTACCCCTGGTGGGCGAGTCGACTTTTTTGACCACACCGGCTTTGGGTATCAAGCCAGTAGCCTTTGGGAACATTCTAAATAATGTTTCTAAATCTTGAGTCTTCTTCTGGGACATTCTGAGTCCGTCCCGGCAGCTTGCCGATCCAGTTGACCGTTTTGCCCCTAATGGCCTAGTCAACCCTTCCGACAAATCTTGTCATCCTTTTTCAAGTCCATTACCTCTGTGACTCTATTCTAAGGGTTCTTACTCTTTTTTGGCCTTCTGGGCCATTCCCGGTCTCTTAAATCCTTCCCGGACTTTCCGGAGTCACTCTTAGTGGAGCTAGGCTAAAAATTGCATGATAGTCACTAGTACAGGCGCCCAAATCTTCTCAAGATACGTTGCTTGTCGATCTTAAAACTTTCCTAACTGGCTAGCGCCACTAGTAGTGGTGCCAATATAAACTTTGGCCTGGCGCCATTACAACAGGCATCGGGTCATTCCTTTGTCTATAAATACAGAGCCTCCTCCAGCGTGAAAGAAGTCCGCAAACTCAGTCTAAAAACCCTACTTTTTGATATACAGAGCTCGTAGCCTCCCTAAAACCCTAGTCTCCTTTAGGTTTTGCAAACCCTAGCCTCCATACACAAACTCTAGCCTCCTATACACTCATACACTCTCATATACTCATACACTAGCCTCCAACTCTCCATTGAAGACTTGGATTGCTGCAACTACAAAACTTTGAAGATCGAAGAAAAACCCTTGAAGACTGAAGTGAAGACCGAAGCAAGACAAGTACAGCAAAGCGCACAAAGCTAAGCAATACAAAGAAGACACAAGGTAGGCTGCTTATTTACGTTTATGCATCTTCCCCTCTCTCTCTCTCTCCTAACCCACTTGGGTTTTCTTCTATTTTAATCCCCCATCTTTTTCCCCCCCTTCTTGCATGCTTGAAAAAAGAGAATTCCTGGTCCATGTGTAGGATTAGGCTATTAGAGAGTCACCGTGTCGAGGGCTTTCATTTAGTCTACCGGGAGACCACGTGCGTTCGATCCCCTTGATTATGTGGTAAAGCCTTTAACCTTGCATGTTCACGACCCCAATTTGCATTGTGCATATCATGATCTTGCATTCTTCTAAAATTCGTTTTCAAATTCGTTTTTCAAAACTTGCATTAACATCATTTTCAAACTTGCATCAAAACCTTCTTTTTCAAAACTTGTTTTCAAAATCACAATCCTAGGGTGATTCTAGCCTTTTCA
This sequence comes from Euryodendron excelsum, assembly GCA_033060915.1. Taxonomy (NCBI): domain Eukaryota; kingdom Viridiplantae; phylum Streptophyta; class Magnoliopsida; order Ericales; family Pentaphylacaceae; genus Euryodendron; species Euryodendron excelsum. The sequence continues at coordinate 33,400,867 of CM065389.1, forward strand.
TAGCTAGGGTTGCTTTAAGAAAGTGTTACATTTAAAGTGACCAATATGGTCTATATTTTCAAACCTTTGCTGTTTTCAAAACAACTATCTTAAAGTGGTTCTAATCTTTTTATGGTTAGAATCGCTTTAGGAAAGGGAGGCATTTTATACACTTTTTAAAAACTCTCTTTTCAAATCATTCTTTGTAAAAATCCCTTTTTCAACATGCTTTATAGAAACTCTCTCCAATCTTCTTTCCAAAATTGTTTTCAAAAGCTCACTCCAAAAATTGTTTTCAAAAACTCCTTTTCAACTCCTTTCCAAAACACTCTCTTCAAAATTCCTTTCCTAAAAACACTCCCTAGGTTTCCTGTTTAGAAAACTCTCCCTAAATCTCTTTCCTAAAAACTCTTTCTAACAATTTCTTTCCAAAAATCCCTTTCCAAAAACTCTCTCTTCAAAATTCACTTTCTAAAAACTCCTCTCTAGGATTGTCTTCCTAAGATTCCCTTTCCGAAAAATCACTTTCCAAAATCTCTTTTCTTGATGCCCAAGTCAAGCCCTAGAACCCACGATTAGGAAACCCTAATTTTCTTTCCAAAAACATAATTTTTGGACTTGCCTTAAACCCTAGGTTTCCAAAATCTCCCTTTTTCACATCCAAACTATATATTTCCAAAACCTATTTTCTACGCCAAAACTATAGCCTTCCAAATCTAGGGTTTCTAAAACTTTCTATTCCAAATCCATGCCAAATCCAATCTTCCCCTTTAGGAAACCAAATCTAATCTCCCGTTTAGGAAACTAGATCCAATCCTCTGTTTTTTGAAACAAAATCAAAACACTTTTTCTTAGGAACAAAATTCAAATCTTTCCTAATTCAACTTCTTCCTAATCTTCTACTTTCCTAAATCTTAAGTTTCCAAAACTCGAACATAAAAATCTTTCCTAAATTTTAAAATTCAACTTCCACATCTTTCCTAACTCAACCCTTTCTTAATTCTATCCCTTTCCAAATCTTAACTTTCCAAATCTAAGTTTTCAAATCTTTCTAAAACTCAAACCTTTCCTAATCTCAAGATTTTCTAAAACTCAAACTCTAAAACTTTCCAAATCCTAAACTTTCTAAATTTCAAATCTTTCCAAATCCAAAGCTTTCTTAATTCGAAACTTTCTTAAATTAAAGCTTTCTAAATCCCAAACCTTCTAAATTCTAAACCTTTCTTATTTTAAACTTTCCCAATTCAAATCTCTCTTAAATCTTAAACTTTCCTATTTCAAAACTTTCTTAAAACAAAACCTTTCCTATTTCAAAACCTTTCCTAAAATGAAACTTTCTGAACTTCAAAACTTTCCTAATTCGAAAACTTTCCTAAAATGAAATTTTTCTAAAATGGAACTTTCCTAAAATGACACTTTTCTATTTTGAAACTTGCCTAATTGGAACCTTTCCTAATTCAAATCTTTCATAAATTTCAACTTCCCTAATCTTCCAAGTCCAACCTTCGAGTCAAATCTTTTTTAATCTCAAGTCCAAATCCTATCTTCCTAAGTCTAGGTTTTCTAAAACCAAGCTTTCCAAAATCAAATCTTTTCAAATCTTCCAATCAAAATCTATTTCTTCCAATTATACCTTCTATTTTCAATCGGACTCTTGTCTGAACTACGACTGACCTGATTCCTCCAAAAGGATACGTAGGCAACCTTCATGGATGCGGTCACAATCTTTTTTAAGTTTCTATTTCCACAACTTTTCTCAAGTTTCTATTTCCACAACCTTTTACAAGTTTCTATTTCCACAACCTTTTTCAAATCTCAAATTCCACAATCTCTTTCAAGCTTCTATTTCCACAAATCTCCAATTCTACAATCTTCTTCAAGTTTTCAATTCCATTTTCTAATTCCAAAAATCTATTTCTAAATCTCTATTTCCAATTTCTAAAACTTTCTAAAAGCAAATCTAGCTTTTCAAATTTCTTTTTAAATCAAATCAACTTCTTTCCAAATCCATTTTCCAACTCTCTTCTCTTGCACTTGCATATCATGCATCATGTCTTGTTAAACATTCTCTTTCTACAGTGGATAGGATTGAACATTTGTTAGTTAAAGACTCTCATAGGTGAATCTAGGGTAAATAGATATGTAGATACCGCAAGGGCAGGGTAGGGTGATGGCTTAGTGCGTCTTCCCTACATGTAACCAATCTCTGAACCTAGGATTACTGTTTTCGGTAGAACAAAAATGGAATTATTTTTCTAAAAAGGGCTTACATATTTTCCAAAGGTTGCCAAACAACCTGTTTTCTTAAAAAAAAAAAAAAAAAAAAACCCTCTCTTAAGGTAGTATTTTCAAAATCTTTTTCAAAAACCCTAAATGTAGTCTTCGGATTGTGCTTAGTTTTTAGGTGACCTAACTCACCTTAATCAAGTTAGGTGGCGACTCCAAATGTTTTCCAAAAGCCCTTTATTCAAATCTATTTTCAATTCAAACTTAGTCGCACTTATTCTTCTAGCACTACAAGAAAAAACGCATTTAGTAACAAATAAAATAGTCACTGAATGTTATGTTTTAGTTGCCAATATGAATTTGCGACTAAGGTGGCGACTAAATTATTTAGTGGCCTATTAGAGGCTATTAAATGTTATGGCAACTAAGTTTTGGTTAGTCGCTGATATGTGATCAATGGCGACTAAACGTGGCGACTAAATTGGTAGTCGCCAAAAGGTAATTAGTCACCAAAAGATGTCATACGGCAACCATTGACGTTAGTCGCGAAACTCCCATAGTTGCCAATATTTAGTCAGTGGTGACTACACTTTGCAACTAATTATTAGTCGCTATAGCTAATTGTTCACCAAAGTTATCTTATAGTGACCAATATAAGTAGTTATAAATCCCACGATCATAAGGACTTTCGCAACCAAAACATGTTAGTAGCCAAAGAATTAGTTGCTCATTTATTAAGAAGATATTGGAGACGACCATTATTATCCGAAACCTATATGAATCACAATTGATCAATTCTAACTTAACAATTACACAAAGCTTCGTATAAAGAAACTATATACTTAATTTCAAAAAAAATATCAGTGCCAACATCCACAAAACTATATCCACCTATGTAAACAATAAAATTCTAAAATGCATGTAAATTAATCCAGCCAAATCTAATATTCACAATCGGAAACCTTTATAATTCATCAGTACGAACTAGCCTAAAATAACATGTGCAATTAGCCGTAATATTAACATCTAAAATCTTCGTCCCACCAAAACTTCGTCCCACAAAATCTTTGTCCATAATGGCCATCAGCAATCTATAAAAGAATAAACACAAAAAACAAAATATTTTATTAGTAATAGTCCTAAAATAGAAATTGTAATGTGATTACAAAAGACTTACAAAATTTGAACTTGATGTAGGCAGAACAAAAAAAATGAATAACCATTGTGTCTTATTCATTGTCTAACGGTCAATTTGATTTTGAGCAGAAGTGAGAGGCAATTTGATATTGTTACAAATTCAATGATTTCCCAATTGTTTTTTCTAGATGATTAGCCACGAATCATAATAATATCCTAGACCGAACTCAGAGGAGTTTTATTACACAGACTTGGTAGAGGTTCCTAGAATGGACATCAATATTGAATCATCTAACCAGCTAAACACAAATCAGATAAGTACAAACCATTTTGGCAAACATATTATTTTCAACTGCATAATTAAAGAGAGTTGGAGTAGCAAGACATGGACCCATACCAAAAATGTAGTTGTGTTCGTAGAGTAGCAAAAAGATGTACTGGTATGCACAAGTGCAACTCCTCCATTATCCAACATCAACCTTACCTTTATATCCTCTCATAATGCCATATACATCTATAAATGTAGCTGCGTTCATGGCAGCTGAAAACAGAGAGGTCGAAACAGTGCATATATAATAGATTGGGGATCTCGCGATGACGCGCTAATAGCACGCTAATAGCACAGAGAGGTTTTTTCACAGGACGAAGGACCGCGCGACTGCGCGCTTAGACCGTGCAATCGCGCGCTCTGACGGGTTATCAATACTTTTCAATTTTCTACGCAAACAGCCTACCACTTGGTTCTGAGCTGTATCTTTCATAAAATGATAAACATGAATGAGACGGTCATGAGGACCAAGGTTCTTCTCCTCCTCTGGAATCTACTGAATAAACAACTTCGTCAAGAACCTTTACAGAACACTTGCCATAAGACATAATGTGAACCCAACCGAACACTCAATATCAAAAAATATTTGCTACATCAATCAATTCACCACAGCCACAGCCTATCAAGCAGCTTAGATAAAAATGTTTTATAAGATAAGCGGATAAAAAAAGACATGAAGCAGATTGAAAAAATAAAAACATAAGGGGAAAGAAGGAAAAAGAAGAAAGAAAGCAAAGCCACCACCAACTTTGAAAAAACAATAGTTGTTAAGGATTATATTGTTTTCTCTAGATGATCAGCCACGCATCATAATAATATCCTAGACCGAACTTAGACGAGTTTTATTACACAGACTCGGTAGAGGTTCCTATAGTGGGCATTAGTGTTGAATCATCTAACCAGCTAAACATGAATCAGATAAGTACAATCCATTTTGGCAAACATATTATTTTCAACTGCATTTATAATTAAAGAGAGTTGGAGTGGCAAGAGATGGACTCATACCAAATTCCTTGACTATTTCCACATGCCTTCATCTACTGCATCATCAAACGTTGAAGTTCGTCGAATTTTTTTTGTAGTTCATCTCGGCTCCTCTTCTCGTCCTCTCTCTCTCTTAGTTGCTCTTTCCGCTCCTTTTCTCGCTCGTCCTTCTCTCTTTCCAGTTTCTCACGAAGTATCTCTAATTCAGATGCAAGTGTCTTCAGCTTTTGATTTGAACGAGATTCATTATCATAGCCAGAGGATGGCTTCGAACCTACCCCAAACCCAAGGATGTACCCTTTTCTCTCACCAAGCACTTTCCTTGAGATTTCTTCTAGTGTTATATGTATACCGGATGCCGTAGCATCATCACGAATTTTCACCATCTCTTCCTGCCAAAAAAGAAACAAAGGTTATAAATTAGTTACCATTTTTTGACAATACTAATAGTCGAGCTAGTATTGTACAAGAGTGTATAAGGCTTAAATATATACATATTGCCTCTTGCATTCTGGGTGCAGCCACTCTTTTGTCTTTTTTGACTAATGTCATCCTTAAAATAATCAATAAAATCTGGCATTTCTTCATCTATGGCCCGTGGCTGCAAAGTCAATCAACTATGTACATAAGTCATTTACTTGTATTGAAAATATGAGTTATATACCTTAAAAAATACAAAACTTATAGTGTGTTTTACATAACATCAACAATCACCTTTTTGGTCATCGTTGCAGCAAATGATCTCGATCCTAGGGAATGGCCGTACGACAACTTTTTCTTATTCTTTCTACCAGCTCTTGACCGTTTCTACAACAAAAAATATAAACTTAAACTTCAAACTGAATTAATCACAATTCATTACAATTTTAAACTGAAATTAAATGGTGGTAAACTTACCCTAAATATTTTACTCTTAAATACGTGATCAATCATGTACTTCCAATCATCCACCGTCACCCCCCTGTATGGTTCATTATATGGATCAACCATAGCTTTTTTTGACTTGCGATAATGCTTACTCATCTTGCCTTTCCAATTTTTATACAAAAGATTAGCCCTTTTATTTATCACAGCAAGGACTACAGGGTTGTTCTCATCTGAATCCTCGTCAGTAGTGATGCAAAATTTGTCCTACCAAAACAACAATAATTTAAAAGTATTTGCAAACTGTTGAATATAAAGTTTGTAACCTATTAATAGAAGACATTTGTAGTTGAGTAGTTTAGAACTATTACTCGCACATACTGTAGAATAGTTTCCTTAACTATTGGGTCAACAAGTTTCCATCTCTCAGCAAATCCTTCAATAGGACAATACCTTCTAATTGCAATCCCCAGCTGGTTTGAACACATGGGAGCATAAGGACCGCAAAATGTGTTAAACCCTTCAAAAATTGGCATTAGGAGCCTTTCCCCGAAATTGTCATCAATTAGTTTAGTTAATCATTTTCCAAGACTAGGCCCCCGCACACGCTTTGACCCTGACCCACCTGGCAAATATTTTTAAGCAGACATTTTACCAATTACTATTTTAACAGTTACACCAGTAGGTCTACCAAGTATAAAGAATCTATATATCATTTTACCTACACCCCTTGTAACAATAGGAATTGGTGCACTTGGTTCAGAGTGATCAATACTGTGCGATTGATTAGTTATCATAGGTGGTTGTTCTAGCTACTCTGAAGGCAAAGAACTCAGCAAAATAGTGGTGGGTGGTGGCTCACTCAGGGATTGCAAATTCATAAGTGAGTTTCCGGTTAAAGATGATGATGTATTCCTTCTTTTCTTCCCCGAATGCATGGTCACCTAGAAAAGTAAAATGCAATGCATTAGAAAAACATGAATATGAAAAGTGACTATGTTATTAAATAATATATAAGTATTGTTATGAAAAAAATAAATAAATTCATTATTGACAACTGAATTATAAAATTGAGTATCACGAACCAACTAATTAAAAAACTCCTTTGGTTTAGGTATAACATGATCAGGGGCAACTTGTTTAGCTGACAAAATCTTTCAAACCAAGTCATTAACAAGTGTTGTCACAAATATTACCTTATCTGCTCGAGATCGAGATGAATGGTCATTTTCGGTTGATGAGTATGTTCCTTCCTCATCTGAAGGTAGATACTCATCATCATCATGACTTTTATTCTTATTTTTCTTCTGATTATCTCCATGCTTAGAACATGTACTTGAATTGAATAATGAATTTGACAATCCTTTTAAATTTAAATCTGCAAGCCTTGGATTGTTACTTTCAATTCTATTTTTTCTTTGCATCTCATAGACCATCACCATCTGGGACATGCTTGTATTGTGACGTTCAATTGCATTTTTTCTTTGCATCTTGTACTCCATCACCATCTGGGACATGCCTCCATGCTTGATAAACAACTTACGCTTCATTGACATATCTGCAACTATAATAGACATCAAATGTTCAAAAGTAATTAATATGATAAACTAAATGCATTATGTATTGAGGTACAATCAATGACAGCATGTTTCAATATATATTGTAGGAAAAAAATGTACTGGTATGCAAGGTGCAACTCCTCCATTATCCAACACTAATCTTACCTTTATATCCTCTCATAATGCCATATACATATATAAACGTAACTATGTTCGTGGCAGCTGAAAATAGAGAGGTCAAAATAGTGCATACATAACAGATTGGGTATCCCACGATGGTGCGCTAATAGCACAGAGAGCTTATTTCACAGGACGAAGGACCGCGTGATCGCACGCTAGACCTCGTGATCGCGCACTCTGACGGGTTACCTGGCCTGGTCACAAACACAAAAGTACAAATCGGGCGAGAAGAAGATAGGTAGTATTCAGGGTTAGAAATTGGCGTTGAGAGGCTCTCCTTATGGGCAAATCAGTCTAGAAATTGATTACACCAAATTAAAGCAACAATTTTAAAGCATCTAACTAGTGTTTCCTATGAATCGAATTAACAAATAAATAATCTAAGCTTAAATAATCAGATTGCAAACCATAAGAAGTATCGTACCTGAGGAGGAGGAAGAGAGAAATGGATTGAGATTGTTCTTCTCTCTATATGTAGCCAGACATACAAGATTGTGAGAGAGAGAGAGAATAGAGAAGAGAGATTGTTTTGTTTTGATTGAGATCGATAGAAGGGTTTACAGGGACTGACAAAGCTGAATAAAATAAACGTGAGAAGTATAGCGCCATATTTTTTGAGGGAAATTTGGGAAACAAATTTTTTCCATACTCCTTATATTCTATAAATTATATTTAGAGTTTTTTTTTCATTCTAAATACAGATGAGACTATTTTGACTCGTACCAATCATAATATTAGTTTAATAAATTAATTCCAATCAACTCTTTGTATCTTTATTTATTTTTTATTTAGTTGTAATGATTTATGTGAAATCATATAAAAAATTGAACAACCCAAAATATAAAGGGTTTTATGTAATTGAATTCTAATTGTATTAATAAATTAAAAAAATTAAACAAAGAGAAATAGCATTAACTTATAAGAGATAAAACTAACTCAATAGAGAGAAATCATTAATTCGTGGAATAGTATGGTAAATAATTTGCTTAGTGCCACCAATTAACAGTAACTTTGTTCCACTTGAAATTTATGTATTCTAAAATACATAGTCAACTAAAATTATAGCAAGTATTTATTTTTAAATATATATTAAAATATACACTTATATATATAAGAATGTAGTGGCAAAGATTGTGAGGCCTCTAAAAGCTCAATGCTAATTTTCTAAAAATTCTGAAATATGACGAAGCTACGTGGTAAAAAAGTTAGAGTTTTAAAACCTGATTGGTCAAAAACTTATTTAGGATTTGGAAAAAAAATTCCTAAAATCTCTCTTTAAATCCTAAAATTTATTGATTAAAAAAATATTCAAGAAAAATTGGATGCATATGGGATACATTTTAATTTTCGCATTATGTGATACCTAATTCTGAAAATCTTGCATTAAGAAAAATTTTCAAAGCAAAATTGTGCGCGTATGTTATAATATTATATCGCTCTTGCTCATCTCTGGCAGGTGATCACATTGAATCGATCTCTATAGTTCTCCTTCTAATGATTAATCTCTATATTTCATTTCATATTTTTCTTGTGTGCATGATTATCGTGAATTCAGTTGTCCTTTTTTGTCCTCTTTTTTTTTTTTGGTATCTTTATGGCTTCTGTGTAATTTACTAATCTTTAATTTTTTTGGATACTATTGGTATTTGTATACTATTATCGTAAATTTTTTTTTGGGTATTTGTTTACTATTGGTATTTACTAATCTTTAATCTTTAATTTACTAATCTTTAATTTTTGTGGATACTATTATCGTGAATTCAGTTGTCCAATGAATTTTTGAGTAATTGGAATTTTTCTATTTCTTATTCATTTTTCCTTTCATTTTTCTTTTCACTAGGAGTTCATCATTGCATTACTTCAGTACTTGGATTTTATTACTTTTCTTATTCATTTTTTCTTTATTTTTTGTGTAGAAAAGAAATCATTGGCCTAAATTAATTAGTGTTGGATTATATATGCATCATTTATTCTGTCCATCTAAATCTTTTGTCTCAAACATTTTGTAATATATCATGTGTTGAAAGAATACAAATGGTTTGTCAATGAAAATTGCACATTTAAAAAAAAATTTTAGACCATGTACCTAAATATAAATTGTATTCCTTTTTAATTGTATATTTATTTAAAAAATTATACATTTTGATGCTTGAATACATTTTAATATTATTTCAAATTCATTCTTCCCAACATAATCGAGAGAGAATTTAGGAAATTAGGTTAGATTATGTTAGATGAGATTAGATATGCCAGATAGAATTTAGGAAATTAAAATCAGTTGCCTAATAAATTAAAAGCCATGACCACATTTATAGTCTTCAAAGTTTAAAAAATCTAAACAAAAAATTTAAATGTAGTTGGGAGAGAAGATTTTTTATGAAAAAATTGCGTTGGATAAGACATGACAAATGGAGATTAGATATGGTAACGCGTAATTCAAAATTATATTTTTCCTATATTTTTAATGGTGATATATGTTTCCCATGAAATTTTTCTCATATTTTTGAAAAATAACACATTTAATTCAAAATTAAGACCGCATAGCGTCTTTGGTTGTCATAATGGAAATTCCTTCCTTTTTGTTCATGTCCAAGATTTGTTATCTTAGTTTGAAAAATTATTTTTGTTATCTTAGTTAATACTTTAATTTTTACAATTGAAAAAGAGAATATGAAGGCAACAAGCGCGCGATCGGGCGCTTATTACCGCGCGATCGCGCGCTCACAATTCAGATATCAGCAATTTCGGGGTCACTTCTATTTTACGTCAAGTTTTCTCTCCTCATCTCGCGATAGCGCCCTAGGTTCTTCACCTAGTGACTGAGTTCATCTTCTTTGTTGGTTTGCACCGGTTAATCGTCATTTTGGTAAGGTTCTTCCTCGTTAATCTTATTTATTTGATGTTTTTTCCATTCTAGGATTTCATTGTGTTAGATTTGGGTTGTTGAAATTATTTGTTCTTGTTTACAATGTCTAAGAAACGAGCCCATGTTGAATCATCCACTTATGTCCCTCCAAAATTTAAGGATGACTCTTTTAGAAAGATTTTTGAGGATTCCTTTGCTACACGCAAAGTTTTACTTGGATGAGGCCTCAAAACACACCATTTCGAGGATGTATTTATTTACAAAACTTTTACTGAACGTGGTTGGAATTTCATTTTGAATCTTAGTGGCAATGTTTATCCTGAGATGGTTAAGGAATTTTACTGTCACATTAACAATGTGAACAAAAAACAGTCGTCTTTTAAAACCTTTTGTCAAGGTTTTTCCTTCTTTATCAATGCTAATATTGTGGGCCGTTTTTATGATCTTTCTCGTGTTGATAATCCTCAATTTCCTATTCAAAATGTGGATGATGATATGACTTTAATGAAAAATGTTGTATTTATTTTGACAAACAATTCTGAGTCTTATGTGATGGGCAAACAAATTCGTTATTCCTCTCTCACACCTGAGTATCGGATTCTCAACACTTTCACTTCATTCACTATTTGGCCTACATCTCATTCCACTTTTCTAAATTTTGAGAGATGTTGTTTATTGTTTGCCATTGGTACTAGTCTCACTATAGATCTTCCCTCTCTCATGGTGCAACATATGATTCATGCATCAAAGCATAAACCTAAGAATCTCGGTCTTCCCTTTGGTTATTTCATCTCTCAATACCTCTTGGCTCAAAATGTTCCACTTTTTATGGGTGAGAAAGTTTTGTATTTGGCTGCTCCTGTTGATAAGAAGTCTTTGGAGCGTAGTAAGCCTCACAAAGCACGTGTTGATGCTCCTATGATTGATGTGGATGCCGAGGAAGGTGATGAAGATGATGAAGATGATGAAGATGATAGTGATGATGGTGATGATGATGATGAGTTTAAGGGAGCTAGGGATCCTCCTATGTCCGGTGGACTTGAGAGTTCGTCGTCTAGTTCAATGAATTCTCAGTCTATGATGGGATTTCTTCAAGATATGCAGCAGTCAAACAATGAGCAGTTTACTCAAATTAATGCACGTCTTGATGTTTTTCAAAGGACAATGGATTCCGTGGTCAACTACATTCGGGACGATCACGTACCTCCTCCACCACCTCCTCTTGCTTTTCAGTGATTTTGTGATAAAAAGGAGGAGATTAGCTTGGTGATTGTTTTTGAATGTCGTAGCTTGGTTGTGTGGTGGTGATAGTGTGGTTGGTTGTTTTGATGTTTTTAGTTGTAGTTATGTTGTCGGACGGATTTGTTTTGGACATTTGGTTTGGATGATATAGATATGATGGTTTGAATGATAATTCATGTTTCTTTTGTAGTATATTTTGGGATTATTAATGTATTAATTGAACATGTTTGTATTTTGATAGATTGTATTTACTTTGATAACTATTAAGCAGATGATATCAGTTAATGAAATCAGCAAGCACGCGATTGCGGCCTAATAGCGCGCTAATAGCACAGAGACTTCGTCCAGCCCACTGTTATATCCCGCGATCGCGCGGTTGAGCCTGCGATCGCGCGCTAGTGGCAGTTTGTTAAAACTTGTGAATATGAGCCATCTTTTATTTGTCTTTGCTAAAATTAAAAGCCATGTGGGCTTAATTCATCAAATTATAGTATACCAATTGAATGCATATGGAATACGTTTGCCTTAAGTTACTCCAAAGTTTCAAGTTACTTCATTTTATTCGATTTCTTTATAGTTAGCATGAAACTAAATATATTTGAATTGGTGATTGGGATGAGATTCATGTTTGCTTTGTTGGATGATTGGTTTATTTCTCTTAGTTATAGTCTAGTAATTATAGTATAATTTTGTCACCTACTATATTATTTTACTTGAGTTATGACATAGGCAGTACCATTTTATTATGGTAGTTTTGCATTTTAATTTTTATTCTGATCCTTGTAGGTTACAAGTCATGGATAAAAGTTGGATGACGATTAAGGATAGAGTGAGAAGTGAAGAATATAAAAATGGTGTAGTAAAGTTTATAAAGTTTGCGAGAGAAAAATTAGATGACCAAGAGGCTAAGATTTCTTGTCCGTGTTTAAATTGTTTGAATGGAAAAAAGCTGAGTGCAAAAAAAGTTTATGTTCACTTAATCCAAAAAGGGATTGATCCTTCTTACAAGACCTAGGTAGATCATGGAGAACCTGTTGATATGCATCAACCAAGTGTACGAAACAATGATGACCAATACGAAGGTGGTGATAATTCAGATATAGTGGAAGGTGACATTCTTTGGGACAATGATCAGTTGCCCAATATGTTGAAAGAAATCTACGTAGGTGAAGCCTTCGATGATGGTATGGACAATTTGCCTAACACTTTCGAAAGTCAAGATGCGCAGAAATTTGATAAGTTGTTTAATGGTGCTCATCGTGAAGTATATTCGGGATGTAAAAAGTCAATTTTGTCGTTCATTGTGAAGATGCTTCATATTAAGGTGCACAACAAGATGACCAATGCTGCGTTTGACATGGTGATGGATGCATTCAAGGAGATGCTACCGAGTGCTGATGATACTGTACCATGGAATCTTCATGAATGTAAAAAGTACTTGCATGATTTGGGTTTGGGGTATGTGCCTATTCATTCGTGCAAGTATGATTGTGCACTATTTTGGGGAGAGATAGCAGATTTGGAGCATTGCCCAAAGTGTAAGGAGTCCAGATACAAGGTAAATGACGATAAAGGTAAGAAGATCCCTCATAAGATATTACTTTATTTTCCCCTAACACCGAGGCTTAAAAGATTGTTTATGTCAAAGAAAATAACGGCTGACATGAGATGGCACAAGGAGGAACGTTTAGATGATGGAGTATTAAAACATCCGGCTAATTCCAAGGAATGGAAGGATTTTGATAGGCGATATCCATTATTCGCTGAAGACTCACGAAACGTGAGATTAGGGTTAGCAACTGATGGTTTTAATCCCTTTGGCAATAGGAGCTCATCATATAGTATGTGGCCTGTTATTTTGATGCCTTACAACCTCCCACCATGGATGTGCATGAAAGAGCCCTATTCTATGATGTCATTGCTGATTCCTGGGTCATTGTCCCCTGGAAGAGATATTGATGTTTACTTGCAACCACTTATTAGCGAGCTAAAAGAATTGTGGGTAATGGGGTTCAAGCATATGATGCTTCGAAAGGGCAAAGGTTTCTAATGCGTGCAACCGTAATGTGGACGATTAATGACTTCCCTGTATATGGAAACATGTCTGGTTGGACTACAAAAGGTTATTTGGCTTGTCCTATATGCAATGAGGACAATTCATCGCAGGGTTTGATAAGCAAGATAGGGTACATGGGAGCTCGTCCCTTCTTGCCTGAAAATCACAGTTGGCGAAGGAGCAAGCTGTTTAATGGTGAGATGGAGAATTGATCAAGGCCTATGGAGATGTCAGGAGAACAAATTTTGGAGCAAATTGATTCAGGGACTTACAAGGCATTTGGAAAGCATCCAAGTTGTAGGAAAAGACGAAGAGATGAGCATTCAATTTTAAATTGGACGAAGAGAAGTATTATGTTTGAGTTGCCATATTGGAAAACCCTCTAGCTTTGACACAACCTCGATGTCATGCATATAGAGAAGAATATATGTGATAATCTGCTTGGGACGTTATTGGGCATATACGGTATGAATAAGGATACCGAAAAGGCACGCTTAGATTTAGAAAACCTGAATATACGAAAGGAGTTACACCTCAAGAAGCGTGATGATGGGTCTTTTGAGAAGCCTCCAGCATTGTACACACTGCCCCTTACTGGGAGACAAGGCTTTTATGATTTTTTAAAGTCAATCAAGTACCCTAATGGTTATGCAGCAAACATCTCTAACTCTGTGAGCACTTAAGGGGGTAAGTTGTCTGGTCTTAAAACTCATGATTGCCATGTCCTTTTGTAGCGACTTCTTCCGATTGGGATGCGCGGTTATGTTACTAAGGAAATTGGTACCGTGCTATTTGAGTTAGGTAATTTTTTTCAACAATTGTGCTCAAAGACATTGAGGGTAGATGATGTAGAGAAGCTAGAGGGCCATATCATCCTTGTACTTTGCAAGCTTGAAAAGATATTTCCTCCGACTTTCTTTGATGTCATGGTGCACTTGGCTGTTCATTTACCTTGTGAAATTAAGCTTGGAGGACCAATGCAATATCGATGGATGTATCTAATTGAAAGGTAATTATTATGTCATCGAAAAACATAATACTGTGTGATATCATATTATGCTGTCTAGACTGAGCATGTTTTGATGATTTGAAAGCCTAATTTCCTCTTGAAAAATGTTCATTGTCTCGTCTGTACGCTACTTGGGATGTTAAAAGGGTTTGTTGCCAATAAAGCTCGTCCAGAAGGTTCGATTGCAGAGGCGTACCTTTCCAAAGAGTGTACTACTTTCTGTTCTAGGTTTCTTGACGGAATAGAAACTATTTTCAACCGACAGGAAAGGAACGATGATGGTGGTGAGCGTGGTCCTGGGTTAGTAGTATTTTCTCAAACTGCCCGTTTGTATGGCTTGATTACAAGGGCACCGGAAGTGGCCACTACAGAATGTGAAATGGCACACTGGTTTATCTTATTCAATTGTTCAAAAATGGAACCTTATCTATAGTAGGTTTTCGTTGACGTTCTTAATTTCATTTCTTACATATGATTATATTTATGTAATTGTAATTAAGAAAGTGTATTGATCGAATAGGAAATACAGCAGTTTGCTTGGAAATAAAAATGCAGAATACATCAAAAAGCAACAATAAAAAGAATTTTCAAATTGGTTCAAAGAAGAAGCAAGTCCTAGTTACTTGTGCACATGAAGATAATGATATACTAAAATTAACATTATTTACGTTGTTTGTGTAGATGAATCAATTAAGAAAAGATAAGGCCCCAGAAGCAACAGATGAATTATGGTCGTTGGCCAATGGTCCGGGTCCAATAGTAATGACATATTCAGGGTGTATTTGTAATGGAATGCGATTTCATACCGTCGACTGCGACAATCGCCATAAAAGTCAAAATAGTGGTGTGGTAGTGGAAGGAAATCACCCAAGCGGCTTAACGAATTTCTACGGTAAATTGATCAAAGTGTGGGAAATGACGTATTTGTTTGAATATCGAGTTATTTTGTTCCAATGTGAATGGTTCAATACTGGTACCAACAAGACTTGTCGGATGGATGAACATGCCATAAGTATTGATGTCAAAAGTAGATGGTATAAGAATGATCCATTTGTGTTACCAAATCAAGTCCATCAAGTTTTCTACGTCAATGATACCAAGTATAAGACATCAATCAAGGCAGATTGGAAAGTTGTAGAACAATTCCAACATCAAGGAATATGGGATGTGCTAGAGAAAGATGAAATAGATCAAAAAGATGATCCCGTTGATGTGTTCCAACAAGAAACGAGCACCGAGATTGCACCAATTATCCTTGAAGATCCCATTACCAATGATTTGCTTAGGACTGATGTTGATCCAGAAGTTATTAGCGAGGAGGCAATTTTACAATCCAGGATTCAGCAAGCAGAAGATGGTGAAGAAGAAGCATTCCGTCATGATCAGGAAGATGAACTACCAAAGAATCCAAATGATGAAGAAGAGTTTGATGACTTTGATGTAAACCTTGCATAGAACCGACATGTTGTAACAGTGAATGCATGTGGAAGCCACAATGGATTCTGTGATCACCTATATTCAAGACGGTCACATACCTCCTCCTGCTTCTCAGTGATTTTGTGATAAAAAGGAGGAGATTAGCTTGGTGATTGTTTTTGAATATCGTAGCTTGGTTGTGTGGTGGTGATAGTATGGTTGGTTGTTTTGATGTTTTTAGTTGTAGGTATGTTGTCGGAAGGATTTGTTTTGGACATTTGGTTTGGATGATATATATATGATGGTTTGAATGATGATTCATGTTTCTTTTGTAGTATATTTTGGGATTGTTAATGTATTAATTGAACATGTTTGTATTTTGATGGATTGTGTTTACTTTGGTAACTGTTAAGCGGATGATATCAGATAATGAAATCAGCAAGCGCACGATCGCGGCCTAATAGCGCGCTAATAGCATAGAGACTTCGTCCAGTCCACTGTTGCAACCCACGATCGCGCGGTTGAGCCTGCGATCGCGCGCTAGTGGCAGTTTTTTAAAACTTGTGAATATGAGCCATCTTTTATTTGTCTTTGTTGAAATTAAAAGCCATGTGGGCTTAATTCATCAAATTATAGTATACCAATTGAATGCATATGGGATACGTTTGCCTTAAGTTACTCCAAAGTTCCAAGTTACTTCATTTTATTCGATTTCTTATAGTTAGCATGAAACTAAATATATTTGAATTGGTGATTGGGATGAGATTACTTTCTGTACGCATGCTATAAGAAGGCCAACCTTACCTGAAAACTTATTTATTTGCAACTCACTCATTAATTAATGAGAAAGATATATGTATGGTTAATTAAGAGTTGATATGTTTTACATTTCATTCAATGAGAGTATTCCCTTGTCACTGTATTCCCTCCCATCACTGCGAAAAATTCAGTTTTCCAATATTAACCATGCAATTTTGTGGTCAAGTTACTGGACTTTCAAATGAATCATTGCCTCGATCCAATGGATACATTGGATTTGAGTATAGTAACAAACTAGAAGGGCCTATTCCCACATCTTTCTTTGAAATTAAAAGGTTAAATATCCTTGTACTTTCTTTCAACAACTTCAGTGGCACCATAGAGCTATAGATGTGATCCTGGGGCTACAAAAGCTTACAACAATCGAGCTTTCATACAACAGCTTAATTGACAGTTAATGCCAGTGCAAGCAAGTCTAGCTTATCTTTCTTTCCCCAACTGAACACATTAAAAATGGCTTGTTGCAAGCTGCAAAGATTTCCTAACCTACAGAACCAATCGAGAATGATTTATTTGGACAAAATAAATTTTCATCAAATTTTAGATTGTAACCAAACTTCAGTCGCAAATGTTAAACATTTGGCAACAAAAAAAAACTTAGTCACCTAATGTTCAACTTTTGGCAACAACAAAAAACTTAGTCACCTCATGTTCAACTTTTGGCAACAATGCATCAACTTAGTCACCGAAAACTATAACTATTGGCCACTAAAAAGCCATGGTCGCTAAAATGTTAATAATGGTGACCAAATTATTATTTAGTTGCTAGACATGTAACTATTGGTGACTACCCACAATATGGTTGCAACAATTAGTCACGAAATGTGTTTTTTCTTGTAGTGTAGGAGGATGAGTTCTAACATGAGAGTACAGTGTTTTTTCCGCTTGTGTGTGTATTCCTCGAGTGTGAAAAATCTGGGCGTAACAGCTGGCTACTCCACTGGGGACACTTAGAGGGTTAGGCCGTAGTCATGTCTTTCTACCCTTCACCCGTGTAAAGTCTTCAATTAACCTGATCAATCCTATTCACTTTAAATTTTTAAAATTATTTTTTAAAAAAAACATGCATTTATTCATATTATCTTGTATTAAGTTTGCCATCCACATACTAACTCTTGCATCTTTGTTTTGTAGGTGCGCTTTTATTTGCAATTTTATGTTATTAACTGTCATGCATGAATGTGATAAACAGGATGGATGGGAGTTGTTGGGTTCTTTCCTCTACTTTCAAAAATCACACACACACTGCATGTGCACCTGCATTCTATATACTTGCATTATTACCCTGATATGACCATTCTAGTTAGAAAGGGGGAACGGTATATTGGTTGTGGGCAAGATGCTGTGTTAGTTTCTTCGCCTACGCCCTCTTGATGGTTCCCCCGCTCGAATCACCAACCGATCATGGCACCACTTCGGGGAGTGGGCCTAGGTTTGAAGATCCGGGGACCGAGCCTTTATAGGACGTATTAGTCAACTCTCAACCTTATGCTCATATAGACACCATGCATAGCCGAACCTCTACCGGATTTAAGACACGCGCATAGTTTTCCAAAACCATGGAGGAAAGGGAGACTGCTCTTATTTTCATTTATACCTGCTTATTCCTGTTGTTATAATGACTATATTCTTACTGTTATAATGACTGTCTAACTACTCATGCATGCACATTTACTTCAACTGTATTCTCTCTCCTTATACTCTATGCATCCATTTTCATGCATCCTGTATCCCATGTCAAAACAGGAGTTCCAAGTAACTCAAGTCATTGCATTCTCATGCATATGATTAACCCAAAGAGAGTGACATCTAGTTTACTCACCCTTGCATTAAACCTACCTAGACCCTAACGGTTCCCATGTAACCCTAAGGATTTATAACATGCACGTCAATTCATTCCATAAGAGGGGTCCCAATACCTCTATGCTCACGGAGATAGGGTTGCCAATAAGTCAAGGGGCAATCAATCAACAAGGTTTCTCAGAGACTTCATCGACACCAAATCCAGAGAAAGCGAATCTGAAGACTCAATAGTAGTTTAGGACTTCTTATGTAAAAATAGATAGGTGTAACCCCAAAGGAAAATGTTCTCCCTCCCCCTGTCAAAATGTATTTCAATTCTTTTGTATCGTAAACTCATAGTTAAAATGTATTTCTTTATTTTCCTTGAGCAAATGGATGGATGAATATATGAATGGATGAAGTTCCCCATCTGACGGTAAGATATCTGCATACAAAGGCAAATCCCCTATCTCCAAAAGTGAGCCAATTCACCATGTTTAGCTTCCCTCCCAAAAGAGGGGCACCCTAGGACATGCATTGCTTAAAGCTCTCTAAAAACCATAAACTGACTTGAGATTTGTGCTTTTTTCTTTCTGTTTCTTCCTTTTTTTTTTATTTTACAAAAATCCTATCGTAAAAGTCAACATTGCTCCCAAGAAAGAACAACGTCCACCTAGAAGCCCCATCACTACCCTACAAAGAACTCTACTAATGGCAGCCAACCTCGATGAGACCTCCCCTGTCACTCGTAAGGAGATTAATGAGATAAAAAGAAAAATAGATGAAATGTTCAAGTTGATGCAGGCAATGGTGTCCAAAGAGCCCACTTCAGCAATGCCCGCAACCTTAGTGCCACCCAATCGACCACTCAAGTAAGGGCAGACCTGAATATTGGAAGAACAAGCGGAACTCAGAAAAATGATGATGAAACTGGAGACCATGATCCCTCTATCTCGCGTAGAAATGACCAATATGAAAAAAGAAGAAAAGTTAACCTCTTGCCAGAAGATCATTCCCCTACCACAACCTCAACTCCATATTGCCACAGTACTCCACCCTCAAACTCCTACTAACCCCTCACAGAATGCGGATCAGACACAGATTGAAGTCGGGCATACTATTTCACAAGAGAAGGTAAAAAAGGAAAGTCAAAGCTTCACCCCACCTGAATGCTCTGGAGATGTCGCTTATCGGCAACTTTGTGAATTCGGGCGCCTGGTCATGGTACCTCCAAAGCCTATTCTTGATAAAGTACTTGAACCTAAAGGTCATAACATCGGAAGTTGCCATACCCTAAAACGAAAGATGTAAAGTCTCAGCAAATCCCATGCAGCTAACCCAGCAGGAGTTACTACCACAGCATTCGACCCTCTGCCTTACAACCGTCTGCACCAGCAACAGCTAGGGTACCTACTTTTGAGTTGGTTTATGCGTCGTCGTATACTAGACCTAAAAGAGTAAGAGGGCGGAATCAACCTTTTACCCAATTGGCCGGTACCCAAACAGATGCTTACAATAATTTGCTGAAAGCTGGATATCTGCACCCAATACCGGCTACACCACTAGTTAAACCTCTACCATCCTCTTTCAACTCAACACTCAAGTGCGTATATCACTCAGGTGGACTAGGCCATGACACATAAAGTTGCTGATCTCTGAAACATAAAATCCAAGATCTAATAGATGATAAGTTCATTGAAATCAAGGAGGTGAAACCAGTCCTCATTGTCCCCGCCAGTCCGCAATGCAATCACACTGTCAATACAATCATGGAGGAGGAAATCAACAGTAGTACCATCTTCGGTAGTTCCCCAAGCGTCACAGAAGATTTGTCAATCTACCCTATGTTGTTTGAGGATGCGTCTGGCAAATGGAATACCAAGGAGATGGGCATAATCCCAAAACCCTATTAGGGGTTCTCATCAGAAGGTCTACAAGAAAAGGGAGGTTTCCACAAAATTCCTCTGTTTTCTTTTCATTTTCTATTTCTCGCATATCTTCTTTAAATAAAAATTGCATGCCATGTAATCATATTTTAAAATAAAAATGGATAGTTTATAGTTTATCCCCTTTATCTCATACTCTTGTGGATGAATATTACTTTTAGGGATTCTTTTCCATTTTGTAATGACTCGACTTGAAGGATGGGATAGCATGGGCAACCCATTCAAAGGGGTTAAAACCTTAGAGAGACAAAAAGATAGTGAGAGATAGGAAGGAGATAGTGTGGAGTTCATTGAAGAGGCGACACTTGCATGATATCCTGGCTAAGCGATGGGCAGCCGAGTACTCAAAATGATGGGGAGCCATTGTTCTATTTATCCCAAATAAATATTATCCTTTGCTTAGCCCACTAGAACCGTTAGTGATCTCTTTTCAGATATCCCCAAACCTATAATCATCCCCCACACTAGGGTAAGCATAGAGTAGTTGATCTGACAGAAACATACTACTTTTTAGGAACATTGTCAAAATTTTGTATAAAGGCTTTATAGACTAAGCAATTTAATTTGAAGTGATGAAGGGCCCTCATTTCTTCTACTATATACAAATAAATCCCTTTGTAAAGCCCACTTGAGCCGGTTACTTTTCGCAAGAAAACTGACCAGATGATCACCGCCCATATTGGGTTAAGGCAAAAGCCATGAGTAAGAATTAATAAGCAATGATGAAAAGGGTGATTTCCAAAAAGACATAATGAGCAATGATGAAAAGGATGATTTCCAAGAAGATATAATGAGCAATGTGAGAAGGGTGATTTCCAAGAAGATATAATGAGCAACGATAAAACTAGTGATCTTCAAGAAGTTATGGTGTCAAAGGCGTCTCTAGTAAAAAAGATATTGTGTTCGTGGAGATCTTCAAAAGAAGATACTGTCATCCCAAAATATAAATAAAAAAGTTGGCATATCCAAAAGTCGACTTAGTAACAAATTTCTGATGAAAAAAGAATCTTAAATTAGAAGGCAGAAAGCGATCTAGAGGAATAACAAGAGTATGAAGGAAACAAGAAAGCAGTGAATGGAAGTTAAGTTGCCAAAGGTGATCATTGGTCTTTTAAAACCCCACAAGTGATAATGTTTGAGCCTTTCTACCTTTTTCATTCATAAACCCTTAACCTAGCCTACATTACAGTCCAAATTAAAGTCCTCTCTGATCAAAGAAAATTGCTTCATCCAAATAAGCCTGAACAATACCAAGATAACTAGGATGAGAAAGGAGAACTGGAAGGGAATGTAAGGGACAATCTCATGCTCATAGGTGTGCTTAGATGGTTTTGGTTTAAAAAACCCACTAAAAGAAGATCTTTGAGCCTAAATTTCTCTTCGTTTCTTACAACCCCTAAATCCAGCCTACATTACAGTCCTAAAAGAAGTCTTCTTGGATTGAGGGCTTAGCTGTTTATTGCTCTGCAAAGGGCATGCGAGTTGTCGCTTGAGCCATGGTGGCAATTTGGAGATCTGAAAGAAAAAACCAAGTGAGATTAGAAAAATCCCAAACAGTAACCCTGTAGAAAGTAGGGATAGAATAGCAAATCAAAATGTCAAGATCCCTAGAGAATGGTGCAAATGCTATCACACCACGACGAGAATGGGACAAAACTAAATATGGCAGAATCCTAAAAAGGAAACAGAATCCTGAGAGTATGGGCCTTGGGGCAATCTTGGGACATTCTTTGTAAATAGCTTATATACTTGCAGTTCTAATGCATCCATGACATGTATAAACTGTACATCCATTAAATTCCTGTGTAGTTCGTATCTATTCATGTATTCATCAAAGGCATGGTATATATTCAATTCCATTCCTGTATGTAAATTCATTTAAAAGTACAACATGCATTAAATTTCATTCTTATACATAAATTCATTTAAAAGTATAAAATGCATTAAATTCCATTCCTGTATGAACCTGTGCATTCATAAAAAGATACATGTACAAAAAAATAGGACTTGTAAAATAAGTCATGCATCTAATTCCATGTGCATTTATAAAAAAGGAAAAAAGAGTATGATATGCATTCACCCCTTTATCCATGTATTTTAGAATTGGCATAAATAAACTGTTTTTGTAAATAAAAAATAAATAAAAAACTATGTGTCTTTCGCCATTTCTCAAATAGGAAAATAGGGAACGAGGTAAAATATGAAAAGGAGCTAAAAGCCACCCCTCAGACATCTCCAGCATCGACTCACGCCTCAGAAAGCTCAGATTTTCATGGTCGACAAGAAACAGAGAATGGGGCAGTGACCCACCCTCGACCTCCCCAATTAAATGACTTCTGATTTGGGATACCATGTATGCTGCAAAAGATGAGTAACTGTCGCGCCCAGATTTTTTGCACTCGAGGAATACTCACACAAGCAGGAAAAATGTTGTACTCTCTCGTTAGAACTCACCTTCCTAGAAGAATGAGTGTGACTAGGTTTGAATTAAAAAATTGATTTGAATAAAGGGCTTTTGAAAAAGATTCGGAGTCGTCACCTAACTTGATTAAGGTGAGTTAGGTCACCTAAAAATTAAGAATAATCCAAAGACTACACTTAAGGTTTTTGGAAATGATTTTGAAAATATCTCCTCAAGAGAGGGTTTTTAAGAAAACAGGTTGTTTGGCAACCTTTGGAAAACATTTAGCCCTTCTTTTGAAAATAACTCTGTTTGGTCTTTCGAAAACAGTGATCTAGGTTCGGAGGTTGGTTACGTATAGGGAAGACGCACTAAGCCATCACCCTACCCCACCCTTTCAGTACCTACATGTCAATCTACCCTAGATTCACCTATGAGAGTCTTCAACTAACTATTGTTCAATCCTATTTACTTTGAAAAAGATGTTTAAAAAGAAACATGATGCATGATATGCAAGTGCAATAAAAGAGAAAATTGAAAAATAGATTTGGAAAGAGATTTGATTTGACTTGCAAAGGAAGAGATAGAAGTTTGAATTTGGAAAGAAGATTTTGGGAATTAAAAAATAGAAATTTGAAAATTGATTGGAAATTTGAAAAGATTGTAGAATCTGAGATTTGGAAACTGTGGAACTAGAAATTTGAAAAATGTTGTCACCGCACCCATGGGGTTACCTACGTATTCTTTTGGAGGAATCAGGTCAGTCGTAATTCGGACAAGAGTTTGATTGAAAATAGAAGGTTGGATTGGAAAAAAGAGATTGAATTGGAAATTGGATTGGAAGGTTGAGATATTGAACTTTGATTGGAAGATTTGAAAAGATTTGATTTAGAAAGACTTGGTTTTAGGAAACCTAGAAAGACTCGAGACTTAGAAAAGAAGGATTGGATTTAACTTGGAAAGATTTTGGAGAGGAATTGATTTGAATATTAGACTTGGAAGATTTAGGAAAGGATTGGACTTAGGAAGGGTTCGAACTAGGAAAGGTCCAATTTAGGAAAGTTTCGAATTTGGAAAGTTTCATTTTTGAAAAGTTTTCGAATTAGGAAAGTTTTGAATTAAGAAAGTTTCAACTTAGGAAAGTTTTTGGATTAGGAAAGTTTCAACTTAGGAAAGTTTTGAAAGAGGAAAGGTTTTGAAAATAATAAAGTTTTGAGTTTAGAAAGTTTTAGATTTGGAAAGATTTGAAGTTTAGGGAAGTTTAAAATTTTGAAAAGATTCGAAGTTTAGAAAGATTTAACTTAAGAAAGTTTTGAATTTGGAAAGATTTGAAACTTGGAAAGTTTAAGATTTAGAAAGCTTTAGAGTTTTAGAAAATCTTGAGATTAAGAAAGGTTTGAGTTTAAGAAAGATTTGAAAACTTAGATTTGGAAAATTAAGATTTGGAAAGGGATAGAATTAGGAAAGTGTTGAATTAGGAAAGATTTGAAAGTTGAGTTTTAAAATTTAGGAAAGATTTTTATGTTCAAGTTTTGGAAAGTTAAGATTTAGGGAAGTAGGAGATTAGGAAGGAGTCGAGTTAGGAAAGAGTTGGATTAGGAAGAGATTGGATTTTGTTTCTAAGAAGAAGTGTTTGATTTTGTTTTCAAAAACGGAGGATAAGATCTAATTTCCTAAATGGGAAGATTGGAGTTTCCTAAAGGGAAGGTAAGATTTGACAAGGATTTGGAAAAGGAAATTTCTAGAAACCCTAGATTTGGAAATGTATAGTTTTGACGTAGAAAAGAGGTTTTGGAAATGTGTATAGTTTTGATGTGAAAAGGGAGATTTTGGAGACCTAGGTTTTAAGGCAAGATTGAAAATCATGTTTTGGGAAAGAAAATTAGGGTTTTCTAACTGCGGCTCTAGGACTTGACTTGGGTTCTAAGGAAAGAGTTTTTGGAAAGAGCGTTTTTGGAAACGAAGATTTTTAGAAGGGAATTCTAGAGAGGAGTTTTTGGAAAGCGTGTTTTTTTTTTTTTTAAACAAGTTTTTTGGAAGGAAATCCTAGAGAGAAGTTTCTAGAGGGAAGATTTTGGAAAAAGTTTTTAGAAAGGATTTTTGGAGAGAGTTTTTAGGAAAGTGAATTTTGAGGGAAGTATTTTGGAAAGGAGTTTGAAAAGAGAAGTTTTGGAGGGAGTTTTTGAAAAAAATCTTGGAAAAGAAGAGTTTTTGGGAAGCATGTTGAGAAAGAGGGTTTTAGAAAGAGAGACTTTTGAAAAGAGAGTTTTCAGAAGGTGTAAAACCATCTCACTTTCCTAAAGTAATTCTAATCGTAAGAGGGCTAGAATCACTTTAGGAAAGCGGTTTTGAAAACAACAAGATTTGAAAATATGGACCATATTGGTCACTTTAAATGTAACACTTTCCTAAAGCAACCCTAGCCATGGAAAAGCTAGAATCACCCTAGGATTGCGATTTTGAAAAACATGTTTTGAAAAAGAGATTTTGATACAATTTTGAAAATAAATTGAATGCAAGTTTTAAAAACGGGTTTGAAAATGATTTTTGGAAGATGCAAGATCATGATATGCACAATGCAAGTTTGGGGTCATGAACATACAAGGCTAAGGCTTCACCACATAATCAAGGGGGAAGAACCCACGTGGTCTCCGATTAGACTAGAAGAAAGCCCCTGTCACGGTGAACCTCCAATAGTCTAATCCTACACATGGATCGGGAGTCCCCTTGTTTCAAGCATGCAAAGAAAGGGGGGGAAAGAGATGGAAGATTAAAATAGAGAAAACCCAAGTGGGTTAGGAGAGAGAAGAGAGAGGGGGGAAGTGTAGAAATTTAAATAGAAAACCTACCGTATGTCTTGTTTATTTTGCGCGCCTTGCTTGTCTTCGGTCTTCGTCTTGATCTTCGTCTTCAATCCTCAAGAGTTGTCTTCAATCTTCAAACTTCAGATTGTAGCTCTTCAAGACTTCAAAGGAGGGTTGGAGGCTAGTGTATAAATGTATGGGGGTGTGTATGAGTGTATAGAAGGCTAGGGTTTAGTGTATAGTGGCTAAGGTTTGGAGAACCTAAGGAAGCTAGGGTTTTGGGAGTGCACGAGCTCTGTATATTGAAATATATGATTTTTAGGTTGAGTTTGCGGACCCCTTTCACGCTGGAAGAAGCTCTATATTTATAGAGGGAGGAATGCACTGGCGTTTGTTGCAGTGGCGCCAGGCCAAACTTTACACTAGCGCCACTAGGAGTGGCGTCAGGCCATTTTTTGGCTTGGCGCCACTACTAGTGGCGCCAGCCATTTAGGAAATGTTTAAGGTCGGCAAGCAACGTATCTTCGACTAGATTTGGGCGCCTATACTAGTGACTACCATACAATTTTTAGCCTGGCTTCACTAGGAGTGACTCTGAAAAGTCCAGGAATGATTTGAAGAAGCCGGGAATGACTCAGAGAGCCAAAAAAGGGTAGGAACACTTAAAATAGTGTCCCGGAGGTATTTGACTTGAAAAATGAGGATAGGATGTGTTGGAAGGGTTGACCGGGCCTTTAGGGGCAAAACGGTCAATTGGATTGGGAAGCTGCTGGGACGGAGTCGGACTGTCCCGGAAGAAGACTCGAGATTTGGAAACATTATTCAGAATGTTCCCAAAGGTTGCCGGTTTGATACCCAGAGCCGGTGTGGTTGGAAAGTGACCGGCCCACTAGGGGCAAAACGGTCATTTCGCACCGGGTTTGCCGGAACTGACTCGGAATGATCCGAAAGGATAAAGAAGGTCGAGAATACTATAAAAAGCATTCTCGTGAAGTTACCAATTTGATACCCAGAGCTGGTGTGGTCGGAAAAGGAGATCGACCCTTTAGGGGCAAAACGGTTATTTTTGTACTGGGTTTGCCGGAACTGACTTAGAATGATCCGAAAGGATAAAGGGAGGTTGAGAACACTATAAGAAGTATTCTTGGGAGGTTACCGGTTTGATACTCAGAGCCAGTGTGGTTCCCGAGGCGTTCAGATGCTTAGGGGCAAAATGGTCATCTTGACCGGAAAGTCTCGGAATTGACCCAAGGGGCAATTTGGTCATTTTTTCCACCGAAGTGGGCTAGCAGGCACCAATGTTGGCCTGGGTTTTGAGTGTTTCCGCCACTCTGACGGCGGTCATCGTGACACAAGGGTTTGTTGGCAATTCCCTATATCGACCTATTTACAAGTATTTCCGTTACTCAGACCGTCTCGAGGAGTAAACTGTTTCGAGAGAGAAATTGAAAAGGGGACTTACCATCTTCGAAAAGATGTGCCTGATTTGGGATCATCTCGAGGAATAAACTGTCTTGAGAGAGGGATTGAAAAGGGGACTTACCGTCTTCGGGAAGACGTGCCTAATTTGGGACCGTCTCGAGTAATAAACTGTCTCGAGAGAGGGATTGGAAAGGGGACTTACTGTCTTCGGAAAGACGTGCCTAATTTGGGACCGTCTTGAGGAATAAACTATCTTAAGAGCCGGATTGGAAAGGGAACTTACCATCTTCGGAAAGACATGCCTGATTGGAACCGTCACGAGGAATAAACTGTCTCGAGAGAGGGAATGGAAAAGGGACTTACGGTCTTCAGAAAGACGTGCCTGATTTGGGACCGTCTCGAGGAATAAACTATCTTGAGAGAGGGGTTGGAAAGGGAGTTGGAAAGGAAAGAACAATGCCCCTAAGGGCATTTTGATAATTTTGCCTCTATTTGGGCCTGGCGGGCCCGCGAAGCGATGGACAAATAGGATTTGGACTTAGGGAGTTGGTTTCGATTGGAATATGTCCACAATGACTTGAACACAAGTCTAGACGGAGTGTAGACTACCAAGCGGTCAAAAATGGGGTGCTTACAATAACAAATATGTGTCTGATAGCCCAAAACTAAAGTAGTGAAGAACATCCCGGAAAATATACGTTGGCCCCCTGATAGAGTCTAGTAAGGCTCACGAAGGTCTCCTCCGCAACTATAGGAGCATATGTGCCCCCCTCACGAATCCTGGCAAGCAGTATACATAATTGACAGTCAACCAAGTCATTCCCTTGAGAAGAACACCAAGAATCTTAAGAAGAGCAAAGCTAGGGCCACCTGTGAGAGACTGACCAATTCTAGGAAAAGTGCCAATCAACTGGATAAGCTGTCATGCCTATCACAAACTGAAAGTGGGAAAACAGAAACTCTACTGGAACATAATGAAACTGGGGCAGGACGTCAAAGGAAAGTACTGCACGACAGAGCCTAAGCTGAGAGGAAACAATCTTGATGCAGCCATTATGAAAAGTAGGTCCCACAATATCAGTTAAACCATCCCGAAGACCTAGGAGGAAGGCATACTCATAAGGAGTAGGGGTAAGCTCAAATTCCCCAAAATGGAAGAGAGACTGCCAAAAATAAGCTACATCGATAGAAGAGAAGCCGTACAACCAAAGGACTAGTGAAAGATGTCTTGCTCATGTGGAGGATACCCGTCATACCAAATCTGTAGTCGACTCAAAATAGCGTCGGTCATCCTAAAGGCCAAAAGTGGGAAACATTGGCATCCATCTCCTCTTCAAAGGCTGGTTGACTGAAAGGAAGGGGTTGACTGGAGGTCTACCCCCTCGTCTACTCTGACTAAACAATGCCTGTCCAGTAGATCGCTGATTACCCCTAGAGCAGCTAGAACAACTGGCAAAATTTGTCCGGGCCGCCTTCCTGGAGCGACGTCTCCTCTCAGAACCATCATCACCCACATCCGCCATCCTAAAAAGATAAGCCAAGGTAGGAGGTGTCAATATACGATACATGCAGATAAATAATAATAAAATAAAGTAAATAAACACTAAAAAAAATAATAGTAAAAAGATTTCAAATAATAAGTCAAAACAAATTTCCTACACCTTTTGATTTTCCAACATCAAGTCAAATCTCAAGGGTTTTCTACCTTTTTCCTTCAAAAAGATTTTATTTTTAAACCTTTTTCAACTCTTTCCCTAATTTTTAAAAAATTTTGACACAGTTTCATTTAAAAATGGTCCCTACAACACCCATGACATTAACAAAAACACAAACCGTGCACTTCACGACGTTACAATCACATGACATTAGCACCCGTGCACACTTTTTAAATTTTTGAAATTTTCAAAACACGTGTTTTATTTTTTTTCAATAAATCAATGGTTTTCAAAAATGTCCTAAAATTCCTCAAAATCATTTCAAATGTTTTCTAAAAATATTCCTACATTTTTCTAAATTTTAAACTCCATTAATTTCATCAATTTCCACTTTTTCTCCTTTTCTAAGTATTTTTCAATTTTTGAAAAAATCAAAAATTCACTAAGTTGTCAAAAAATCACGAAACTTCACAAGATTGTTAAACACATTTTTCTAAAGCACATGACATAAAAATCTAGCCAAAAAACCCAATGCCCAAGCCTGTAAGAACAAACCCCCAATTCCTGCAAAAAATCCTCTTCACATAATCACGTAAAATTACTCAAATTCAGTCCAACAAGCACCAAAATGCAAAAATAACATTACCATAATGTTCAAAATATATCAAAATATTAATTTCCACTATTCACATGGTTCAAACAGAATTCAGCACGTCGAAATCAACAGAAAATTGAAAACTCACCTTTTTGAGTTCTCCGGTGAAATCTTCTCTTCCGAAAATTTTTTCGGTGACGTGACCTACTTTCGAAAATCACTCGTGGCCCCCAAGGAGTGCCCCTTCAAGGTTCAAGTCGATTTCCACACAAAGACTCTCGATTCTCCAAAAACTCTTCCAAACCCGCAGCAATGTCGAACCAGCAGTTTGCTAGTTTTGATCCTAAGCCTAGTGCCACTAGTAGTTCCAAATTCTGGCCAGCTTTGCCCTTTTTCCCGCCAAAACTGATTTTCGAAGGCCTTTTCGGCTCAAAATCAATTTTTGAACCCCCGTTGTCGAAAAATTTCCGAAGTCCGTTCCTTCGACCGCCTCACGGTCAACATGAAACTCTTACTTTATCATTTTCTGTCTTCAACAAGCAAAGACAGAAAAAGAGGGGCAGCTGTAAGCACTCCATTTTTTACTGCTCAACGGTCTCCAGTCCGTCCAGACTTGTACTCAAGTCAATATGGACATATTCTGAGTCAAATCAACTTTTCAAGTCTAATCACGTCTATCCATCGCTTCGCGGGCCCACTAGAACCAAATAGAGGCAAATTGACCAAAATGCCCTTACGGGCATTTTTCGGTCCAATTCCAAATCAGGCACATCTTTCCAAAGATGGTAAGTCCCATTTCAAATTCGAAAAGGCACGTCTTTCTGAAAATAGTAAGATCCCTTTCCAAGCCCTTTTCCAATTCCAATTCCAATCCCTCTCTCGAGAAAGCTGATTCCTCGAGACGGTAAGTCTATCCAATTCGGCACGTTTTCCAGACAAAGTTTCTTCGGAATGGTAAGTCCTTTTAAACCTGTCGACCGGGACGAGACCCCAAGTCCCCTAGATGGTAGAACGGTCCACCTTTGGCGCCTGCTAGCCCACCAATATTGAAATGTTCGTTTCGGCATGCCTTCCGAGAAAGTTGACTTCTCAGGCCCTAAGTCTCTTTAGCAGTTTCCTGAGATCAAGCAGTCTCAGTAATGATCGCAAACCGTCAGAGTAGCAAAACTACTCGTAAACATCGCAACTGTTAGAGTAACGGAAATACTCACAAGTAAGTCAATATAGGGAATTTCCAACAAACCCTTGTGTCACGAGACCGCCATCAGAGTGGCGGAAACACTCAAAACCTAGGTCAACACCAATGCCTGCTAGTCCATTTCGGTGAAAATTGACCAAATTGCCCCTAGGGCCATTTTTTGACACGTTTCTCGAGAACACACCCGAGTCCTCAGAATGGTAAGTCCACACCTTCCAAGATTGTCTTAGAGATGATCTGGCATGATTTGGTGCCTTCTAGCTAGTTTCGGGCCAGTTCCGAGACTTTCTGATCAAGATGACCATTTTGCCCCTAGGCATCCGAACGCCCCGGGGACCACACCGGCTTTAGGTATCAAGTCGGTAATCTCTCGAGAATGCTTCTTATAGTATTCCCGACCTTCTTTTATCTTTCCAGATCATTCCGCGTCAGTTCCGGTAAACCCGATGCAAAATGACCGTTTTACCCCTGGTAGACAAGTCAACTTTTTCGACCACACCAGCTCTAGGTATCAAGCTAGTAGCCTTTGGGAACATTCTAAATAATGTCTCTAAATCTTGAGTCTTTTTCCGGGACATTCTGAGCCCATCCCGGCAGCTTGCCGATCCAGTTGACCGTTTTGCCTTTAATGGCCCAGTCAACCCTTCTGATAAATCTTGTCATTCTTTTTCAAGTCCATTACCTCCGAGACTCTATTCTAAGGGTTCCTGCTCTTTTTCGGCCTTCCGGGCCATTCCCGGTTCCTTAAATCCTTCCCGGACTTTCGGAGTCACTCTTAGTGAAGCCAGACTAAAAATTGCATGGTAGTCACTAGTCCAGGTGCCCAAATCTTTTCAAGATATGTTGTTTGCCGACCTTAACTCACTAGTGATGCCAAGCCAAAAAATGGCCTGGCACCACTACTAGTGGTGCCAATGTAAACTTTGGCCTGGCGCCACTACAACAGGTGCTAGGTCATTCCCATGTCTATAAATACAGAGCCTCCTCCAGCGTGAAAGAAGTCCTCAAACTTAGTCTAAAAACCTTACTTTTCGATATACAAAGCTCATAGCCTCCCCGAAACCCTAGTCTCCTTTAGGCTTTCCAAACCCTAGCCTCTATACACAAACCCTAGCGTCCTATACACTCATACACTCTCATATACTTATACACTAGCCTCCAACCCTCCATTAAAGACTTGGATTGCTGCAACTACAAAGCTTTGAAGATTGAAGACAAACTCTTAAAGACTGAAGTAAAGACTGAAGCAAGATAAGTAAAGCAAAGCACACAAAACTAAGCAAAATAAAAAAGACACAAGGTAGGCAACTTATTTACGTTTACGCATCCTCCCCCCTCTCTTCTCTCCCCTAACTCACTTGAGTTTTCTTCTATTATAATCCCCCATCTTCTTTCCCCCCTTCTTGCATGCTTGAAACAAAGGAATTCCCGATCCATGTGTAGGATTAGGCTATTGGAGAGTCACTGTGTCAGGGGCTTTCTTTTAGTCTAACCGGAGACTACGTGGGTTTGGCCCCCTTGATTACGTGGTGAAGCCTTTAACCTTGTATGTTTATGACCCCAATTTGCATTGTGCATATCATGATCTTACATTCTTCTAAAATTTATTTTCAAACTCGTTTTTCAAAACTTGCATTAACAGCATTTTCAAACTTGTATCAAAACCTTCTTTTTCAAAGCTTGTTTTCAAAATCATAATCTTAGGGTGATTCTAGCCTTTTCATGGCTAGGGTTGCTTTAGGAAAGTGTTACATTTAAAGTGACCAATATGGTCTATATTTTCAAACCTTTGTTGTTTTCAAAACCACTATCTTAAAGTGGTTCTAATCTTCTTATGGTTAGAATCGCTTTAGGAAAGTGAGATATTTTATATATACTTTCTAAAAACTCTCTTTTCAAATCTTTCTTTCTAAAAATCCCTTTTTCAACATGCTTTCTTAAAACTCTCTCCAATCTTCTTTCCAAAATTTTTTTCAAAAGCTCCCTCCAAAAATTGTTTTCGAAAACTCATTTTCAGCTCCTTTTCAAAATGCTCTCTTCAAAATTTCTTTCCTAAAAGCACTCTCTAGGTTTCCTTCTTAGAAAACTCTCTCACTATATCTCTTTCCTAAAGGCTCTTTCCAACAATTTCTTTCCAAAAATTCCATTCTAAAAACTCTCTTCAAAATTCACTTTCTACAAACTCCTCTCTAGGATTGCCTTCCTAAGATTCCCTTTCCGAAAAATCACTTTCCAAAATCTCTTCTCTTGATGCCCAAGTCAAGCCCCATAACCCATGATTAGGAAACCCTAATTTTCTTTCTAAAAACATGATTTTCAAACTTGCCTTAAAACCTAGGTTTCCAAAATCTCCCTTTTTCACATCCAAACTATATATTTCCAAAACCTATTTTCTACGCCAAAACTATAGCCTTCCAAATCTAAGGTTTTTAAAACTTCTTCCAAATCCATGCCAAATCCAATCTTCCCCTTCAGGAAACCAAATCCAATCTCCCGTTTAGGAAACTAGATCCAATCATCCGTTTTTTGAAACAAAATCAAAACACTTGGATCCGGTCTGTCCATCGCTTCGCGGGCCCGCCAAGCCCAAATAGAGGCAAAATGACCAAACTGCCCTTAGGGGCATTGTCCTTTCCTTTCCAACTTCAATCCCTCTCTCGAGATAGTTTATTCCTCGAGACGGTTCCAATTCAGGCACGTCTTTTCGAAGACGGTAAGTCCCCTTTCCAACCCCACTCTCGAGACAGTTTATTCCTTGAGACGGTTCGAACTCAGGCACGTCTTTTCGAAGACGGTAAGTCCCCTTTCCAAACCCTCTCTCGAGACAGTTCATTCCTCGAGACGGTTCCAACCAGGCACGTCTTTCAAAGACGGTAAGTCCCCTTTCCAATCCCTCTCTCGAGACAGTTTATTCCTCGAGACGGTTCCAACCTGGCACATCTTTTCGGAGACGGTAAGTCCCCTTTCCAATCCCACTCTCAAGACAGTTTATTCCTCGAGACGGTTCCAACCAGGCACGTCTTTTCAAAGACGATAAGACCCCTTTTCAATCCCTCTCTCGAGATAGTTTATTCCTCGAGACGGTTGGAGTAGCAAAAATACTCGTAAATATCACAACCGTCAGAGTAGCGAAAATACTCACAAATAGGTCGATATAGGGAATTGCCAACAAGCCCCTATGTCACGACGACCGCCGTCAGAGTGGTGGAAACACTCAAAACCCAGGTCAACACCAGTGTCTGTTAGCCCACTTCGGTGAAAAACGACCAAACTACCCCGTGGACCTTTCCGAGACTTTTCGGTCAAGATGACCATTTCGCCCCTAGGCATCCGAATGCCTCGGGAACCACACCGGCTCTAGGTATCAAACTGGTAACCTCCCGAGAATGCTTCTTATAGTATTCTCAATCCTCCTCTACCTTTTCGGATCATTCCGAGTCAGTTTCGGCAAACTCGGTACAAAATGACCGTTTTGCCCCTAGTGGGCCGGTCGCCTTTTCTGACTATGCTGGCTCTGGGTATCAAACCGGTAACTTTCTGAGATACTTCTTATAGTATTCTCAACCTTTCCTTAACTTTTCAGATCATTCTGAGTCAGTTCCGGCTAATCCGGTGCAAAATGACCGTTTTACCCCTAGTGGGCCGGTCTCCTTTTCTGACCACACCAGCTCTGGTTATCAAGCCAGTAACTTCCCAAGAATGCTCTTTATAATGTCCTCAACCTTTCTTTATCCTTTCAGATCATTCCGAGTCAGTTCTGGCAAACTCGGTACAAAATGATCGTTTTGCCCCTGGTGGGCCGGTCGCCTTTTCTGACCATATCGGCTCTGGGTATCAAACCAGCAACCTTTGGAAACATTCTGAATAGTGTTTCCAAATCTCAAGTCTTCTTTCGGGACAATCCGAGTTTGTCCCGGCAGCTTTCCAATCTGATTGGCCGTTTTGCCCCTAAAGGCCCGGTCAACCCTTCCGACACATTCTACCCTCATTTTTCAAGTCCAATATCTCTGGGACACTATTTTAAGTGTTTCTACTCTTTTCCAGCCTTTCGGGCCATTCCCGGTCCCTTAAACCATTCCCGGACTTTCCGGAATCATTCTTAGTAAAGCCAGGCTTAAAATTGCATGGTAGTCACTAGTATAGGCGCCCAAATCTAGTCAAACATACGTTACTTGCTGACCTTAAATGTTTCCTAAATGGCTAGCGCCACAAGTAGTGGCGCTAAGCCAAAAAATGGCCTGGCGCCACTCCTAGTGGCGCCAGTGTAAAGTTTGGCCTGGCGCCATTACGACAGGCACCAGGTTTGTCCAACCTCTATAAATACAGAGTCTCTTCCAACGTGAAAAGGGGGCGCAAACTCAGTCTAAAAATCATATAATTTGATATACAGAGCTCTAACAATCCCTAAACCCTAGCCTCCCTAGGTTTTCCAAACCCTAGCCACCATACACTAAACCCTAGCCTCCTATACACTCATACACTAACCTTCAACCCTTCTTCGAAGACTTGAGGAGTTGCAATCTGAAGTTTGAAGATTGAAGGCAGCTCTTGAAGGTTGAAGATGAAGATCAAGATGAAGACTGAAGAAAGCAAGGCGCGCAAAATAAACAAGATACAAGGTAGGTTCTCCATTTAAATTTTCGCATTTCCCCCTCTCTCTTCTCTCTCCTAACCCACTTGGGTTTTCTCTATTTTAATCCCCCATCTCTTTCCGCCCCCCCCCCCTTTCTTTGCATGCTTGAAACAAAGGAACTTCCGGTCTATGTGTAGGATTAGACTATTGGAGAATCACCGTGTCGGGGGCTTTCTTCTAGTCTAACCAGAGACCACATGGGTCCTGCCCCCTTGATTATGTGGTGAAGCCTTAGCCTTGTATGTTCACGACCCCAAATTGCATTGTGCATATCATGATCTTGCATCTTCCAAAAACCGTTTTCAAAGTTTTTTTCAAAATCGTTTTCGAACTTATTTTCAAAATTGCATCAAAATCTCCTTTTCAAAAACTTGTTTTCAAAATCACAATCCTAGGGTGATTCTAGCCTTTTCATGGCTAGGATTGCTTTAGGAAAGTGTTACATTAAAAGTGACTTTCATGGTCCATATTTTCAACCCTTGTTGTTTTCAAAACCACTTTCTTAAAGTGGTTCTAGCCCTCTTATGGCTAGAATCGCTTTGGGAAAGTGAGATGTTTTTATACCATCTAAAAACTCGCTTTTCAAATCTCTTCCTAAAAATCTCATTTTCAACATACATTTCTAAAACTCTGCTTTCCAAAGTTGTTTTCAAAAACTCCCTCGAAAAATCTATTTTTTAAAACCTCATTGTTTCAACTCCTTTCCAAAACGCTCTCTTCAAAGTCCACTTTCCAAAAACGTTCCCTAGGTCTCTTTCCTACAAAAACTCTCTTCAAAAATCTTTCCAAAAACTTTCTTTCCAAAATATTCCCTCTAGAAACTTCTCTCTAGGATTTCCTTCCAAAAACTTGTTTCCAAAAACACGCTTTCCAAAAACTCCTTCTCTTTAAAATCTCTTTCCAAAATCTTCCTTCTAGAAACTCCTCTTTAGGATTCTTTTCTAAAAACTTTCGTTTCCAAAAACGCACTTTCCAAAAAATCCCTTTCCTTAGAGCCCAAGTCAAGCCCTAGAACTAACAATTAGGAAACCCTAATTTTCTTTCCAAAAACATGATTTTCAAACTTTGCCCCAAACCTAGGTTTCCAAAATCTCTCGTTTTCTACATCCAAACTACATACATTTCCAAAACCTCTTTTCTACGTTAAAATTCTACACTTTCAAATCTAGGGTTTCTAGAATCTCTCTTTCCAAATCCTTGCCAAATCCTATCTTCCCCTTAGGAAACCAAATCAAATCTTCTCATTTAGGAAACCAAATCCAATCCTCCGTTTTTGGAAACGAAATCAAACTTTCTCTTTTAGAGACCAAATCCAATCCCTTCCTAATCCAACTCTTTCCTAACTCAAATCCTTCCTAAACTTCCACTTTCCTAAATCCTAAGTTTCCAAAACTTGAACATAAAAGTCTTTCTTAATTTTAAAACTCGACTTTCAAATCTTTCCTAATTCAACCCTTTCCTAATCCTAGCCCTTTTCAAATCTTAACTTTCCAAATCTAAGTTTTCAAATCTTTCCTAAACTCAAACCTTTTCTTAATCTCAAGATTTTCTAAAATTCTAAAACTTTCTAAATCTTAAACTTTCTAAAATTCAAATCTTTCCAAATTCAATGTTTTCTAAATTCAAAACTTTCTTAAAGTTAAATTTTTCTTAATTTCAAAACTTTCCTACTTTCAAAGCTTCCCTATTTCAAAACTTTCTAAATTCGAAACTTTCCTAAGTTGAAATTTTCCTAATTCAAAACTTTCTTAAGTTGAAAACTTTCCTAATTCAAAAACTTTCCTAAAACAGAACTTTCCTAAATTGGACCTTTCCTAATTTGAACATTTCCTAAATCCAAGCTTTCCTAATCTTCCATGTCCAATATTCAAGTCAATTCTTTTTCAAAATCTTTCCAAGTCAAATCCAAGCCTTCTTTTCTAAGTTTCAAGTCTTTCTAGGTTTTCTAAAACCGAGTTGTCCAAAGTCAAGTCTTTTCAAATCTTCCAATCAAAATTCAATCCCTTTCTTCCAATCAACTCTTCTATTCTCAATCGGACTCTTGTCCGAACTACGACTGACCTGATTCCTCTAAAAGGATATGTAGGCAACCCCATGGGTGCGGTCACAACTTTTTTTTCAAATCTCAAATTCCAATTTATTTTCAAGATTCCAATTTCAAATTTCTATTTCCAAATTTCTATTTCTAATTTCTCAAACTTTCCAATTTCAAATTTATTTCCAAATCAAATCAATTTCAAATCAATCTATTTCCAAATCTATTTTTCAATTCTCTTATCTTGCACTTGCATATCATGCATCATATCTTTTTAAAACATCTTTTTCAAAGTGAATAGGATTGAACATTAGTTAGTTAAGGACTCTCATAGGTGAATCTAGGGTAGATTGACATGTAGGTACCGAAAGGGCGGGGGGTAGAGTGATGGCTTAGTGCGTCTTCCCTACACGTAACCAACCTCCGAACCTAGGATCACTGTTTTCGAAAGACCAAAAAGGAGTTATTTTTCAAAAAAGGGCTAAATATTTTCCAAAAGTTGCCAAACAACCTGTTTTCTTGAAAACCCTCTCTTGAGGTGGTATTTTCAACAACCTTTTCTAAAAACCCTAAGTGTAGTCTTTGGATTATTCTTAGTTTTTAGGTGACCTAACTCACTTTAATCGAGTTAGGTGGCGACTCCGAATCTTTTTTCCAAAAGCCCTTTATTCAAAATCAGATTTTCAATTCAAACCTAGTCGCACTCATTCTTCTAGGAGGGTGAGTTCTAACAAGAGAGTACAACATTTTTTCCGCTTGTGTGAGTATTCCTCGAGTGCGAAAAATCTGGGCGTGACAGCATGGATTCAACAATTCTCCCTATCTATGCCCATTTGAGAGGACTGTACCTTGCTAGTCTTCACTTAAAATCCATTCTAGCTATGTCTCTGTATAGCTCAAGCTTCTCACGTGTGACCACCTTTGTAAAAATATTAGCTGGATCTCCTTTGTGTGAATCTTCACCAAATTCAACAATTGCTACTCCATAACCTCGCATATCCAATGATAGTGAATATCAATGTGCTTTGTCTAGGAATGGTACATTGAATTCTTACTCAAGTCTAGGGCACTATGACTATCACAATGTACTTTATACTCATTTGGTTTGATTCCCACTTCTTGGAGAAACCGCTTCATCCATAACATTTCCTTCCCCGCTTCTGCTGTGGCAATATACTCAGCTTTCATTATAAATAAAGCCACAAATTAATGCAGTCTGGACTACCATGATACAGCTCTCCCTGCAAAGGTGTAAACAAATCCTGATGTAGATTTCCAACCATCAAGATCATCGGCCATATCTGAATCTGTATAGCCTTCCAAGATTTGTTTAACTCCCCCAAAACGTAAGCACAGCTTCGATGTACCCTTCAAGTACCTGAGAATCCACTTGACATCTTCCTAATGTTCTTTCCTAGGGTTGGAGAGAAATCTACTCATGACGCCTACAGCGTGAGCAATGTCTAGCCTTGTACACATTATTGCATACATAAAACTCCCAACTACTAAAGAATATAGGACTGCTTCAATCTCCTCCATCTCTGTCTTCGAGCAGGGATACCAACTCTTGCTTAGCTTGAAGTGATTAGCCAGCAGCATACTGACTGGCATGGTGTTGCGCCCAGATTTTTTGCACACGAGGAATACACACACAAGCGAAAAAAATACTGTACTCTCTCATTAGAACTCACCCTCCTAGAAGAATGAGTGCAACTAGGTTTAAATTGAAAATAGATTTGAATAAAGGGCTTTTGGAAAACAATTTGGAGTCACCACCTAACTTAATTAAGGTGAGTTAGGTCACCTAAAAACTAAGCATGATCCGAAGATTACACTTAGGGTTCTTGAAAATGATTTTGAAAATATCTCCTCAGGAGAGGGTTTTTAAGAAAACAGATTGTTTGGCAACATTTAGAAAACGTTTAAGCCCTTTTTAGAAAATAAACTCCATTTTGGTCTTTAAAAACAGTGATCCTAGGTTCGGAGGTTGGTTACGTGTAGGAAAGACGCACTAAGCCATCACCTTACCCCGCCCTTACAGTACCTACATGTCTATTTACCCTAGATTCACTTATGAGAGTCTTCAACTAACAAATGTCCAATCCTATTCACTTTAGAAAAATAATGTTTTAAAAGATATGATGCATGATATGCAAGTGCAAGAAAAGAAAGTTGAAAAATAGATTCGGAAAGAAATTGATTTGGAATTAAAAGAAATTTGGAAAAAGACAAATTTGAAATTAGAAAGTTTTAGAAATTGGAAATAGAAATTTGGAATTGGAAGTTTGAAATAGATTATAGAATTGGAGATTTGAAAAAGGTTGTGGAAATAGAAGCTTGGAAAAGATTGTGGAATTTGAGATTTGAAAAAGGTTGTGATCGCACCCATGAGGGTTGCCTACGTATCCTTTTTAAAGAATCAAGTCAGTCGTAGTTCGGACAGGGGTCTGATAGAAAATAGAAGGTTTGATTGGAAAAATAAATTGAATTGGAATTTAGATTTGATTTAAATTTAGAATAGAAGATTGGAATTTGAAATGGAAGAATAGAGACCCTAGACCTAGGAAGATAGGACTTAGAAAGGACTCGAGATTAAGAAAGACTTGACTCGAATATTGGACTTGGAAGATCAAAGAAAGCTTAGATTTAGGAAGGATTCGAATTAGGAAATGTCCGATTTAGGAAAGTTTCAAAATAGGAAAGTGTTATTTTTAGAAAGTTTCGTTTTAGGAAAGTTTCAATTTAGGAAAGTGTTGGATTAAGAAAGTTTTGAAATAGGAAACATTTCATTTTAAGAAGGTTTTGAAATTGGGAAAGATTTCTTTTAAGAAAGTTTTGGAATTGGAAAGTTTTGAATTTGGAATGTTTTGAAATAGGGAAATTTTGAAAGTTAAAAAGTTTAAAATTTAAAAAGTTTCGAATTTAGTAAGTTTTAGATTTGAAGTTTAGGGAAGTTTAAAATTTTAGAAAGATTCAAAGTTTGAGTTTTAGAAATTCTTGAAATTAGGAAAGGTTTTGAGTTTAAGAAGGATTTGAAAACTTTGATTTCAAAAGTTAGGATTTGGAAAGGGATGGAATTAAGGGATTGGAAATCATGCTAAAACAAGGGAAGGGATTCCTAAATTGAAAGGTTTAGATTATGAAAGATTGAGATTCCTATTTCCTAAAACAAGGGAAGGGATTTTGTTTCTAAAAAAAGATGGTTTGATTTTGTTTCAAAAAACGGAGGATAGGATCTAGTTTCCTAAATGGGAGACTATATTTGGCTTCCTAAAAGGGGAGATTGGATTTGGCATGGATTTGGAAGAGGAAGTTTTAGAAACCCTAGATTTGGAAGGCTATAGTTTTGGCGTAGAAAATAGATTTTGAAAATATATATAGTTTTGATGTAGAAAACAAGAGGTTTTGGAAACCTAGGTTTGAGGCCAAAATAAGGGATTGGAAATCATGCTTTTGGGATGGAAAATTAGGCTTTCCTAAATGTGGGTTCTAGAATTTAACTTGGACTCTAAGGAAAGAGTTCTTGGAAAGTGGGTTTTTTGGAAAGAGGGATTTTTGAAAATAAATCCTAGAGAGGAGTTTCTAAAAAGTGAATTTTGAAAAGAGAGAGTTTTTTGAAAGAAATCCTAGTGAGGAGTTTTTAGAAAGAGATTTTTGAGAAGAGTTGTTTAGAGAGGAAATGTAAGGAGCGTCTTTGGAGAGTGAACTTTAAGGAAAGCGTTTTTGGAAATGAGCTTTTAGGAAAGATGTTTTGGAAAGAAGTTGAAAAGGAAGTTTTGAAAATAGATTTTTGGAGGGAGTTTTTGGAAGGAGGAATTTGAAAAAAGAGCTTTTAGAAAGTATATATAAAATACCTCACTTTTTGGAAGTGATTCTAACCATAAGAATGTTAGAACCACTTTTAAGATAGTGGTTTTGAAAACAACAATGTTTTGAAAATATGGACCGTATTGGTCACTTTAAATGTAACACTTTCCTAAAACAACCCTAGCCATGAAAAGGCTAGAATCACCGTAGGATTGTGATTTTAAAAACAAGTTTTGAAAAAGAAGATTTTGATGCAATTTTGAAAACGATGTTAATGCAAGCTTTTGAAAACAAGTTTAAAACAAATTTTGGAGGAATGCAAGATCATGATATGCACAATGTAAAAAGGGTCGTGAAAATACAAGGTTAAAGATTTCACCACATAATCAAGGGGGCCGAACCCACGTGGTCTCTGGTTAGACTAAAAGAAAGCCTCTAACACGGTGACTCTCCAATAGCCTAATCCTACACATGGACTGGGAATTCCCTTGTTTCAAGCATGCAAGAAAGGGGGGGAAGAAGATGGGGGATTAAAATAGAAGAAAACCCAAGTGGGTTACAAGAGAGAAGAGAGGGGGGAAGATGCGTAAATGTAAATAAGAAGCCTACCTTGTGTCTTCTTTATTTTGCTTAGCTTTGCGCGCTTTGCTTGTCTTGCTTGGGTCTTCACTTCAATCTTCAAGAGTTTGCCTTCAATCTTCCAAGCTTTGTAGTTACAGCAATCCAAGTCTTCAATGGAGAGTTGGAGGCTAGTGTATGAGTATATGAGAGTGTATGAGTGTATAGGAGGCTAGGGTTTGCGTATAGAGGCTAGGGTTTCGAAAACCTAAAGGAGACTAGGATTTTGGGAAGCAACTAGCTCTGTATATTGAAAAGTAGGATTTTTAGACTGAGTTTGTAGACCTCTTTCACACTGTAGGAAGCTTTGTATTTATAGAGAGAGGAATGACCTGGCGCCTGTTGCAGTGGCGCTAGGCTAAAAATGTTTCGGGCTCCACTAGGAGTGGCGCCAGACCAAATATTGGCTTAGCACCATGACTAGTGGTGCCAACCAGTTAGGAAAGTTTTAAGGTCGGCAAGCAATGTATCTTGAGAAGATTTGGGCGCTTGTACTAGTGACTACCATACAATTTTTAGCCTGGCTTCATTAGGAGTGACTTCGAAAGGTCCGAGAAGGACTTAAGGGACCGGGAATGGCCCGGAAGGCCAGAAAAGGGCAGGAACCCTTAAAATAGGGTCCCGGAGGTAATGGACTTGAAAAATGATGCCAGGGTTTGTTAGAGGGGTCGATCGAGCCATTAGGGGCAAAATGGTCAACCAGGCCAGAAAGTTACTGGAACGGACTCAGAATGTCCCTAAAGAAGACTTGATATTTGGAAACATTATTTAGAATATTCCCAAAGGTTACCGGGTTGATACCCAGAGTTGGTGTGGTCGGAAAAGGAGACCGGCCAACTAAGGGCAAAACGGTCATTTTGCACTGGGTTTACTGGAACTGACTTGGAATGATCCGAAAAGATTAAAGAACGTTAAAAATACTATAAAAATTATTCTCAGGAAGTTACCGATTTGATACCCAGAGTCAGTGTGGTCCCCAGGGCATTTGGATGCCTAGGGACAAAATGGTCATCTTGACCAGAAAGAATCAGAATTTGCCTGAAACTGATTAGAAGGCACCTAATCTTGCCGGATTGCCTTTAAGACAATCTTGGAAAGGTGGACTTACCATTCTGAGGACTTAGGTGTCTTCTCGAGAAATGTGCCGAAAAATGGCCTTAGGGGCAATTTGGTCATTTTTCACCAAAGTGGGCTAGCAGGCACTAGTGTTGACCAGGATTTTGAGTGTTTCTGCCACTTTGATAGCGGTCTTATGATACAGGGGTTTTTTGACAATTCCCTATATCGACCTGTTTGCGAGTATTTCCGTTACTCTAACAATTGTGATATTTACTAGTACTTCCGCTACTTTGACGGTTCATGATCATTCCCGAGACTGCCTGATCTCAGGAAGCTGCTAAAGGGACTTAGGGCCTGAGAAGTTAACTTTCTCGAAAGGCGTGCCAAAACGGACATTTCTGCATTGGCAGGCTAGCAGGCGTCAAAGGTGGACTGCTCTACCATCTAGGGGACTTGGGGTCTCGTCTCGGTCGACAGGTTTAAAGGGACTTACCGTTCCAAAGAAACTTTTTTTAGAAAACGTGCCGGATTGGATAGACTTACTGTCTCGAGGAATCAAATTTCTCGAGAGAGGGATTGGAATTGGAATTGGAAAAGGAGTTAGAAAGGGGACTTACCGTCTTCGGAAAGACGTGCCTATGGGAATTGGAAAGGGCATTTTGGTCACTTTGCCTCTATTTGGGCCTGGTTGGCCCGCGAAGCGATGGATAGGCAGGATTAGACTTGGAAAGTTGATTTAGATTGGAAATATGTCCACATTGACTTGAATACAAGTCTGGACGGACTGTAGACTATCGAGCAGTCAAAAATGGGGTGCTTACAGTTGCTCCTCTTTTTCTGTCTTTGCTTGTCAAAGACAAAAAACAATAGAGTAAGAGTCTCATGTTGACCGCGAGGCAGTCGGGGGGACGGACTTTGGAAATTTTTCGACAACGAGGGTTTGAAAATGGATATTAGGCCCAAAAGGCCTTCAAAAATGAGTTTTGGCGGGAAAAATGACAAAACTACCCAGAATTGGCAACTGGCACCACTAGCAGTGGCGCCTTTGGAAAGTTTAGCTTGGCACCTCTGCTTGGCACCAGGCTTGAGATTAAAACCAGAAAAA
This sequence comes from Euryodendron excelsum, assembly GCA_033060915.1. Lineage (NCBI taxonomy): Eukaryota > Viridiplantae > Streptophyta > Magnoliopsida > Ericales > Pentaphylacaceae > Euryodendron > Euryodendron excelsum. Next base: position 33,444,592 of record CM065389.1, read on the forward strand.
TTCTGGTTTGAATACTTGTAGCATTTGAAAAGTTTTTTGAAAAGTTAAGAGTGTTTGTGAGGAAACTGACTTGGACCTTGAAGGAGCACTTGTTGGAGACCACGGGTAATTGCCGAAAGTAGACCACTTCGCCGGAAGAGAAGACTTCGCTGGAGAACTCCAAAAAGTGAGTTTCCAATTTTCTGTTGATTTTGATGTGTAGAATCTCGTTTAAACCATGTGAATAGTAGAAATTGATGTTTTGATATGTTTTGAACGCTGTGGTGATGTTATTTTTGCATTTTGGTGTTTGTTTGATTGAATTTGAGTGATTTTACGTGATTATGTGAAGAGGGTTTTCTGTAGGAATTAGGGGTTTATTTCTACAGGCTTGGGTGTTGAGTTTTTTGGCTAGATTTTTGTGCAATGTGCCTTAGAAAAATATGTTTAACAACCGTATGAAGTTTCATGATTTTTTGAAAACTCGATAAATTTTTTATTTTTGAAAAATAGAAAAATACCTAGAAAATTTAGGAAAATGGGAAATTGGTGAAATTTTTAGAGTTTAAAATTTGAAAAAATTAAGGGATTTTTAGAAAACATTTGAAATGATTTTGAGGAATTTTAAGACATTTTTGAAAACCATTGATTTATTGAAAAAATAAAACATGTGTTTTGAAAATTTTAAAAAATTGAAAAGTGTGTGTGGGTGCTGATGTCATGTGATTGTGGTGTTATGAAGTGCACGGTTTGTGTTTTGTGTTGATGTCATGGGTGTTGTAGGGACCATTTTTAAATAAAACTCTGCCGAAATTTTTAGAAATTCAGGGAAAGAGTTGGAAAAGGTTTAGAAATGAAATCTTTTTGAAGGAAAAAGATAGAAAACCCTTGAGATTTTATTTGAAGTTGGAAAATCAAAAGGTGTAGGAAATTTGTTTTGACTTATCATTTGAACTCTTTTTATTATTTGTTGTTTATTTTGTTTTACTTTATTATGTTATTATTTATCTGCATGTACTGTATATTAACACATCTTACCTTGGCTTACCTTTTCAAGATGGCAAATGCGGGTGATGATGGTTCTGAGAGGAGTCGTCACTTGGGGAAGGCGGCTCGGACAGATTCCACCAGTGGTTCCAGTTGATCCAGAGGTAGTCGACGATCTACCGGATGGGCCTCTTCCAGTCAGAGCGGACAGGGGAGTAGACTACCTGTCGACCCCTTTCCTCCAGTTAAGCAGGCCTTTGCGGAGGAAATTGGTGCTGAGGAGGAGGTACTAGGCCTTGGGGATCAGGTGACCAGTTACGGGAGAGCTTCCTCCAGACATAGGCAGATGGATGTTGACTTGGTTGACCTGGAGGTACCAGAGATCCCACCGCTCAAGGATCTTGCTTCTCACCCCAATGTATATTCTAGACAGCATTTGCCCCCTCCTTGAGTACACACAGCTTTTAGAGGGGCTGTTCATCAAGTCTTCGTGACCATGTAGCGGGCTGCTCCATCATATCGTGCCTTCTTGGTTGAAATCGGAGCCAAAGCCTTCATGGGATTACAGGCTAACCGCATGAACCGACATTTGGTACTGGCGCTGGTTGAACGATGGTTTGGAGAGACTGGGACCTTTCATTTTGTCGGCTTTGAGTTAGGTCCCACTCCCTTAGATTGGGCGACCATCACAGGGCTTTCCTTCGTTGGCCGGCGGATCACTCTACAATCAGTCAGTAGAGACGAGGCATGCATTCTGCTAGACTTGCCTCCTCTTGAGCGTTCTGCCTTCCCAGTCTCTTGGCTTAGTCAGGATGACCGTTCCTTTGCTGCTGAGCTATCGCCTGCCAGGCGGGACATTATGAGACGGCGACTTGTTTTGTACATCATCTTTAGCTGCTTCTGCAAAGACAACAAGTCACTCGTGCCTTTTCGATTGGTGAGTATAGTAGCTGATCTTGGGGCTTTATCGGAGCTGGATTGGGGGTCCGGACTTCTTCCCGTTAGGGCAGTATGACTAGTTTTTGGCCCTTTCTTATCTAGTGGAGCTATGAGTACCTGCCTATGCGTCGCCCTGCAGTTGTCGAGGATGACCTTTATCCACGTGCTTTGAGGTGGGCTCGTGACCGGGTGGCCCAGCGATCGGAGATTACTGACTTTGTGACGTTACGGGCGGACCTGGAGTTGATTGAGGTGAGAGATGTGACTTGGCGGCCCTTCATTGGATCAATTCATTATGAGACTGTACGGTACTTAGTCCCATTGTCCCTATCGAGGGCTACTTTTCTCAATGATGATACTTAGGAGTCTTATCTAGGAGAGCGACACTGGTAGTAGTTTCATGACGAGTTCCAGTCAGCAGGAGCTTCACCAGAGTATATATTTGGGGGCTTGGTGGCAAGAGTGCCTATCCTTTATCAGGAGCGGCAGCCGGGTGCCAAGTTCCTGCTTCCTCCAGATACAGATTATGCTGTGCACTTTGGGGCTTATTCTGTCGATGCCTTCACCCGATTTGAGGTAGTAGTCAGCGGGTACGCTGTGGGCCAAGAGGTGGTTGACTTGTGGCACCAAATAGGAGGATATGTGCCATAGGCTGAGTTTACTACTGTGAGGGATTAGAGGGATCGATACCTGGCAGAGCGAGATCAGTATTAGGCAGAGGTGGCTTCCTTGACGGCTCGGATAGCTCAGATGGGAGGTGGTGGGGTATATCGTCTTTTCTCTCCTTCTTTTTGCTCTGTTGTTGTTTAGTTCTTCTTTCATGTGGTTGATTTTGGTTCTATCTTCTCTACAGGATGCTGGTACTTCAAGTAGTTATCCGCCTCCTTCAATGCTAGGTTTCGGGGATTTTGATCTAAATGATATTGACTTTGACCTTTGATAGATGCCCCTTGTGGAGACTCTGATCTTCCCTTGCCCCTATTCCTGAGATGTATTTATGTTAGACAGTTTTATTTTGTAATTTTTGTACAAAGACGGATATTTATGGTATTTAGACGCATGGATAGGCAAAGTCATTTATGATCTTTTCAGCTAGGCATATGATCAGATGCATGTGATAGATGATCATGTTATGTATCTATTACATAAGTTGATATTGGGGACTTCTGTTTTTATATGGAGTAATGTCCTATGCGAAGCTCATGCAATTTTTTTTTTTCACATATTAGAAATACATTAAGTAATAGAATGACAAGGGGTGTTGTCGAACTTGGTATCTTTGGAATGATAACTCCTTCCTTTCTGGGGGTCTAACCACTCCTCTGGCTCAACCTTACCTTGATTGGATGATAGCACTTCGCACCTTTCTCAACCTTTTGATCGCCTCTGACTCTCTGCCTCGGGGTTAATGTGTATGATTATTGGGCTAAAATTCTCAACTCATGGGGTTTTGGCAATAGCTTTCCCGACCTTCAGCAGAGCGATAAGCGGCCATTCCTTTCAATCCGAGGAGACTTTGTTTAGGACCGTAATGTAGGCTAGGTTATGGGGTTTCAGAAATAACTGGATATATAGGCTCAAATTCTATGTTGTTTTCAGCAGGGTTTAAATCCATACCATTCTTGACTATTTTTCTTCCAGTAGAGTTAGCATCCTTCTTTAGCTTTGGCAGCATACCTAGCTCATTTAGATCAAGCAATCCGTTTTCAATCAAAGTGGACTTTAGTAGGGTTATAATGTAGGCCATGGTTTTGGGGTTTTGCAAGAAAGGGTAACGGCCCGATCCTATTGTTTCTACTGGAACCTAGGATCACCTTTAAATTTCCTTCTTGCTTTTCACTATATACTTCTCTGGGTGAAAATGACTCTTTTCTTTCACCCTTTCTATATACTTCTTGAGATAAACATGACTTTCTTCTCTTTCGATCTCCTTATTATGCTTTTGAAGATGACTCAATCATGGTCTTCTTCAGGCCTTTCCTTAGAGATTTTATTTTATTATTATTTTTTTTTTTTTTGGCCTCTTGCCCCTTGGAACCTATTTTTCCTTCGCTTTGTCCTCTTTATCTCTTTTCTTTTTAAGAAACGAGTAATTCTACCATCCCTTTTTCCTTAGACCTTTTCCTTGGCAGTTCAATCTAACCTAATATGGGCGGTGATCCCTAGGTTGGGGTTTTGTTGAGAAAAGATAAATGGCTCAATGGGTTTGGCAAGGGATTGCTTCTGACTGTATGGGAAATGAAATGAAGGCCTCTCTTCACTTTGAATTAGATTGCTTGATCTATAGAGCTTTTGATAATATCCTAGCTTGATAGAGGTCGATACCATTCCTAGAGTTCTCAACTATTGTCTGCCCCAGTGTAGGGAGGACAGTTGGTGGACCAGGATTGGCAAAGAAAATTTTCACTTTCCGCAAGGCACTAGGGGTTAAGCAAAGGGAATATAAGCATTTATTTATTTATTTATTTATTTATTCTTTACTTATATGTGGGGAAGTAAAAGATGGCTCCTCTTCATTTTGATAAACTTACCACACATCGCTTAGCTTCAGGGACTTGCAAGTGTTGCCTTTGGGTAGTATCCTCACTTATCCAAGAACTTCTTTTTTTCAAAAAGCTGATCGTTGAGGGAGTGGTTAACTCATGTAATCATCCCTTCAAGTCAAATTGACCCGCTAAGATAAACCATGCCCCTTGCGTAGAAAGTAGCTACCATTCCCAAGAGAAGATAAGACAACAACGATGGCATAAAAACTATTATTTTATTATTATCATCATTTCTTATAGAAAGCATGGAGTTCTTAAGCAAAAATGAAATGTAAACATCAATTTAAAGACAGGAAGTAAAAAGGGATAGAAAGAAAATGGGTGAAAACACCCCTCTCTTGTATGCTTTTGATGGGGATTCCCGCATTCTTCAATTAGGCTTTGGGACGATGCCCATACCAATATTCCATCCACTGTTGAGATTTTCAGCTAAGACTGGATAGGTAGATACTTCTCCCGGAGTTCCAAGTGAGTTGGCGGTGATGATGTAATTGTCAGCTTTCTTGACCGTCTTGCCTTCATTTGTTTGCTCCGTAGTTTCTCCAACAAAGCAATCGGGCGACTCGTTTTCTTCCAGCTTGATAGGTCGAGCCCAGGGTTTTCTACTCTGGCTTCCAGCCGTGGCTCAGTGTTCCTCAGGTGTACACAATGGGGGATTCTTATCATTGAGTTTGGATAGCTCCTAGTCAATTTTCTTCACAGATTTATATGCGAGTTCGTCTTCAGGGGTTGGCATTTTATTGGGGTTATACCGTAACCAGGCACGACACTGCTCTGTATCTTCGCATTCCATTTCCTCTCCATCCTTGTAATATATCTCTTGGCATGCAGCAAAACAAACCTGGTCGTTACCAAACTTTGTAATGACGTTGACGGTGTGGTCTACCGGAGGGTTCGTAGCATCGTTCGGAGAAGGATTTGCTGGTCGTAAGCCAATAATCTTGTTATCTATCAGGTCTTGAATCTTATGCTTGAGGGTCAAACAATCTTCATTGTCATGTCCTTGGCTGCCCGAATGATACTTGTAGCTTGCTGCAAATTCAAAGTAATGAGGTAGAGGATTGGGCCGGGGTCGGGCAAGTATAGGCTTCAGATATCCGGTTGCTAAAAGACCAAAATAGGTCGTGGTCTATGAACATGCGAGTTTAATGAATGTCCACTTTTTCCCACTTGTTCTCCTAGGCCGAGGAAGTGTTGCAGATGTTTTTGATGATTGGGAACCGAGCTTTGGTGAGATCACCACCGGGTTGATGGTTCGGAAATTGAAAGGGCTTCGGATTTTATATTTCAAAATGGGATAATTTTCGGTGACAGGGCCAAATGGGTTGGGCTGGTATCCATAGGAGAGATTATATAATCCATGGGTTTGGTTAGAGGTTGGTTTGGAAGGCAACCGAGCAAGGCCCTCGGCCTAGGGAGGTTGTTGGTAAGCAATGGTCGAGGCATAGTCTTGGTCTTCATTCTTCATCCTTTTTCATCCATCATAGGTTTAGGCCTGCGAGGACTCCGCTTGCTCATGGGTTGCATGCAATAGGAGTGAAGAGAGTATGCCTTCCATTTTGGTCATCCTATGTCTGACTCCTCTTGCCTCCACTAGCAGTAGAGTTAAGGTATCGAGAGTAAGTAATTCTATGGATGTTTCTTCGCTTTTGGCTTGTAAGACGCTGGGGGGGGGGGGGGGACGAGGAGATGTACCTGAAACCAACAAAGGAAAAGAGTCAGTGTTTTACCTTGATAAGTTTTTATGCAATGCATGCTCTAGGGGTGCCCCTACTTAAGAGGGAAACTAATCATGATATGTTGGCTCATTTTTTGAGATAGGAGATTTGCCCCTGTATGTAGATACCTTATCGTCAGATGGGGAACTCCATCCATTCACATATTCATCCATCCATATATTCATCCATCCGTTTGCTCGAGGAAAATAAAGAAATACATTTTAACTTTGGGTATACGATACAAAAGAATTGAAATACATTTTAACAGGGGGAGAGGGAAAATGTTTTTCTGGGATTTCGGCCTATCTAGTTTTACATAAGAAGTCCTAAACTACTATGAGTCTTCAGATTCGCCCTCCTTGGATTCAATGTCAAGGAGGTCGCTGAGAGACCTCATTGATTGATTGCCCCTTGTCTTCTTGGCAACCCTATCTCCGTGAGCATAGAGGGATTGGGGCTCCTCTTATGGAATGAATTAATGCGTATGTCATGAGTCCTTAGGGCTACGTGGGAACCCTTAGGGTGTGGGTAGGCTTAATGCAAGGGAGAGTGAACTAGGTGTCACTCTCTTTGGGTTGATTATATGCATGAGAATGCGGTGACTTGAGTTACTTGGAACTCTCATCTTGACATGGGATATGGGATGCATGAAAATGTATACATAGAGTATAAGGAAAGAGAATACAATTGAAGTACATATGCCTGTATGAGCAGTTAGACAGGCATTATAACAGTACAAATACAGTCATTATAACAATAGGAATAGACAGGTGTAAATGAAAATAAGAGCAGTCGCCCTTTCCTCCATGGTTTTGAAAATTGTGCGCGTGTCTTAAATCCGGCAAAGGTTTGGCTATGCATGGTGTCTATATAAGCATGAGGTTGAGGGTTGACTAATGCGTCATAAAAAGGCTTCGTCCCCAGATCTTCAAACCTAGGCTCACTTCCCTAGGTGGTGCCATGATTGGTTGGTGATCCGAGTGGGGGAACCATCAAGAGGCCATGGGCAAAGAAACTGACACAGCATCTCGCCCACAACCAATATACCGTTCCCCCTTTCTAACTAAAAGGGTCATATCAGGGTAAAAAAGTAAGTATGTAGAATGTAGGTGCACATGCAAAGTGTGTGTGATTTTTGAAAGCGAAAGAAAGAGCCCAACAACTCCCATTCATCCTGTTCATTACATTCATGCATGAAAATTAATAAAATTTAAACAAAAAGCGCACCTACAAAACAAAAATGCAAGAGTTAGTATGTGGATGGCAAACGTAATACAAAATAATACGAATAAATGCATGTTTTTTTTTTTAAACAATTTTGAAATTTGGTTTTGAAAATTTAAAGTGAATAGGATTGAACAAGTTAATTGAAGACTCTACATGGGTAAAGGGTAAAGAAACATGACTACGGCCTAACCCTCTAAGTGTCCCCAGCGGAGTGGCCGGCTATCGCGCCCAAATTTTTCGCACTCAAGGAACACACACACAAGCGGAAAAAATACTGTACTCTCTCGTTAGAACTCACCCTCCTAAAAGAATGAGTGCGACTAGGTTTGAATTGAAAATAATTTGAATAAAGGGCTTTTGGAAAACAATTTGGACTCGCCACCTAATTTGATTAAGGTGAGTTAGATCACCCAAAAACTAAGCACGATCAGAAGATTACACTTAGGGTTCTTGAAAATGATTTTAAAAATATTTCCTCAAGAGAGGGTTTTTAAGAAAGCAGGTTATTTGGCAACCTTTAGAAAACGTTTAAGCCCTTTTTTGAGAATAAACTCCATTTTGGTCTTTGAAAACAGTGATCCTAGGTTCGGAGGTTGGTTACGTGCAGGGAAGACGCACTAAGCCATCACCCTACCTCACCCTTGCGGTACCTACATGTCTATTTACCCTAGATTCACCTATGAAAGTCTTCAACTAACAAATGTCCAATCCTATTCATTTTAGAAAAATAATGTTTTAAAAGATATGATGCATGATATGCAAGTGCAAGAAAAGAAAGTTGAAAAATAGATTTGAAAATAAATTGATTTGGAATAAAAAGAAATTTAGAAAAAGATAGATTTGAAATTAGGAAGTTTTAGAAATTAAAAATAGAGATTTGGAAATAGAAATTTGGAATTGGAAGTTTGAAATAGAGTATGGAATTGGAGACTTGAAAAAGGTTGTGGAAATAGAAGCTTGATAAATATTGTGGAATTTCAGATTTAAAAAAGGTTGTGACCGCACCCATGAGGGTTGCCTACGTATCCTTTTTGAAGAATCAGGTCAGTCATAGTTTGGACAAGGGTCCGATAGAAAATAGAAGGTTTGATTGGAAAAAGAAATTGGATTGGAATTTGGATTTGATTTGAGTTTAGAATAGAATACTGGAATTTGAGACCCTAGACCTAGGAAGATAGGACTTAGAAAGGACTCGAGATTAAGAAAGAGTTAACTTAAATGTTAGACTTGGAAGATCGAAGAAATATTAGATTTAGGAAGGGTTCAAATTAGGAAAGTTTCAAAATAGGAGAGTGTCATTTTTGGAAAGTTTCGTTTAAGGAAAGTTTCAATTTAAGAAAGTGTTAGATTAAGAAAGTTTTGAAATAGGAAACATTTCGTTTTAAGAAAGTTTTGAAATTGGGAAAGATTTCATTTTAAGAAAGTCTTGGAATTGAAAAGTTTTGAATTTAGAATGTTTTGAAAGTTAAAAAGTTTAGAATTTAGAAAGTTTCAAACTTAGAAAGTTTTAGATTTGAAGTTTAGGGAAGTTTAGAATTTTAGAAAGATTCAAAGTTTGAGTTTTAGAAATTCTTGAGATTAGAAAAGGTTTTGAGTTTAAGAAGGATTTGAAAACTTAGATTCGGAAACTTAAGATTTGGAAAGGGATAGAATTAAGAAAGGTTTGAAAGCTTAAAGTTTAAGGAAAGATTTAAAAGTTTTGGGAAACTTATAGTGTAGGAAAGGATGAGATTAGGAAAAAGTGAATTAGGAAAGGTTTAGACTAGGAAGGATTGAGATTCCTATTTCCTAAAACAAGGGAAGGGATTTTGTTTCTAAAAAGGGATGGTTTGATTTTGTTTCCAAAAACAAAGGATAGGATCTAGTTTCGTAAATGGGAGACTAGATTCGGCTTCCTAAAGGAGAGATTGGATTTGGCATGTATTTGGAAGAAAAAGTTTTAGAAACCCTAAATTTGGAAGGCTATAGTTTTAGCGTAGAAAGTAGATTTTTGAAATATATATAGTTTTGATGTAGAAAACAAGAGATTTTGAAAACCTAGGTTTTGAGGCCAAAATAAGGGATTGGAAATCATGCTTTTGGGAAGAAAAATTAGAGTTTCCTAAACGTGGGTTCTAGGATTTAACTTGGGCTCGAAGGAAAGAGTTTTTAGAAAGTGGGCTTTTTGGAAAGAGGGATTTTTTGAAGGAAATCCTAGAGAGAAGTTTGTAGAAAGTGAATTTTGAAAAGGGAGAGTTTTTTTAAAGAAATCCTAGTGAGGAGTTTTTAGAAAGAGATTTTTGGGAAGAGTTATTTAGGAAGGAAACGTAAGGAGCGTCTTTAAAGAGTGAACTTTAAGGAAATCATTTTTGAAAATGAGCTTTTAGGAAAGATGCTTTGGAAAGAAGTTGAAAAGGAAGTTTTGAAAATAGATTTTTGGATGGAGTTTTTGGAAGGAGGGATTTAAAAAGAGAGTTTTTAGAAAGTATATATAAAACACCTCACTTTCCTAAAGTGATTCTAAGAATAAGAAGGTTAGAACCACTTTTAAGATAGTGGTTTTGAAAACAACAATGTTTTGAAAATATGGACCGTATTGGTCACTTTAAATGTAACATTTTCTTAAAGCAACCCTAGCCATGAAAAGGCTAGAATCACCTTAGGATTGTGATTTTGAAAACAAGTTTTGAAAAAGACGATTTTGATGCAATTTTGAAAACGATGTTAATGCAAGATTTTGAAAACAAGTTTAAAACAAATTTTAGGGGAATACAAGATCATGATATGCACAATGCAAAGCCGTGAACATACAAGGTTAAAGGCTTCACTACATAATCAAGGGGGCCGAACCCACGTAGTCTCCGGTTAGACTAAAACAAAACCCCCGACACGATGACTCTCTAATAACCTAATCCTACAAATGGACTGGGAATTCCCTTATTTCAAGCATGCAAGAAAGGGGGGAAGAAGATGAGGGATTAAAATAGAAGAAAACCAAAGTGGGTTAAGAGAGAAAAGAGAGGGGGAAAGATGCGTAAACGTAAATAAGAAGCCTACTTTGTGTCTTCTTTATTTTGCTTAGCTTTGCACGCTTTGCTTAACTTGTCTTGCTTCGGTCTTCGCTTCAGTCTTCAAGAGTTTCTCTTCAATCTTCAAAGCTTTGTAGTTGCAGCAATCCAAGTCTTCAATAGAGGGTTGGAGGCTAGTGTATGAGTATATGAGAGTGTATGAGTGTATAGAAGGCTAGGGTTTGTGTATAGAGGCTAGGGTTTGGAAAACCTAAAGGAGACTAGGGTTTTGGGAAGCTACGAGCTCTCTATATCGAAAAGTAGGGTTTTTAGACTGAGTTTGCAGACCTCTTTCACGCTGGAGGAGGCTCTGTATTTATAGAGAGAGGAATGACCTGGCGCCTGTTGTAGTGGCTCTAGGCCAAATATTGGCTTGATGCCACTACTAGTGGCACCAGCCAATTAGGAAAGTTTTAAGGTCGGCAAGCAACATATCTTGAGAAGATTTGGGCGCCTGTACTAGTGACTACCATGCAATTTTTAGCCTGGCTTCACTAAGAGTGACTATGGAAGGTCCGGGAAGGACTTAAGGAACCAGGAATGGCCTGGAAGGCTGAAAAAGGGCAGGAACCCTTAGAATAGCGTCTCGGAGGTAATGGACTTGAAAAATGATGTCAGGGTTTGTTGGAGGGGTCCCCCGAGCCATTAGGGGCAAAACGGTCAACTGGGCTAGAAAGTTGTCGGGACTGACTCAGAATGTCCCGGAAAAAGACTCAAGATTTGGAAAAATTATTTAGAATGTTCCCAAAGGTTACTGGGTTGATACCCAGAGCCGGTGTGGTCGAAAAAGGAGACCGACCAACTAAGGGCAAACGGTCATTTTACACCGGGTTTACCGGAACTGACTCAGAATGATCCGGAAAGATAAAGGAAGGTCGGGAATATTATAAAAAGCATTCTCGGGCAGTTACCGGTTTGATACCTAGAGCCAGTGTGGTCTTTAGGACATTTAGATGCCTATGGGCAAAATGGTCATCTTAATCGAAAAGTTTCGGAATTGGCCCGAAACTAATTAAAAGGCACCTAATCATGTTGGATTGCCTTTAAGACAATCTTGGAAGGATGGACTTACCATTCTGAAGACTTAGGTGTGTTCTCGAGAAACATGCCGAAAAATGGCCCTAGGGGCAATTTGGTTATTTTTCAGCAGAGTAGGCTAGTAGGCACTGGTGTTGACCTAGGTTTTGAGTGTTTCATCATTTCTGACGGTGGTATCGTGATACAGGGGTTTGTTGGCAATTCCCTATATCAACCTGTTTGCGAGTATTTTCGCTACTCTGACGGTTGCGATGTTTACGAGTACTTTCGCTACTCTGACGGTTCGCGATTATTCTTGAGATTGCCTAATCTCGGGAAGCTGCTAAAGGGACTTAGCGCTTAAGAAGTCAACTTTCTCAAAAGGCGTGCCGAAATGGACATTTCTGTATTGGCGGGCTAGCAGGCTCCAAAGGTGGACCATTCTACCATCTAGGGGACTTGGGGTCTCGTCCTGGTCAACAGGTTTAAATGGACTTACCGTTTCGAAGAAACTTTCTTCAAAAAATGTGCCGAATTGGATAGACTTACCGTCTCGAGGAATCAACTTTCTCGAGAGAGGGATTGGAATTGGAATTGGAAAAGGGGCTAGAAAAGGGACTTACCGTCTTCGGAAAGACGTGCCTATTGGAATTAGAAAGGGGACTTACTGTCTTCGGACAGACGCGCCTATTAAAAATGGAAAGGGGACTTACCGTCTTCAGAAAGACGTGCCTTATTTAGATTTTGGAAAGAGGACTTACCGTCTTCGGAAAGACGTGCCTACGGGATTGGACTGAACAACGCCTACAAGGGCATATTGGTCACTTTGCCTCTATTTAGGCTTGGTGGGCCCACGAAGCGATGGATAGATAGGATTAGACTTGGAAAGTTGATTTAGATTGGGAATACGTCCATATTGACTTGAACACATGTTTGGACGGAATATAGACTGTCGAGCGGTCAAAAATGGGGTGCTTACACATAGCATTTCCTATGTTGAACTTCTTAATCACCCATTCAATATATTTCTCTTGTGATAGCCATAGCTTCTTGGCTTTCCTATCACGAACTATTTGGATACCCAATATCTGCTAAGCTAGGCCTAAGCCCTTCGTGTCAAAGAACTTGGATAACTCTTTCTTCAGTTTGCTGATCATGGCTTTGTCCTAGCCAACTATCAGCATATCAACAACATAGAGAAGGAGTGTCATAAAGCTTTCATTCGAGAATATTTGAATATACATGCACTGGTCTACAACAGTCTTCTTATACCCATGACCCACCATGAATGAGTCAAACTTCTTGTACAACTATCTCAGGGCTTGTTTAAGGCTGTAGTCTCTTCTTCAACTTGCAAACTAGGTGTTCTTTCTCAGGACCTTCAAACCCTTCTGGTTGTTCCATATAGATCATTTCATTCAGATCTCCGGGCAGAAAAGCTATTTTAACATCCATCTGTTCAAGCTCCAAGTTCTAGCTAACTACCAATCCGAGTATAACTCGAATTGAGATCATCTTTACCACTAGTGAGAATATCCCGTCAAAGTCAATACCTTTCTTCTATTAGAATCCTTTGACAACCAATCGAGCCTTGTGCCTCACTAGCTTTCCTCTTTCATCTTTTTTTTAGCTTGAACACCCATTTGTTTCTCAAGGCATTTCTACTTTTGGGAAGCCTTGCCAGATCATAGGTCTAATTCTTTTGCAAGAAACTCTTTTCTTCTTACATGACTTGCATCTATTTGCCTTTGTTTGGATGAGTCTATGCTTTCTTGAAGTCCTCTAACTCCCTCTTATCAGTAAGCATGATGTAATCTTATTCTGAATATCTAGTTAAAGGAGTCAGGACACGACGTCTTGTAGTTCTCCTTGGCTTAGGCTCATCAACTTGAGGAGGTGCTTCAACATCTGGTGGAAGAGGTTATTACTCCCCCTACTTAACACCATCTTCTTCTTCATCTTCAAGAATTGCTTCCTGCATTCTAGCGTTTGCGATGAGCTAGATTGGTATTGGATCTGGAATCATGTCTAGAGCACAGGAGCTGGAACCACTGGATTTGGTCGGTTCCTCATGAAACTAGTTCTCTTGGAACACAACATCCCTGCTTCTGATTGTTTTTCTATTTTTCAGATCCTATAATTTGTATCTGAACTTTTCATCGCCACAGCCAATGAAGATGCATGGAATAGACTTTAAGTCCAGCTTCTGCCTTTGTTCGTTGGATACATGTACAAGCTTCTTGTACCCAAATACTCTAAGGTGAGAGTAAGAGACATCCTTCTTGTCAGACCATCCCATCTCTAGAACTTTGAAATTCAACGGCATTGATGGTAATCTATTGATCAAGTAGCAGGTGACATGAATAGCTTCACCCCATAATGGCTTAGGCATATTTGCCAAACTGAGCATGCATCTAACTTTCTCTACAATGGTTCAGTTCATCCTTTCGGCTACACCATTATGTTGTGGCGTACGAGAGATCGTTTTCCCATTTTAGATACCACGATTGGCGCAATATGCTTTGAACTCATTTAAAATGTACTCGCCTCCATTGTCTGTCTAGAGGCACTTCAATTTCTTTCCAATTTCCCTTTCCACCAAGGCATGGAACTACTTGAAGTTATCGAATACGTAGTCCTTTTTCTTCAAGAAATACACCCATACCTTCCATAATGCATCATCAATAAAGGTAACAAAATATCTATTACCACCCAATGACTCTTCTTTAATGGGACCATAGACATCAGAGTGTACTAGACTCAAAAACTCTCATTTTCTCCTTTTAGATGATTTGAATGAGACTCTGTGATGTTTGCCAAACAAATAATGTTCACAAGGGTTGAGTGGAATACCGTTGGCAACTGTGATAAGCTCCTTCTTTACTAGTGTGAACAATCATTTCTCACCCACGTGGCCGAGTCTCTTATGCCATAGGTTTGGCAATGCCTCGTCTTCCAATACAATGAGGTTTTTGTAGCAAACTTCATATAGGTTCTGTACAGCGTGCCACAGATGTGTCCGCGAGCAACAATCATGGCACCTTTTGACAACTTCCAAGTGCCATTGTTGAAGTGGTTGTCAAATCCCTATTGATCAAAGGCTATTCTGGAAATCAAATTTAACCGGAGGTCGGGCACGTGTCAGACGTCCTTCAACACCATCATGCAACCAACATTGGTTTTGATCCGAACATCACCAATGCCCACGATCTTTGATGAACTAGTGTTCCCTATTCCCACAGTACCAAAGTCTCCAGCTTTGTATGCGGTGAAGAACTCACTGTGGGGAGTGGCAAGTAGAAAAATGATGTGTCTACCACCCATTCAAAATCCTAGCTGGCAATGTGGAGGCTCGTCTCTTCTTCCACAGATAGTACTGTGACATCTTCCTTAATGGTGACTAGGGTGTCACCATCTTCCTTATTTTGCTGGTGACTGCCTTGACCTTGCTACTTTTTTAATTTTCGACAGTTGTTCTTCATGTGACCTTCAATGCCACAATAATAGCCGGTAATCTTGCCATGTTTGTCACTAGATGTGTCGGGATCTTGTCACCTTCCTTTACTTCTGCTTCTACCTTTTCCTCTTCCTCTACCTTTGCTTCTGCCTCTGTTGTTTCCTTGAGGCCTTCGTCTACTTTCTGTAGCGAGGGCATACGACTGCTCCATGCCAATTTCCTTTTAGTTGGCTTCTTCATTAAACAAGCCATCCTTAACCATTGCCATGGTAAGTATGCCATTTGGAGCTGAGTTGCTAAGGGACACCACCAATGCCTCCTAACTATCTTGTAGAGAACTGAGAAGTAAGATGGCTTGCTCTTCATCGTCTTGCGGTAGTTCTATGGCTGCAAGCTGGTTCACTACATTCTGAAACTCACTAATGTGCTCGGTAATTGACGTTTCGCTCTTCAACTTCAAGTTGACAAGCCTCTGCATCAAGAAAGCTTTGTTTCGAGCGATTTTTGCTTAATACATATTCTCCAGTTTCACCCAGAGGGTATAAGCATCTGTCTCCTAAACAATATGGTGGAATACACTGTGGTCGATCCATTGTCTTATTAGACCGATAGTCTTCTTGTTCTTTCTCTTTCACTCTGGTTCTATTGTTGCCATCGGTTTCACCCATACTTCCTCCAAAGGATCAAAGGAATCCCAACAATTCAAGTAGTCCTCCATTCGCGGCCTCCAAATAGAGTAATTCAAAGAGCTAGGCATGATCATGCCTCTTGAGATTGACATTGTTGGCTCCTCTCTTAATGTAACAAGTACTATAGAAGTAGAATTTACCAAAACAGAGTGCACAGTTGCATCCAAAATGGCAAACAACCTCAAAAGGGGCTTAATGAAAAATTTTAGATTTTTTTAGGGGCAAAAACGTAATTTCCAAAGAAATTGGGGGACCAATTTTTAATTACCATAATTTTTAGGGTCAAACTGAAATATCAGACAATTCTAATGACGTGGCAGCTCTTGTTGACTGGGCAGCTAACATAGCACTGATGATATCACTGCTGATATAGTAATGATGTTAGTGATAATGTTACTGCTGATGTAGTTATGACGTCACTCATTCTTCTCAGGCATCAGTGACTTCACCGGTGTTGACTTGCTGGAGACAAATTTTGACTGGCTCGTACAAGTTTGTTGTAGCTCCATTTTTTACGCAACTTGTGGTGTTGGACTCGTATCGTTGAGATGAACACACTAGTGTGGTCGAAACACAATTTTGAACACTGTGATTTCTAGGCAATGAACAAAAATTACTCTGTTTTTGCTCCAATAGCTCGAATCAAACTCTAATACCACTTGTTGTGCCCAAAAAATATTCACACACAAACTGATAAAGAAAAACAACTTTACTAAATGAAGAAAACTGATTACAAAGGAGAGGGAAAGCTTCGTCACTCAAACTCAACTCAACTCACCAAAAAATTCTCTCAAACACACCTCACCACACTCTAAGCTTTCTACCTTACAGTATATCTATCTTACACAATGTTAGTGGCTATTTATAGCCACTAGCCACTAGCCACTACCTTGGAGACAAAAAACCCGTTGGATCTTCATGGGATCCCTTCTTTAATGGAGACACCATCAATGGTGTCATGGAGTGTAGGGAAGACTCCATTAATGAAATCTTTGCTTGCCTATAGATCCAATGAGGATCCAATGACATGGGATCCAATGAAGAATCCAATGGCATGGATTCAACAAGCCAAATGATGCCCAAGACGAAAGACCATATGCAGCAGTGTTTGACAAGCTAGGTTCGTTGTTAAGTCTACAATCTACAATTATAAGTTAAAGATGGAACTAAAACTCCCATTGGCAACTCATGCTTTCATTTCTCGAGTGATGCTGATTCCTATGCGTGGATCGATGGCGGAGCAAAGGAGAACGTGTGGAATGGTATGGAACGGTTAAAGTAGGTATTGGTTGTGAGGTAGTGGAATAAAGCAATTTTTTGTTCGCACGGTCAATAATTGTGCAATCTTCGAGTATGTCTAGGAGGTTGTAAAAGTGTGGGTTGTTCAAGTTGGATGGCAAAATGGGTGAATGGTTCTGCCAAAAATTCAGCTCCTCCATTAGGGACAATCTTGTAGGCTGAAACCTCGAAGAGTTAGTCATGATGCGGGCATCGGGCCGTTCATCAAAGACAATGGTCTCAAAGGGAATTTGAAGGAGTATTGGCCACGGGAAGATAGTTGTTGTCTGGCGTGTTGGGGTTATCGTTCTCTGCCAATGGAAGGAGTGGGAAGAGTAGGGAATGCTGATACAAACGAGTTAGGTCTTAGAAAGAGAAGGTGGGAGTTGCACTTCTGTATATAGTCGATTTAATACCCTCTCTTAATAGCAAAAATAGATTGAAACTTACTGAGTATACAACAACTTGCCTCCAAATTGGTCTTCTCAAGACTAATGTTACTAGAGGGATCTGTTTGGAACCATAAAGGCAAGAGATTTGTCGATTACATATCTGGAGCTGGTATAACTAGGCCTCAAGTTTAGAGGAAGAGGAATTAAACATAGCAGGGTTGTCCTTGGTTAGGTCAGAAGTTTTGGCTAGTGAGATCTGTTGGCTGCCGGCGCAGTTATAAAGCAAACAAAACTTTCGCTTTATATCCTAAAATTTTTTAAAAATTCACATGCTATTGTAAAAGCTCTATAGTTTTTACAACATTCATTTCAAAAGCAGGCCCATGGGAAAAAAAAATATATGTATTAAAAAAGGAGACCCAAACTAAACTACACTAGAAAACTTCAAGAGAAAAAAAATTGGTTTAATAAAAAACAAACAAACTATATCAAAATTGTTTTCCTAACACCCCAAAATTTTAAAACCTTATATGGTATAATTAGGACCTCTATAGTTTCTATACCTCTTATTTGACAAAAAAGGCTTTGGAATAAATAAGAAAAAAGAATCATTAGCAAAATAAGGCCCCAAATCTACTACAATAGTTAATTTCAAGAAAAATAAATTGGGTCAACAAACAATTGTACAAATAAAAAAAATTAACAGCCCTGAGTTTTAGGAAAAGTTCTTTTTAATAAGTAGATGACAAAAGATAAAAAATAAAAAATAAAATTAAATGCTCCAAATTTTTTCAATCCTTAAATACTATTAAGAAAAAAGACTCGTTAGAAAAAAAAAAAAGACCCAAAATCAGCATACTAGTGCATTTTGGAAAAAAAAAACCACCTTTAAAATAATAATAATAATAATAATTTAAATAAAAATTTTACAATATTAAAATTGTAAAAATGTTTCAAATTGTTTAGAGCCAACCCTATGTAGTATTGCCATTGAGATGAGGCTCCAAATGGATCGATAACATTGTTTTTAGACTATTTTGAGATAACACTCTTTTTGTCATTGGACTGAACCCTTGAAGTAGACCCTAGACTCATTTTGGTGCATTTATCAGCACCCGATCTAGAAACCAGAGCTGGGTTGCACTTTTGGGGAGCTTCCCTCTGTATCGGGGAAGAAACCATCTGGCCCATCTAGATCAGAACCACACTGGTCTAGAAACGCTTTGTAATGGCAGTGATAGTTATCCAATCCTGAAGTTGGTGCTTGTTGTGCAGACAGTCGACAACGAACCTGTCCGCTTCCACTCCGAATGGTACTCCACTCCACTTGGGATCTGGAGTCAGCTAGAGACACTTCAATAATTGAGACATTAGCTGTGCAATTCTATTGACTGTTTGTACACCAAGCAGATCTTCTAAAACATCATTTTACAAGAATGTTCAATCAGTTCTTTCCATAACTAGTTTTCAAGTTCATATGTATTGCCAATTTTATAGTTTTAGTGTCAAGCTACTTATATTGGTAATATAATCCTTTTTCCTAAGCCTTGTATAATTAATCGCTTTAGCACCATTTTCACCTTTTACTAAGTAATTTATTTAACGGGTAATTACACTTTACCCTCTTGTGGTTTAAGCAAAAATCACATAATCTCCCGATAGTTTAAAAGTAAGCACATTCCTTTCTTATGGTTCAGACTTATCTGTAAAGTTAATAGAATCATGACAGATTTGGTCAAATGACAAAAATATTTTTGCAAAGGACAACTCTTTATTTTGATATAAATGGGCAAAATTGTCTTTTTTGTATTCTATTTTGAAGAGTTGAAATAATAAAATATCCATGGATAGAGTCGCCGTTACTTATAAGAGTTTTCATCCACTTTGCAGATAAGTTCAAATCACAGAAAGATTATGTGTTTCATTTTAAACTACAGAGATCATCTGATTTTCGCTCAAACCACAATAGGGTAAAGTGTAATTACCTTTTTACTTAATTCAATCTAGGATCCTTGCAAGAACATTTGGGGAAATAGCAGTCATTAAAAGCAGTGAACCTTAATATGTTGAAATTTGTCATTTTAAGGAAACCTCGCACTATGAAGAAGCGTGGTGGAGCTCTACATCTCTGTAAATTGGCTTATTCACGATGATGATGCATTTCTACTTGAAAACATCGTAGAATATGAATGCAGTATTAAAATTCGAGGAAGAACCAAGCATGCCCTTAATAGATTCAAATTGGCTATTCAATATTCAATATTCAACATCTGATCGTGACGATAATTTAATTAACGGGCGGGTATGCATATATGCTTGGCATGCTTGGCTCCTGAGCACAACAACACTGATTGATGCTCCTGATCGAGCCAAGCTGCAGGAGCTTGTGGGAGTTGTAGATGCATGCCACTATGCCATAGCTAGCCGTGAGAGAGAGATGAAGTTGTTCTTAAGATGAAAAGAAAATTCAAACATTATTGTTTTTCTTAATGCTCTACGCTGCATTATCGTATATATATAATGCACGTATTTGATTTTGCTGATTTTAGTATTGGTGCTAGCTAGCTAGTTAATTACTTGTAATTAGGGATAGCAAAAAAAATCCGTTTCATCAAGCCCCTACCCGTTAATGTTGGGTTTGGGGAACTATAATTAGGTTTGGTATCAGGTTTGGGGGGAAGACAAGTAAGCCCAATCGGGTTAGGGTGGAGTTTAGGGGAAGGGTACCCTAACCCAAACCCGTGTCATTTATACTTGAATTTATGAAAATATCCATAAATATATTATTTCTTTTAGGGTTTTCTCATTCAGATTGTCTCTAACCTTTTGGGCATAAAAACACTCTCTAATCCCCCTCCACCTCTTCTTACTCATTCGTTCACGGTGGCCATCATTGGAGAGATTGAGCAAGAATTAAGCCGTCTAGACCAGATCTGAGCAAGAACGAAGTCATTTGGACCCTTTATCTCATCTCGCAAGATTGTGTCTTGCTCTCTCTTCCACCTCCATTGTCCAAGTTTGTCAAATGCTCTCAAAGGGGAAGGTTCTGGTTCTTCTCATAAGATCTCTTTCTTGAATATTTGTAGGTATTCCTCATAGGTATTTCTTAAATTTGTCAAGAGTGAATATAATGTGTTTTCTTGCATGTAAATCGATTGTTCATGGGTGACTATGGTGTGAATTGGAGGTGCACAAACAAACCGAATCAACCTGACCTCTATAGTTCAGTTTCGTTCGGATCTATCAAAGGATTAGTTCGATTTTGGGTCTCAACTCCATAATTGGGTCTCAAAAGACCAACTCGATCAATTCGGTTTGATTCTCAACTCCATAATTTCTAGACCTGAACTAAACTGATAACTGACCCAACCCGAACCGACCCAAGAATCAAACCAAGACCCCATATTTATATCTCTTTAAAGTCTATGTAAATTTTACATATGCTATTAGATTATTGTTATTTGTACAATTATTGTTTGATTTGTGTTTATATGTTATTTTTTTATTTTTTAAAAAAATTAAGGATGCAAGATCAATTCTATTACTTTATTTTTTTAAATAAAGAAAATAAACTAGATACAATAATTGTCGGAATGACCTGATCCAACTCAACCCGAACCAACTCAAGGTATGGAATTGAACCGAACCAACTCCAACCAATTCGAGTTGCTTCGGTTCAGTTCCACTGAATAATCGGCTTGGTTTTGGATCTAAAAATTTGAAACCGATTAAAATCGGATCGGTTTTGAGTCTAGCACGTGTCCGACTCAACCCAACCCATGCACACTCCTTTGTGAATAAAAAGCCCATCTATCCTTCTCAATTAAACCTTTTGGTACTCAACTAGCACTTCCCTGTTGCTTAATGTAAATATGTATATAGATACATAAATATATATATATATATATCTATTTATTAACAAATTTTAGAATATTCTCAGATGCAGGGTAATTCTTGATTTAGGAAGGAAAATAGATTTTGATATTTGCATCTGATGAATGTTGAACTTCCCTTTTGCTTAATGAAATAAATTTGTGTGGCATTAAAATTTATTTTATATAAGACTATTTTCTAGCAATTAATTTTGAAGCAATAATTCCTTTTATTTGGGTTTTCTGATTTATATATGTGCACCTAATCACTGTGGGTAATATAATCATTTTTGGGTGTGTAATGGGTTCTATTGCTGTTCGTCTACCTTTGTCTACATCCACTATATTGACGGTACGAATAGTTACAAGCATAGCTGATATATAATTTGGTGTGGTCTAGTTTAAGCATTTATTCTTGTTGCCTATCTCGACTATTTGGTGCATTAAAAAGTGGCAGTATTTCATGAATCCGTTCATAGTGTCACTTGAATTTTGAGTACTTGGAAAATGCTATTGAGGACAACTATTGTAAATTACTTATTGCTTGCCGCAAGTTAGTTTCATTATCATTGTTCGTGTATGAGTTAGTTATTAGTAATTACATTTGCAAAAGGTTTAAAATGTCAGTTATCCCGCATTACTTAGATTCTAAGCAAGGAGAAACTAAAGTGTATTTTCTAAAAATGTAGCTCACACTACTGCTACAACTCTAACTCCAACCGTTACTTCAACTCTAGCCTCTAACTCAATCATAGAAAAGGAAGCACTAGATCAAATGTTTGGAAGGACTTTAAAAGGGTTAAGATTGGTGGTTTGGATTGGGCTACTTATAACATTTGTGGTAAGAAGCTCAAAGCAAATAGTAAAAATAGGACCACACGTTTGGCTACGCATAAGAAGGATATTGGGCAAACAACATTGGGAGCAAATGAAAGAATAAGTGATGGGAAGGTAAAATGTGATACGAATGTGTTTAATCAAGAAATATCTCAGAATGATCTTGCTTCAATGATTATTTTACACGAGCATTCTCTCCATAGTATTGATAATTTTGGATTTAAAAATTTCGTTAAAGGCCTCCAACCCACATTTACAATGGTTTCAAGAAACACAATCAAGAAAGACATCCTCAAAATTTCTAACATGGAGAAGGAGAAGACATGCAAGTTGTTAGAGAAAATTGGTGGTAGGGTTGCCATTACCACGAACATGTGGATTGTCAAACCAATTAAGAGAATTTGGGCTTTGCAGGCTTTGGTGTCAAAGTAGGGTTGGGGTCGGGACAGGGTCCCAACGTTTCGGGATCGAGTCTGGGCAGAGTTAAGGATAATCGAATTAGGATCGATGTAAGAGTCCTCCAAACCAAACCGATCCCATTGCCATCCCTACTTGTAACATTGCCATCCCTACTTGTAATATTAACTGCATAATCTTTAACTAGCTAATTAGCAGAGGAAAATAGTAGCCACTGCATTGCCAAAAGCCTGTGACGTACTTACTCTCTGTTCTTTGGGGTTTTGACTGTCTTGTCCTACGGGCTCATGAAGATGATTAATTGTGGCGCTCTCAAGTTGTATAGAAACGCAGGCTACAGAATTGTCTCTGGAGATCCCCCATGCATGGATGACTACTTGGATTTGGCAGAAAATGTTGTGTTCTTATGATTAAACGGTGTAAGTAACCCATTTTCAAATTGACATTTTGACATTGTATGTCAGTAATGTATAGCTACTGATCGCTTTCAATTTAGACTCTCAAGCTAGGTAAATTGTTTTTTCTCCCTCCTCCATCGTCATTTTCCCTATCCTACTGATCTTCTGTTGCTGGTTCTGTTTCAACAAAATGTTTTATGTAAAAATTACATAATAATATTTTAGTCATTCTTTTATTTTCTTTTGTAATTTTGTTAAATAAATTGTTTGTTTGTGTCTCCATATATGTTTATTTTAAATTGAAATTAGTTTTTTTTTATTTATTTTCATGTATTTCTATTCATTTATTTACACAAATAATAAAATTTTTTGTAAAATATGAGTGGCATAAACATAATTATTTATAAAGATGAAAATTAATTGTTCACACAAAGATGGTAATGAAAAGTAGGACTGATTATTATGTTCTTTAAGTTAAAAATAATTAGTTATTATATTTATAGTTTTTAATAAATATTATAATTATCAATAGCTAGTATACTTAAATTAGTAATTGAAAGAATTGAGGAGATAGTAAAGAAAAATTTTAATTTGAATTTAGTGAATATAATGTACAATAATATAAGTTTTATCCATTACGTTTGAAAAATACAACATATGAAATAATATTATAAGTATCAAGAATGAAAGTATTTAATGTAATAGTTAAGAATTCAGAGGATGGTCAACTAGCTTTTATAATTCGTATATATTTAATTTGCATAAAAATTATATAACATGAAACAAAGCAAGGATATCCATTAGAAGGACTTAGTTATTACACTTATGATTTTTTTATAAAATATAAATTAACAATATCTCATATACTTAAATTAATATTAAAAAAATTTGAGAAGATTATATATATCAAGAATGTATGTATTTCAAGTGATGTATAGTTGCAAAAATTAAGAAGATAATCAACTAACTTTTAGACTTCTTATTAAATTAAATGCATTTCGTCTAATATAATAATTTTTAATTATTAAACATAAACTTAATTTTGAAGGAGAGCACTACAAATTCTGAATTTGAAACTTAGCAACTCCAAATCTTCCAAAATTTTGAAGGACAGCAGTAAAAAATCTTACCGTTTGACAACCGAGTTTTTAGTTAATAGATCCAAATACTTATGCCAAGCCTGCCCTTCCGGTTCCTGATAACTTACAACTATGAACTATGTATGGAAGAGCCAAACTAAGGTATTAAAACCTGGGTGGACTGGTTCATATAATGGCCCTTTGCCCCATTTGGTTTGCAAGAATGGAGATGACGAAGATGGAATGCAAATATAGAATTAACGCAATAAAAATCCGTTTCAAATGTGATTATATAATATTGTCATTTATTTTATATACTTAATATTAGTTACTATATTTCTTTAAATATCAGTTTATAGTTCATAGACAAGTTAAAAATTAAAATTCAATATATACATATTTTTTCTATATAATTTATAAACTACATTTTAATATTTTGATACTACATACTATATGGTATGGTACATTTTATCAGTAAATCCACATTATACGTACCGATGATATTTTATTATTTTTTCTTCAGTGTTTTATGAAATATAATTTATTGTTCATATTAGTAAAAACATACACACACCATAAAAAAAAAAAAAAACAAAAGCCCTTTTCCACCGTTAAAATCAACAAAACTGCCAGTAAAATTTTTTTTGCCATTTTTTAAAAACCTAGGGAAAAGTTGCTGACAGCTGGAAAACTTCTCAACGTTTAAAAGCTACAACAATTTTTCTTCCGTTTATCCCAACATTTAGGAAACGCTGACACACCGACGTCATATTTTTCGGCCGCTTCCTGAAAAAGTTAGGGAGTCTACAAAATGCCACTAAAGGCTGCCAATAAAACTAATAAAATAAAGAGATAATTATTAACTAGTTAGAGTTTTGTCATGACTTCCATTCACATGTAATAACAAATAGGGGTATCTCTCTCACTAGCACGTACTCAAATCAAGCAAAAGAGAGAGTTTTATAAGATTGAAGCCCCCAAATCTTCGAAGGTTTTTTTCTCTCAAGATAGTTGCTCGTAACGAAATTGCATCAATCCCTACCATGTTTGAATCTCATATATAAAAGTTAACGAGTTTGTGATCAAACTCTCCAAGTTTGTCATCTTATTCGATTAAATAGTGAATTATATTGCAATTTAATTTCAAAATAAGTTGTGAAGTGATCAAGTCAAGACAGGGCCGGTTCAACACATTTTGAGGTCTAGAACGAAAATTTTGATAAGGTTTTTTATATTTTTAATAATCTTATTAAATTTTTATTTAAAATTTATTTTTCTTGGTTTTTGATATGTAAATTTATTAATTGAATCTCTATATTAAAGTTTTGCTAACATTGAGAATGAATAGAATTTTCTATTCTTCTCTTCTTCTTCTTCTTCTTCTTTTTTTTTTTTTTTTTTTTAAGTTTTGTATATCCATATTCATATTTTCTAATAGACATATTTATTAGTTATAATTAAAAATACTTACGAATAAAAAAATTTCTTTATCATAAAAATAAAATAAAATATTAGAGTTTAAATAGTACTGGAAGCATAGAACATGATTTATCACCATTGATAGTAAAGAATGTAAATAAGGATGAGAACTTAAATTTGGTACAACTTCTACAACAAGACAAAATAAATTATAACGGGATAAGTCATATTTCTACTAATAAAAATAATGAAATAAAATAAATTAATAAACACAAATTATTCAACAAAAAGATAAAAAATTAATTTTTAATGGTGTCAAAACAAAATAAGAGTATTATTGTACTAACACTAAGGAAGAGTACTAAAGAAGGACATGTCAATAGAAAAAAAAAATTTTGTGTGAAAGAGAGTGAAGAGAAATCCTATAAAGCTACAAGTATAAAATGATAAAGTCAAGCAAGTCTCATAATAGGATACAATTTTTATAGTTTGACAGAAAAACTTTAAATCATCAAAAAAATTATTGGAATGAGTAATCATACAAAGTTCACTTCTATAAATAATATTCATAAGACAAGATTAAATAATAAAGATCGAATATATATAACAGAAAAACCAAACACAAAATAAAGTACATAAATAAAAAAATTACTTCAATAAGATAAGCAATTTGAAATTAGTAATAACTTTTGGTTGTGAGACTATGCACGAGAGCCAAATTTAAGAGTCTTTAGATTTTGGACTCCTTCTTTACTTCGTAGAGAGAGAAAGGTCATTTAAGGTTGAAACTTTTGACTTACCTTATCTTGCAAAAATGATAGTGACACATGTATTTATTTATTTTTATTAAATTTTCTTTTTTCAAAAAAAATATGCTAAGCAATTTAGTTAATTAGTGTATTTGAATTTAGGCATTTTTTTCCCTTCATCTAGACTAGAACTATTACAAAAGAAAAAATGTAAAAATTATTCTACACTAACTATAATATACAAAGCACTAAAAAATTTGGGGCCCTACAAATCTGGAGCCTTAGGCGACCATCTCATTCTCCTTACACATGAGTTGGTCTGAGTCAAGCCACTATAAATTCATTATCTTCATGGCACAAATCGTAAAAAGGTTTCTTTGTATGAATATAAAGAGAATCCATACTATTATAAATAGCAAAATGTTATAAAGTCTTTGACATCGAAACTTTCAACACAATTTTTTTAATTTTTTAATTTTGATTAATAAATCACCTTCTGTGTAATAATTTGATTGGCCAATTTTTATCACATATTAATCTTATTAGTCACTACAACATCACTAATTTAAAATATCTCTTATCATAATTATAATATCAAGCGTACTCCAAAAGTGCAATCTAAAAACCTTAACTAGTTTCTCGTTAGATCTGGAATAGGATTATTTATGTTGTTTTAGTCCTATTTAGTTACTAACTTGATTTTATGCATCTTTTTTAGGAATCCCATGGTAAAAAGCACAAATTCAACCAAAAGGACAAAAAGGAGTTCGAAAGGCTAGAGAATGCGTTCGAACGCGTGACGTCAGCATGACATAGACCATTCGAACGGTGAACATTAGAGGTTTCATTATTGAATGTGCTTAAGGATCATAGAAATGCCTTAGGTTGGACTATAGTGGACCTCCATGGAATAAGTACTCTTACGTGTACTCATCACCTATATCGTGAGGAAGAGTATAAACTTGTGCATCAAATACAAAGACGCTTGAACCTTAACATGAAAAAGGTTATGAGAGGAGAAGTATTGAAACTCTTGATGTGGGTATTATATACCCCAATCTATAATTTTAGGTGGGTTGGTCCAACCGAAGTGGTTCTTAAGAAGTCCGGTGTTACAATAGTACAAAATGAGCTTAATGAACTAGTTCCTACTATGATACAAACTGGGTAGCAAATGTATATAGACTACTGTAAACTGAATGCATCAACTAGAAAAGACCACTTTCCACTCCTTTTCTTGAATCAAGTCCTTAAACGAGTGGCAGCCGAGTTTTCTATTGTTTCCGTGATGGGTATTTCGGGAATAATCAAATAGAGTTCACCCTACAAGACCAAGATAAGACTACCTTCATGTGCCCTTTTGACACTTATGCTTATAGGAGAATGCCCTTTGGCTTATGCAATGCGCTGGTCATCTTTCAAAGTTGCATAATGTCTATCTTTGGTGATATGGTTGAGAGATTTTCAGAGGTCTTCATAGATGATTTTTTAGTTTATGGGGATACTTTTGAGGCGTGTTTAGAACACCTCGAGAAGGTGTTGGAGAGATATGAGGAGAGCAATTTAGTGCTCAATTGGGAGAAGTGTCACTTCTTAGTGGCACACGGTATAGTTCTCAAACATATAGTGTCCAACAAGAGGATAGAAGTAAACAAGGCCAAAGTAGAGTTGATTCAAAAGCTCCCTACTCCTAGGATTGTTAGGGATGTTAGATCTTTTCCTAGGCATGTCGATTTTTATCGGCTGTTCATTCAAGGGTTTAGTGCTATATCCCATCCTCCATACCATCTATTGTCACAAGATGTTCCTTTTGATTGGACATCTTCTTACCAAAGAGTTTTTGAGAAGCTCAAATGGTTATTGACCACCGCATCTATTATTCAATCACCCGATTGGTTTTTACCTTTCGAGTTGATGTGTGATGCTAGTGATTATGCGGTTGGAACTATTTTGGGGGAAAGGGTAAATAAAAAAACTCATATCATATATTATGCGAGTAAAACCCTTAATAAAGCTCAATTGAACTATATTACAATTGAAAAAAGCTCCTTATAGTGGTCTTTACATTATTAAAATTTAGATTGTACTTAGTCGAATCCTTAGTTATAATCTACACTAAACATTCCATACTTAAGTACTTGTTAAGTAAGACTGATGCAAAACCAGGATTCATCGAATGGATCCTCTTGCTCCAAGAGTTTCATATTGAGATTAGAGATAAGGAGGTAGAGAATATAGTTGCGACCATCTTTCGAGGCTCCCTAGTCATGGAGATGCCTAAGACCCCCTTCCTATTAATGAGTATTTTTCAGATGAGTATCTTTTCTATGTGCATGGACTTTCACACGCTACCACTCCTTGGTATGCGGATATAGCTAACTTCTTAGCTACTGAAAAGATTCCCTCGCACTGGTCTACTCTTGATAGGAAGAAATTTTTTCGACATGTGAGGTACTTTTCATGGGAAGGTTCATACTTATTTAAATATTGTCCTAATTAGGTGATTCGTAGATGTATTCCCGATGATGAGATTAAAAGTGTTATAAAGTTTTATCATTCATTGGCTTGTGGTGGGCATTTTGCTTCACGCAAGACTATTGCAAAGATTTTGTAAAGTGGTTTCTATTAGCCCACTATGTTTAAAGACGTTTATATCTTTTGCACATCCTGTGATAGGTGCCAACGTCTAGGTAGTCTTCCGAGGAGGCATATGATGCCTCTTAACCCCATTATTATTCTAAAGGTTTTCAATTGTTAAGATATTAACTTTATGGGTCCTTTTCCTAGTTTGTTTGGTTATCTTTGTATTCTAGTGGCCATAGAATACGTGTCTAAGTGGGTTAAAGCCATACCTTCACGTACTAATGATCATCCTGTGGTGGTCAAATTCTTAAAAGAGCACATATCTTCTCGATTTGGTATGTCACGTGCTATTATTAGTGATGGTGGATCTCACTTTTATAATCGACCCATAGGTCTTTTAATATGTATGTCGCGCCCCGATTTTTGGACCAAGTCCTTTCGGCTCGGGAAAAACACGGAACTCTATCATTAGAACGCATCATCCTAAAAGGACGAGTGTGAGTAGGTTTAAATTTGAAATTGCTTTGATTAAGGGCCTTTTAAAAAAATGGGAGTTACGCACCTAACTTGATTAAGGTGAGTTAGGTCACCTAAAACTAAGTGTTAATCCGAAGATTAAACTTAGGGTTTTTGAAAAAAGGTTTTGAAAAACTCCCAAAAGAGAGGGTTTTTAAGCAAATAGATTATTTGGCAACCTTGGGAAAGTTTTAAGCCCTTTTTCAAAATAACTCCATTTTAGTCTTTTGAAAACAGAAATCTATGGTCTTGGGGTTGGTTACGTGTAGAGAAGACATTCTAAGATCATCACCCTACCCTACCCTTTCGGTACCTACATGTCTAATCACCCTTTTGTTCACTCACTAGAAAAATCGGTTACCATTATCCACTTAATATCCACTTTAGAGTTTTGAAAGCGAGGTTTGGTCATCACTTTTTGGATGAACGATGTATGATGCAAGTTTTGAGAAAAATATTTGAAAACATGGAGGTCTTGAAGGAATTTGAAATAAAAATCTTGAATTGATAGAGAGTTTTGAAAAAGGGATTTGAGTTGAAATAAAAGTTAAGATCGTACCATTTTAGGTTACCTACGTATCTCATTTGGTGAGAATCAGGTCATTCGTAGTTCGGGCAAGAGCCCGATGAAAAATAGGCGCATTAGGGCCTTTGGAATATTTGAAGACGCTTTGAGGTCTTTGGAATGGTTTGAGGACACTTTATGGTCTTTGGAAAATGATTTGAAAATTTTGACTTAGAGTCAGATATTTGAGTGTTTTGAAATAGATCTTTGAAACTCTTGAAATGGGATTTTGAAATGCTTTGAAATGTTTTTGGAATAACTCAAGGGAGTTTTGGGAAGTGCTTTGAAATAACTCGAGAGAGTTTTAAAAATGTTTTGAAAACCTTAGAGGTGTGATTTTGGAGTGTTTTAATAAACCTATCTTAGAAAAGCTTTTGAAAGTGGTTTGTGGAACCCTAATATGGACAACCTTTGAAGTTGTTCTTGCTATATCACCTTCCTTTGGAATCCCTAACCATAAACGGGTAGGGACATCTTAGGGTTGTGAGTTTTTGAAAATATTTTTGGAAATAATTTAAAGATAGAGTGTAGGAGCATTTGAAATGAGTATGGAGTTGGCTTTTGAAATCTCAAGAGTGTTAGAGGTTTTGGAAAAATGGGTTATGAGAGTAGTTTTAAATAGGAAGAACCTTTTAAAAGGGGTCCATGAGTTGGAACATTGAAGTATGCTAACTTAGGTTGGGTTGGCCTAAGGTTAGGGATGACCTAAGGTTAACTAACTTGGGTTAGGTTAACCTAGGGTTAAGGTGATCTAGGGTTAACCAACTAGCATTTGGTTAACCTAGGATTAAGGTGACCTAGGATTAACTAATTCGAGTTAGGTTAACCTAGAGTTGGATAACTAGAGTCAAGTTAACCTAGGGTTGGACAACTAGGTTCAAGTTAACCTAGGATTGATCAACTAGGGTCAAGTTAACCTAGGTTTGGACAACTAGGGTCAAGTTAACCTAGGGTTTGACAACTATGGTCAAGTTAACCTAGGGTTAGATTGGAAAATGATTTTGAAAGGTGGTTTTATGCATATTTGAAAAGAGTTTTGGAAAACAAATCATGTCATGCAAATGACCTTGGTAGACAACCCTTTTGAAGATCATTTTCATGAAAATTTGATTCTAGCCAAGAGTATGGTTTATATGGTTGGTGCTTGAAAACCATTCCAAAGAAGGTTTTCTTAGAGCCATTATAACCTTTATCTTGACAAGAGTGGGGATTTCAAGAGTTGACATAATATTGAAAACTTTTGGGAAACCATTTTCAATGCAAAGATGGAGAGAATAAATCTTTGAAAATTATTTTTGGAAAAAAGATTTTGGAAACCATTTTTAAAGGAAACCACTCCAACAAGTTAGAGTTCTTATGGCCAATATAAAGGGAGACCACTCGAGAGAGGGTTCCATGGGGCCATTCCAACCACTAATCTTGAGAGAATAGAAACCTTAGAAGTCAAAGAGTTTGAAAATCACTTTTGTACAAGAATAAAAAGAGAAGAGAACCATTCTAATAATTTAGGGCTTCTATGACCAATGTAAAAGGGATACCACTCAAGAGAGGGTTCCATGGGGTCAATCCAACTACTAAACTTGAGAGAATGGAACCCTTGGGAATGAGAGAGTTTGAAAACCATTTTTATGTAAATTGGAATGCAAAGATGCAAAAGTGGGAGTTAGGGGTTAATGGGAGATTTTCTAAGGTATGATCTCCTAGAGTATCATCCTAAACTTCAAGGGACCAACTCTTAGAACCATTTTGAAGGGAATATTGAGCTTGAAAATGGCATTGAAACAAGAATAGTGTAAGTTTTGAAACACATGATTACAAACATGAAAATAAAGCTAAGCACACAAAATATGAACAAGCTAGTATTATGCAAAGGGGGTCATGAATCCATACAAGACTTTAGGCTACACCACATAATCAAAGGGGCTCCAAGGCCATACCATCTTAAGGTACGCTAGTGAGAGATCCTCTTACACGGTGGCTCTCACTAATTTTTCCCTAGGCATGAACTAAGAGCCCTCTTGCCTCAAGCATGCAAGAAGGGGGGATAGAAGACGGGGATTAAAAAAAGAATAGCCTAAGTAGGCTGGGAGGAAAAAGAGAGGAGTGGGGGAAGACAAGAATGTAAAAGAAATACCACCTTTTACCATCAATATACTTGTAATTTTCTATGGATGTGTTGACTTGAGCTTGGAGGGCTTTAAATGTGCTTGAGGGGCTGGAAGGAGGTGTTCTATGGTGTAGAAGGCTATGTAGGTGAAGTGTATGGGTTAGGGGAAGGTGGAATCTAGCCTAAGTGTTTGAGAGGTGGGATGTATATAGGATTTTGAGGTTCTGGAGTAGTTTTTGTAGAGCTTCGCTTTAATTTTTTATTTTGGAATATGCAAAGGGGGTTGCCTGTATTTATAGGCAATCTAGGAGAAGCTGGAGCATGTAGCACATGCGTCTGGCCAAAATTTTTCCTGTCACATATAGCGCATGCGCCAGTACTGTTCCGATGCCAGAATGCCATGTGGCACCCATTGTACTAGCTAAATCCTGATAGTTGATCGAACTTTGGTCGATTTGATCAAAATTTGGGTGCATGTAGCATACATTCTGTCACTGGGAGTATTTGTTTAAACTTTGCCTCGATAATTGAGCAAACCGAGAAGGTTTCGGAGGAATCGGTTGCATCCACGGTGTTCTCCCAGGGTTTCTAGTGAACTTCCATGTTTTTAAAAAGTTTGAACGGTGTTCAAAAGTGTGAGATATCATCTCGAAAAGTGTGCATGAAATTGCATTTTTGCAGAGCTTCTATGATATGCTTTGTGGGCGTTAAAAAGTACCTATTTTTGTGCGGTGTGATCAAGGCCTTCGGGAAGCAATCTCTCCAATCAGACTGTATCGATAGAAAGTACTCTTGAAATACTTTCAGGAATTCCCTAATTTATACATTTCTCAAGTCGTTTGACAGTGCATTTTAATCAAGGAATTGGAAAAAAAGTCAACCTTGGTGGAGCATCTTTGAGACGTTCCAGGGGTTGCTGAAAGTAGCAATTTTCGAGGCACGCGATGAAGGATTTCGGGGGCGATCTATTTGATTAAGCCGTATCGATGGAAAGACCTATGGACGAGCTTCTGGGAATTTCCTAGTTTACACATTTCTTAAGTCGTTAGACAGTGCGTTATAACTAGGGAATCGAGAGCAAGGGTAATTTTGGCTGAGCATCTGTAAAACGCTCCAGGGAACTTTTATCGAGTCAGGGGTGTTTAGTGTCATAAGGTCCTCTTTAGGCTAAACAGGGGTGTGTGACAGGACCAACCGTTCAAAATTCCAAGACTGGTGTTGTTTTTGGGGCACGTTTGGGTTGTTTGTGGCAAAACGGTCATTTTGATCGGGTTTGGTTGAAAATGGTTAGGAATGGATTGAAGTGTTATGTTAAGCATAACGGGCCATTCAAGGATGATCCCAAGAGAGTTTTTTACTGCTCAATGGGATTTGTGCAATGCTGGGCGCGTTCAGGGGTGAAACGGTCATTTTGACTGGAGTTAGCCTAAATGGGATTGGAATTGAATCAAATGGCATGCGGAGTACGCTTAATTGCTTAGTAGCACTCTAGAAGGGTGGACTTACCATTTTAAGAGATTTTGAACTTTCCCAAAACGTGCTTGGAGGCCCAAGGGGCAGGTTTGGTCATTTTTCACAAGGTCAGGCTAGCAGATGCCAGTGTTGACCTAGGTATTGGTTCCTGAGACTGCCTGGCCTCGGAAAACTACCTGTGCGGTGTTAGTCCCTGAGATTGCCCGCTCTCAAAGAGCTACTTGTAGGGTGGTGTTGGTTTTTTGAGAACGCCTGATCTTAGAAAGCTACCTGTGACGGTGGTGTTGGTTTCTAATAACGCTTGGTCTTGGAGTACTACCAAATGACGAACATTCTACATTGGCAGGCAATTAGGTGCTAGAAGTGAACTGTCTAGAATTTGATAAGGTATTGGTTCCCGAGATTACCCGATCTCAGGAAGCTACCTGGATGGCGTTGGTTCTTGAAACCGCCCAGTCTTAGAAAGGTGCATAGAATGCCTAGGGGCATGATGGTGTTTATAGCTTCAGTTGGACCTTGTGAGTCTGAGAAGTGACTAATTGATTGGATTAGAGTTTGAAAGACCCGTCTTGGGCTTGCATGTGTTGTGATGTTTGAAAACTGGGTCCGGTTAGGCCGGAGATCACCGAGCGAGCGAAAATAGGGTGCTTACAGTTGCCCCTCTTTTTATGTCTTTGCTTGTTGAAGGTAGAAAAATAACAATGTAAGAATCCCTTTTTGGTCACGAGGCAATCAGAGGGACGATAACTTGGTGTGTTCGAAAAGCTTTGGACTCCTTGTGGGTCGTTGGTCTAAAAAACTTTGAATTTTAGAAAAACTTTGTGTTTTGAAAATTTTGATCGGGATTTGAGTTGCTGGTTTGACAAAGTTTGGCTCAAAACACTTGATTTCTGGAAATAAATTTCTGAAAACTAGGTTTTTGGCTTTTGAAAGCCTCAAAAATGATTTTTGACTCTCGGGGGATTGAAAATTGGTTTTGGCGCGACGCTGAAGAGCTGGGCGCATATAACACATGCGCATGGCTTCGGACTACCCTAGCGCATGTAGCATATACGCAAGTTGGAATTTTCTTCTGGCGCATGCGCCAAGCTGTGGGTATTAAAACAGAGCAGGTTCGCGTTGCTAAGTGTGTGTTTTACATTTTGAGTTCAGTTTGGGAGTTGCTTTGCGGGATTTTTAAGGGATGTCGATCGGGGATCATTAGGTTAGTGTCGAGAAACGTCGGGTACTCACCGGAAGTCATCAACGTCGTCAGATTCTCACTAGAAAACTCGTTTGTCACCTAAAAACTCATAGGTTAGTTTTTTTGAAGTTTTGTCGATTTTGATGCCTATGTTTTCATTTTTTGCAAATGATTAGTGTAAATCTATGCTTTAGGACGTTTAGAACACAATGGGTGGATTGTTTTTGTGATTTGGTGAAGATTTGAGTGTGTTTGGGGTGATTTTGTATGTTTATGAAAATAGATTTCCTGCCGGGTTTGAAAAATTTTGTCATTTCTTTTCTATTGTTAAATGCTATACTCCGGCAGACATATTAACCGTTTTTGTTAAATGCTATAATAATCGCCGGTTACTCTCTCAAATATAACAACACCATAGCTGGGTTATCCGCTAGTATTGTCATGATATGAGGTATTTTATCATGGTTTTTTCTCATCTCGCTTCAAATTCAAATATTGTTGATTGTGTGTTTTGCATGTATTTCTCTCACCCTTTTAATTTAAATATTGTTGATTGTGTGTTTTGTGTGTATTTCTCTCACCCCTTTTAAGTCCAAGATATGTCAACTTTTAATATTTAATATTTATTTTTTATTAATTTTTTTATTTAATCACATAAGACAACTTTTCTATAATTTTTGTTTATTTTTTAAATATCCTGTATAATTGTGTGGTTTTTTTTTTTTTTTGATAGTTTCAAATATGAGAAAGCAGCATTAGGATTCATCATAGAGTCATTAGTCAACTACTATTTCCTTAGTCCATTACGATGTGACCATGCATGAGGTAGGCATTTCGTGGAGCATCTCGAAGGGTTTGAACCATGAGTCTCTATCCACTGCCAAGTTGATCATCAAAGAAAGACCAAAACTACCATATTAACCCTAAAATGGATGACAAAATTCCTACCAGCTTGGGTATTGTGTATTTGGGTGTGACTTTTGTGTCGAGAATCTTAGAAAAATGCGTAGAACAACCGTATGAAGTTTCATAATTTTTTAAAAAAATTTAAATTTTTAAATTTTTAGAAATTATGAAAAATAGGAAAAATTGAGAAAAATTAGAAAATGGATCTTGTTGAAGGTTGAAAAAGTATAGGATATTATTGGAAAATTTTGGTGACATTCTCGAAAGTTTTAGGAATTTTCGTATAACTTTTGGAAACAAAGATGAAACCGGAAAATTTGGAAAGACCTAAAAATTGGGCTTAAAAATTATGCTTGAGAAAGGGACGTGTATCCAAAGGATGGGATTGTTTTGGTTGATGTGGTTGTAGGTTTGAGGCGTATCGGATCGTGCTTGTGGCTTGTTGAATTTTGGGGTAGTGACTTTTTAAGGTGAAATCCTGCCGAAATTTTTTTTTAAAAAAAAGGTGTCGAGCCTTTAAAATTTTAACATCTAACTTTAAAAAGAATTTTTTGAAAAACCAAAAAAATTTTTTTTTTTTTGAGAATTGGGCTTGTGAAGATGAAAGCCCGGAGAAACCAAAATTTTAGAAACTTTTTAGGAGTAGGGTTTTCAAAGGGGAAAACCAATTTTAGAGAAATTATAGAAAACTTATGAACGGGGCTTTTGAAGGAGAAATGCCGGGAAACTGGTTTGAAATTTAAAAGCCAAGCTTTTTGAGGAAAAAGCTAGAAAAACCGTAGAAAACTTTGGAACGGGGCTTTTAAGGGGAAAGCCCAAGAAACTGATTTAAAATTTCGAAACAAACTTTTTAAGGAAAAAGCTGAAAAAACCATGGGAAAACATTTAGAACGGGGCTTTTGCGGGTAAAGCCCGAGAAATCGATTTGAAATCTTTGAAACTAGGGTTTTTGAGGGGAAAGCCTGGAAAACCGTTTTGAAAATTAGAAACAAACTTTTTGAGAAAAAAGCTTGGAAAACCATTGAAAACTTTGAACTAGGGCTTTTGAGGGGAAAGCTCGAGAAACTGGTTTGAAAATTAGAAATGAGGCTTTTGAGGAAAAAGCTCGAAAATCGTTTGAAAACATTTAGAAATAGGGCTTTTGAGGAGAAAGCTCGGAAAACTAGTTTGAAATTTCGAAATGAGACTTTTTGAGGAAAAAGCTTGGAAAACCATTAGAAAAACATTTAGAAACAGGGCTTTTGAGGAGAAAGCCCAGAAAACCAGTTTGAAAATTAGAAACAAACTTTTTGAGGAAAAAGCTTGGAAAACCATTACAAAACTTTTAGAGATAGGGCTTTTGAGGAGAAAGCTCGGGAAACCAGTTTGAATTTTGAAATAAGACTTTTTGAGGAAAAAGCTTTGAAAACCACTAGAAAAACATTTAGAAGCAGGGCTTTTGAGGAGAAAGCCCGATAAACCGATTTGAAATTAGAAAGAGAAATGGATGGGACCTTAGCCCCCCCCCCCCCCCCCCTCCCTTCCCTTCTTTTTTTTTTTTTTTTTTTCCTTTTTTCTGTTTCTTTTTTTAGTTGACATATTAATTTTTTTTTTTGCTTTTTATACATATTCGGTGACTGATTAATTTTCTACATGTCGTTACTTTTGAAGGATGTCAGAGGCAGGTGGTGATGGTTCTAATAGGAGGCACCATGGGAAGGCGGTGCGGATCGAGCCTGAGGAGGGTAGTGCCAGCAAGAGCAATTCTGCTGGGGCGACAGTAGGAGCGATTCAACTCGAGGCGGCAACAGGGGTGGTTTCGCTCGGGGCAACAGCAGTAGGTCTCAGCGATCTTCGAGGAGGACGGCCTCTTGTGGTAGTTCTGCGATGGGGCAGCCTTCGGTTGCTCCAAATGAGAGAGCTGAGGATGACATCGATCTAACTGTTGACCCACGGACAGGCTATGGCATAACTTCTATTCGTGACAGAAGGAGGGATACTTCTTTCACGGATGACCAGTTAGCGATCCCTGGTGTCCCACCGCTGCGAGATTTGGCTTACCATCTGAGCTTGTACTCACGTTATGGCCGGATGCCATCGTCGACTCATAGTTCTTTCAGAGGGGCCAGCAGTTCAACCTTGAGAGCCATGCAGGCGTCAGCCCCATCCTATCAAGACTTCCTTTACCGGATCAGCTTCGGCGTTTTTATGACACTTCAGATAGACAGGCTTGATCACCAAATAGCGGTTGGCCTATTGAAGCGGTGGTTTAGGGAGACTGCGACTGTACACTTGGTAGGCTTTGAGCTGGGG
Source organism: Euryodendron excelsum (assembly GCA_033060915.1). Classification (NCBI taxonomy): domain Eukaryota; kingdom Viridiplantae; phylum Streptophyta; class Magnoliopsida; order Ericales; family Pentaphylacaceae; genus Euryodendron; species Euryodendron excelsum. Next base: position 33,482,264 of record CM065389.1, read on the forward strand.
CTTACTCCCGTTGACTGGGCCATGATTACCGGATTATCCTTTGGGGGCGTCCTAATTTCCTTGTGGGTTGTGACTCTGGATTAGGCTCGTCTCCTTTTAGGTTTGTCAGGGATTGCAGGCTCGAGCTTTTCGAGTTCACTTTTATGCCCAGCGGAGACGGCATTTACTCTCTAGCCCTCCCTAGCTGATCAGGTCATCATGAGGCGCCGATTGGTACTATACATCGTCTTTAGTTGCTTTTGTAACAATAATAAGTTGATGGTTCCTTTATCCTTGGTGAGCCTGGTCGCAGACTTGAATGCACTGGACTTCGTGGATTGGGGCGCTTTTACTTTTACTAGCTTTTTGCGAGGGATGAGAGTGAGGACATCTGAGGCATGGGGGAGCTTGATGGGTTTTTGGTCATTTTTTATATGGTGGAGTTATGAGTACCTACTTGTTCACCGACCGGAGGTACTAGTTGATGATGCATTCCTGCGGGCCACGAGATGGGCCAGACAGTAGGTAGTCCAGCAGTCCCTGCTTATAGATTTTGTCGCCCTCCGGGCTAACCTAGAACTGCTGAGACCTCGAGACATGTCTTGGGCGCCTTACCACCGATCTCCTCAGTATGTCGGTATGAGGGATCTTATCCTTCTATCCATGTCGCGTGTCACTTTTCGGGCCCTTTTTTATGGGAGACATACTTGGTAGAGCGTCATTGGCAGCAGCTACATACAAACTTCCATGCCGCTAGGGATCCTCCCCAGTACATGTTCGGATTTTATCGGGCTGGGGTGGAGGTTCCTTACATAGTTGTGGTTCCTGGTGACCGTTTTCTTCTTCCGCCCAGTGTGGACTATGAGGCCCATTTCAGGGCGAGTTCTATTGGTGCTTTTACTCAGCTAGACCTAATGGTTGGAGGGAAGTTGGTTGGTCATGAGGTAGTGCAGCTATGGTGTTGAGCTCAAGGCTTTGTTTCCGAGGAGGAGTACTTAGCAGCTTGTTAGGCACGAGATTAGTATCGTGCTGAGGTGGAGGCTTTGACCGCCCGCATATCTTTGATGGTGGCCCAATGGGTATGCTATTTACGATTCATCATTTTTATGTTCTTTATGTATCCTCTGTGTTCTAATGCTACGTCTTCTTTCATTTTGTCTTTTTCTTGGTCAGGGCCCTTATGATGCCGGAGCTTCTTCCAACCAGCCTTCTTCATACGTGCCGGATGTGGGTGACTTTGACCTAGATGATGAACCTGCTCCTTTAGACACTTCTTTTCACCTGCTGACATAGTTATAGTTTTGTTAGACTGACCGTATTGTTTATGTTATTTATTTTATTTTATTTTGAAGCCACGTTTTGGTCCTTATGGATGATGATTATATGATGGTTATATGTATATTATCGTTATTATCTCTTTGTTTCTTTGCATGAGATGATGATTGGTTTTTCCTTTTAGTCTTGTCTTGAATGTATGCATGTGAAAACATAACGAGTAAAAATATAAACATAGGAGTATAGAAATCATAACACACACAAGAAATAGTGGGTGTGTGCAAGCTTTAAATAGATATGAAAAAGGTCGGTGTATTGTTGTACAAAGCACACAGGTACACACAACTTTTATGAAAACAGGCCTAGCTGTACGTTCTAACTTTCTGGGTGTAACCGAGCGTCCCCCGGGAGCTGATCATTTCGGACTTTTGCTCCTTCCTTGAAAATTCTTTTCTTTGTTATGCCATTTTCTTATCGTGATGAAATAGTAGTTACCCCATTCTTAGGGTTTCCATTTTCTAAACCAACTCTTCTCTCTCTTATTGGAAAAGGAAGAACCTGTCACTCGCTCAACTTCCTCTCAAGGGCCTCACATTTGAACCAGTGGGCTCTCTAGGTGACAACCAAAGTAGCCTTTAGCAAAGGAGCAGACAGTTTTCATCATCAATCCGAGAAGGCTTTACTTTGGACCGTAATGTAGGCTAAGTTAAGGGTGAGGATTGAAGGGTATACAGGCTCAAATAATTTCTCTACTCCTTAACGGGGGTGATAATGAACCAGAACCACCGTAAGTAAGTTTTTGTTCACTTTGCTTCAAATATTGCCATTTTCTGTTGAACTTGTTTAGACTAAGTAATCTTTTCTGATCCGAGAGGACTTTTTTTTGGGTTGTAGTGCAGCTAGGTTGTAGGGGTTTCGAAAGGAGGGGTATTGAAGGCCCAACATGTGACACTTTTCCTAGGGTTTACCGATGATCACTTTTTCAGGTTTTTTCCTCTTTGGATCCCTCTCTCTCTCTCTCTCTCTTGTTGTTGTTGTTGTACAAACTTTTACGCATATAGGGTTCATTGTTTCTTTTGATTTCTGCCCCAGCATGGCTATTTGCATAGCCTATTGATTTCTCGGGGCATCCCATCAATCAGCATTTTTTTTTTCGAATATTGCATTGTTTCATCCTTCTTTCAATGTTTGAGGAAACTTTCTTTCTCCCTCACGTTCCCTTCTCATCAACTTTCTTTACTTTCACCCATTGTAGGTGGTGATCACCAGAATGGGTTTGCCGAAGGAACGCGATTTAGCTCAAAATGGGTTTTTCAAAGGGGATTCTTTTAACTGTATGGTAGAAGAATAGATGTCTCATCTTCCTTTCAGACAAGATTACTTAGTCCATGAAGTTCAGTGCCCGTTTGGTAGGGCCTAAAAGCCAAGCTTTTTTTAAGCTTGCTAGTAAAAAGTCAAGTTTTTTTAGCTTTTTTGCTTTTTTGATATTAGTTTAAATAAAAATAAAAAAAAAGCAAAAAAAAAAAAAGCAAAAAAGCTAACTTTTGTTGGCTTTTTTACTTATAAGCTTATCAAAAAGCCAACTCATAAGCTGTACCAAACGCAGCCTTAGTCTTAGAACCTTGGCATCATCCTTTGAGATTAGTAGATGTTTAGCTTAATTGTTCTATTACTCATAATTGCCCCAGTGTGGGGGGTGGTTCCCGATTAGGGTGTTTGAATAAAAATTAATTATGGCTCGAGTGGGCAATCTAAGAGAATTGGTTTGCCATTTAGAGAATTTGAAATGATGGTTTCTCTTCCTTTCGAGGGTCTAACTGCTGAGTACTTTGTCATGGCATCCTCCGAGTGTCATCCTTTTTCTGTGATCCACTATCTCTCCTTCCTTTCTTTAGTATCTCCTCTTTTTGGATTAGAAACGATCCCCATAGATGAGGGTGCGTGTACTATCCCCTCTCCAAGTTAAGGCATAACAACAAGAGGGAAAATTTCTAAGAAAGGGCAAGTACCGAAGATGATAAATACAAACTTCAAATTCTTCTATTTTTCATTTCAAAGGTTTTACATACATGATAAGCTCTTGATTAACAGAAGGTAAAAAGCAGAGTTGACAAAACATGATCGACAAGAAAGTAAAGACAGAGTTTGATGAAAAGAACATCCCTCTGATAGCCAATTCTTCAGGTAGACTTCGGGATCATGCTTGCCTCCTTCATGCTCCATCCACCAACTTCTTCACTCGGTTGTGCTAGACGAATTGATTCATTGGCTGCGAAGTGGTAGAGATGGGCAATCATAGTGCAGTCGGGGATTCCTCCTTTTTCGTCTCCTTCTCCAGCCAGGTCATTGAGGTTGTGCATCCCATCTTGGGATCCTTGATGGATTTCTTTTGGTTGGATGGCGTTCGTTTGCTTGACTTCTTGTAATTTTGTAGTCAGGCCTTCTTCCAAGGCTTGCGATGGCTTTTCCATGATTTCCCCTTTTTAGCTTCCTCTTTATCAATTTCAGCAAACAGGCTATCCAAATCACCCTCACTAAACTTGAACGATGGGTTTGGTATTCTTGGCTTATAGATGCCCCAGCCCATATCCTCACAGTTAAAGAGCTCCTCTTTTAGGCGGGCTTCAGCTTCGGCATATCTGGGGTGTAAGAATTCTTCTCCCCAACCATCTGCAGGCACGGTATTAGCAGGAATGTCGTCCATGGGCTCTTCTATAGGCCAGTCAAGAGGATCTTGCTCTCCACTGGCGTTGTAAAGATAGATAGGGCATGACGGTAGCTCCTCTTCCCAGTCACTTTCTTCCTCAGTGTCGGACTCACCCTCGAAATAGCCTGCAGCTGTGATGCCATTCGGATTTGCTTCTCCTTCTGTGATGATGTTGACAACATGGTCTGGTAAGGGATTTACTGTGACGATGGGAGCGGGGACCGGTTTTCCTTATTGAGTATTAATGACCTTGTTATCAATAAGGTCTTGGATTTTGTGCTTCAAAGAGAAACAGGACTTTGTGTCATGCCCCTGTCCCCCAAAATGATATTCACAAGGGCAGGATTGAAGGTTGGAGGCAATGGGCTTGGCAATGGCCGTGGGGGTATAGGGTTTACGTGCTTGGTTTTGAGGAGTTCATGGTAGGCCTTTGTTTGAGTGCATGCCAAGTGGGTGAACTCTCAATTTCGCTGGTTGTTCTTGTTAGGGTTGAGGTATGGTCGGACGGCGATGGGTTCAGGAGTAGGTGCTTGGACATTGTCAACAGGGATATTGACAATAGGAACAGGTGATGGTGATCAAACTTGATACTGGGGATAGTATGGCTACTGTTGTGTTGGCAGGATGATAGATACCTCTCATTCTCTCTTGCTAGTACCCCGAGTGGTTGCTACTTTCTTGACTGCTTTTGCGAATCCCTCACTTATCTAAGCGTAGGGGTCCATGATTATGCTAGTTTTCAATCCATTCTCGATCATATCTCTGTACATTATCAACTCAGAGAAACTCTTTTCGATGCTCAAACACAGGTTTAGTACAAACCTTGGAAGGTGTTCACAAATAACTGCACATACTCTTTCTCTAGTAGTGGATGGTTGACTTGAGTAGCTGCCTCCCTCCATCTTAGAGCGTAACTCTTAAAGCTTTCTTTTTCCCCTTGGGTCATAATCATTAGGGCACATCTATCCATGGTCAGGTCACTGTTGTGTCGGTATTGGGACCAGAAGGCCATGACCAATTCATTCTAGGTTGTTCTCTTCCTTAAATCTAAACGGGGGAACCACTGTAGGGCGGGCCCGGTCAAGCTATGTTGAAATAGTTGCATCAGGAGTTTAGGGTCAATCCCATGACCACTTAATTCACCTGCATATAGCCTCAGGTGAGCCACAGGATCTCCACTTCCATCATACTTTTGGAAATCGGGCATCTTGAACTTGGGTGGTCTTGGGTGGTCAGGAAAGAAGCATAGTTCATCATAAGATGTCCCACCGAAGGTGTCATGACCTTGTAGGCTACGCAGGGACTTTTCTAAGCCTTGTATCTTGAGATCAAGAGGGTCTGGGCTTTCCTTCTTTGATGTGGCAGTTAACAAGATGATTTCAGGGTTGTCTTCTTCTCCTTCCTCAATGTGCATTGCCTTGGGGAGTTCCTTATTCTTCCCTGCACTATCAGTTGTAGGACGACCCTTGGCGGGATAACTTCAATTTCCTTAGGGTGGGATGTCGAGGCTGACGAATTCACAGCAAGTCCTTTGAAGGCCATCAGTTGTACAAGCTTGAACATCTCGTCTATTTTTGCCTTCATCTCGTTCACTTCCTCCCATGTCACCGAGTTGTTTTGTTGATTAGGGGTGTTGCCGTCACTTGTCATTTGCCCTGCTCGTTGTCGGGTAAGGACTGGTGTTCGGAGTACAGGGGGCACTCGCGTTCCTCTTTTTCCTTTCCTAGGAGCAATGGTGACCTAAAATGCAAGCAGTCTCACCAGAAACTATTACTAGTCTTTTGATGAGATGAGAGGGGGAAAATAGAAAATAAGGAAAAACAAAACAAAAGGATTATATGTTAGGTCCTGGATTAGAAAGATTTTATGCAATGCATGACCTAAGGATGCCCCTGCCTTCTGAGGGGAGCTAAGCATGATACTCTGGCTCACATCTGGAGATAAGGGATTGCCCATGTATGCAATACTATACCTGTACGAGCCTGTTCATTCATCCTTTCATTCATTCATTCATTTTATGGCAATAACAACTTTATTGAGATGATTTCTCTTTTTACATAGAATTTTTCAAAAATACATTGAAATGGGGAAGAGAAACATTTTCCTTGGGACTTCTGCTATTCTATATTTACATCATGGGATCCTAAACTACCCTCGAGTCTTCAGATTCGCCTTCTTGGATGGAAGTTAATGAGAGACTTTTGATTTGAATTGCCCCTTCGTCTTCTTAGTAGCCCTATCTCTATAAGCGAACAGGGATTAGAGCCCTTCTTTATGAGATGACTTTGATGTATGCCACGAATCCTGAGGATCTCTTGGTACCCTTAGGAGTTTTGGGTTGACTTGATTTGAGTGAGAAGGTCTTTGGGCCTTTCTCTAAGGGTTAATTAGATGCATAAAGATACGATGACTTAAGTTACTTTGGGAACTCTTGTCTTAAAATGAATTCTAATGCATGAACAGTTATGCGCAAAGATGTATACATAGCATAACGATGAAGATTAAGCATGACATTCATAAACAGAAAATCAAGGAAAGTAAAGTGGTCACCTTTTCCTTTTAGGTTTTGAAATTGACGTGCATACCCTAAAGCTGGCAGAGGTTCTGCTATGCATGGGGTGCTACATGAGCATGAGATTGGGGGTTTACTAATGCTTCCTAGAAAGGCTCGGTTCCCAAACCTTCAAGTCTCTGACGTTCACCCTCGAAAGGGTGAACTCCATCTTTGTTTGGTGGTTCGAGCGGGGGAACTATCAAGAGACCGTAGGCTGAGAAACTGACACAGCATCCGCCCATATTCAATATACTGTTCTCCCTTCTATCTAGAAGGGTAGTAATCAGGTAATATATGCAAATGCAAGTAAGCGCATCAAGTGTGTGTGGAATTTTTGAAAATAGAGGAAAGGACCCAACAACACACATCACATCTTATCCATTCATCACAAACATGACAATAAATTATGACATAAAATAAAATGTGAACAAAAGTCCACCTATAAAAGAAAAATGCAAAGAGTTAGTAACTTTTTGAAAAACTAGATGCAAGATAAAATGGATGGTTAATGCAAGAGCATAAGCAATGAATGCAAGTGATGACACTTATTTGAAAATCGTTTTGGAAAATAAGATTTGCTTTGGAAATTTGGGCAAATTTGAAAAGTAGATAAAACTAGACAAAATAATCGGAGATTCTGGGTGAGTGAAGGGTGAAGGATCATGTCAATGGCCTAACCCTCTAAGTGTCCCTAGAGTCGCCAACTATCGCAACTCGATTTTTGGACCAAGTCCTTTCAGCTTGGGAAAAACATGAAACTCTGTCATTAGAATTCATCTTCCTAAAAGGACGAGTGCAACTAGGTTTAAACTTGAAATTGGTTTGATTAAGGGTTTTTTAGAAAAATGGGAGTCGCCACCTAACTTGATTAAGGTGAGTTAGGTCATCTAAAACTAAGTGTTAATCCAAAGATTAAACTTAAAGTTTTTGAAAAAAGGTTTTGAAAAACTCCCTCAACAGAGGGGTTTTTAAGAAAATAGGTTATTTGGTAACCTCTGAAAAGTTTTAAGCCTTTTTTGAAAATAACTCCATTTTGGTCTTTTGAAAACAGAAATCTATGGTCCGAGGGTTGGTTACATGTAGGGAAGACATCCTAAGATCATCACCCTACCCCGCCCTTTTGGTACCTACATGTCTAATCACCCTTTTGTTCACTCACTAGAATAACCGGTTACCATTATCCATTTAATATCCACTTTAGAGTTTTGAAAGCAGGGTTTGGTCATCACCTTTTGGATGAACGATGCATGATGCAAGTTTTGAGAAAAATATTTGAAAACATGGAAGTTTTGAAGGAATTTGAAATAGAAATCTTGAATTGATATAGTGTTTTGAAAAAGGGACTTGAGTTGAAATAAAAGTTATGACCGCACTATATTAGGTTGCCTACGTATCTCATTTGGTAAGAATCAGGTTATTCGTAGTTCGGGCAAGAGCCTGATGAAAAATAGGCCCGTTAGGGCCTTTGGAATGTTTGAAGATGCTTTGAGGTCTTTGGAATGGTTTGAGGACACTTTGTGGTCTTTGGAAACTGATTTTAGAATTTTGACTTGGAGTTGGATATTGGAGTGTTTTGAAATGGATCATTGAAACTCTTGAAATAGGATTTTGAAATGCTTTGAAATTTTTTGGAACAACTCAAGGGAGTTTGGAAAGTGCTTTGAAATAACTCGAGAGAGTTTTAAAAATGCTTTGAAGTCTTGTTTTGTAAACCTTATAGGTGTGATTTTGGAGTGTTATAATAAACTTGTCTTAGAAAGGCTTTTGACAGTGGTTTGTGGAATCCTAATATGGACAATCTTGTAGGTTGTTCTTGATATATCACCTTCCTTTGGAATCCCTAACTATAAAAGGGGTAGGGACACCTTAGGGTTATGAGTTCTTGAAAATATTTTTTAAAATAATTTAAAGATAGAGTGTAGGAGCATTTGAAATGGGTATGGAGTTAGCTTTTGAAATCTTAAGAGTGTTGGAGGTTTTGGGAAAATGGGCTATGAGAGTAGTTTTAAATAGGAAGAACCTTTTAAAAGGGGTCCATGAGTTGGGATCTTGAAGTATACTAACCTAGGTTGGGTTGGCCTAAGGTTAGGGGTGACCTAAGGCTAACTAACTTGAGTTAGGTTAACCTAGGGTTAAGGTGATCTAAGGTTAACCAACTAGGGTTTAGTTAACCTAAGGTTAAGGTGACCTAGGGTTAACTAACTCGGGTTAGGTTAACCTAGGGTTGAACAACTAGGGTCAAGTTAACCTAGGGTTGGACAACTATGGTAAAGTTAACCTAGGGTTGGATTGGAAGATGGTTTTGAAAGGTGGTTTTATGCATTTTTAAAAAGAGTTTTGGAAAACAAATCATGTCATGCAAAGGACCTTGGTTGACAACCCTTTTGAAGATTATTTTCATGAAAATTTGACGCTAGCTATGAATATGGTTTATATTGTTGGTGCTTGAAAACCATTCCAAAGAAGGTTTTCTTAGGGCCATTATAACCTTTATCTTGACAAGAGTGGGGATTTCAAGAGTCAACATAATAATAACAACCTTTGGGAAACCATTTTCAATGCAAAGATGGAGAAAATAAATATTTGAAAACCATTTTTGAGAAAAAGATTTTGGAAACCATTTTTAAATGAAACCATTCCAACAAGTTTAGGGTTCTTATGGCCAATGTAAAGGGAGACCACTCGAAAGGGGATTCCATGGGGCCATTCCAACCACTAATCTTGAGAGAATAGAAATCTTAGAAGTCAAAGAGTTTGAAAATCACTTTTGTGCAAGAATAAAAAAAAAAGGGAACCATTCTAACAATTTAGGGCTCCTATGGCCAATGTAAAAGGGAGACCACTTAAGAGAGGGTTCCACGGGGCCAATCTAACCATTTTAAAGGAAATGTTGAGCTTGAAAATGGCATGGAAACAAGAATAGTGCAAGTTTTGAAAAACATGATAATAGAGATGAAAATAAAGCCAAGCACACAAAACATGAACAAGATAGTAATATGCAAAGGGGGTCATGAATCCATACAAGGCTTTATGCTACACCACATAATCAAAGGGGCTCCAAGGCCATACCATCTTAAGGTCGGCTAGTGAGAGATCCCCCTACACGGTGGCTTTCACTAACTTTCCCCTTAGCATGAACTATAAGCCCTCTTGCCTCAAGCATGTAAGAAAGGGGGGTAGAAGTTGGGGATTAAAAAGGAGAATAGCCCAAGTAGGCTAGGAGGGAGAAGAGAGGAGTGGGGGAAGACAAGAATGTAAAAGAAATACCACCTTTTGCCTTCAATATACTTGCAATCTTCTATGGATGTCTTGATTTAAGCTTGGAGGACTTTAAGTGTGCTTGAGGGGTTGAAAGGAGGTGTTCTATGGTATAGAAGGCTATGTAGGTGAAGTGTACGGGTTAGAGGAAGGTGGAATCTAGCCTAAGTGTTTGAGAGGTGGGATGTATATAGGATTTCAAGGTTTTGGAGTAGTTTTTGTAGAGCTTCGCTTCAATTTTATTATGGAATATGCAAAATGGGAGGCATGTATTTATAGGCAATCTGGGAGAAGTTGGCGCATGTAGCATGGCCAAAATTTTCCCTGGCGCATGTAGCACATGCGCCAATACTATTCTATTGCCAGAATACCACGTGGCACCCATTGTACTGGCTAAATCCTGACGGTTAATCAAACATTGGTCAATTTGATCAAAATCTGGGTGCATGTACCATACGCTCTGTCACCGGGAGTGTTCGTTTAAATTTTGCCTCAATAATTGAGCCAACCGAAAAGGTTTCAGAGGAATCGGTTGCATCCACGGTGTTCTCTTAGGATTTCTTGTGAACTTTTATGTTTTTGAAAAGTTTGAACGGTGTTCGGAAGTGTGAGGTATCATCTCAGAAAGTGTGCATAAAATTGCATTTTTGTGGAGCGTCTGTGATACGCTCCGTGGGGGTTCAAAAATAATTATTTTTGTGCAGTGTGATCGAGGCCTTCGGGAAGCAATCTCTCTGATCAGACCATACCGATGGAAAGTACTCTAGAAATACTTTCAGAAATTTCCTAATTTACGCATTTCTCAAGTCGTTTGATGGTGCATTTTAATCAGAAAATTAGAGAAAAAGTCAACCTTAGTGGAGCATTTGTGAGACGCTCCAGGGGTTACTGAAAGTAGCAATTTTCGAGTCACGCGATGAGGGACTTCGGGGAGCAATCTATTTGATTGAGCTGTATCGATGGAAAGACCTATGGATGAGCTTTCGGGAATTTCCTGGTTTACGCATTTCTCAAGTTGTTTGACGGTGCATTATAACCAGGGAATAGGGAGCAAGGGCAATTTTGGCGGAGCGTCTGCAAAACGCTCTAAGGAAATTTTATCGAGTCGGGGGTGTTTAGTGTCATAAGGTTCTCTTTAGGCTAAACAGGGGCATGTGACAGGACACACCATTCAACATTCCAGGACTGGTGTTATTTTTGGGGCGCGTTTGGGTTGTTAGGGGCAAAACAGTCATTTTGACCGGGTTTGGTTGAAAATAGTCAGGAATGGATCAAAGTGTTATGTTAAGCGTGCAAAGTCATTCAAGGATGATCACAGGAGAGTTTTTTACTGCTCGGTGGGATTTGTGCAGTGTTGGGGCTGTTCAGGGGTGAAACGGTCATTTTAACTAAAGTTAGCCGGAATGGGACCGAAATTGAATTGAATGGTGTGCGGAGTACCCTTAACTACTTAGTAGCACTCTGGAAGGGTGGACTTACTATTTTAAGAGATTTTGAACTTTCCCAAAATGTGCCTAGAGGCCCAAGGGGCAAGTTTGGCCATTTTTCACCAAGTCAAGCTAGGAGGTGTCAGTGTTGACCTAGGTGTTGGTTCTTGAGACCGCCCGGCCTCAGAAGACTACCTGTGCGGTGTTGGTCCTTGAGACCTCTCGGTCTCAAAGAGCAACCTGTAGGGTAGTGTTGGTTTCTGAGAATGCCTAGTCTCAGAAAGCTACCTGTGATGGTGGTGTTGGTCTCCGTGAATGCCTGGTATTGGAGAACTACTAAATGACAGACATTTTACATTGGTGGGCTAGAAGGCGCTAGAAGTGAACCGTCTGGAATTTGATAAGGTGTTGGTCCCCGAGATTGCCCGATCTCGGGAAGCTATCTGGATGGCATTGGTTCTCGAGACCGCCCGGTCTCAGAAAGCTACCTAGAATGCTTAGGAGCATGATGGTGTTTATGGCTTCAGCGGGACCTTGTGGGTCTGGGAAGCGACTAATTGACTGGATTGGAGTTTGAAAGACCCATATTGGGCTTGCATGTGTTGTGATGTTTGAAAATTGGGTCTGGTCAGGCCCGAGATCGCCGAGCGGGCAAAAATAGGGTGCTTACAATGTACTTATGGGGTGATTCACAAGGTTGGTACACCTTATCATCCCCAAATTCAAGGCCAAGTTGAGTTGGAAAATCAAGAGATTAAGCAAGTCTTATATAAAACTGTTAACCCTAATTAGAAGGATTTTTGCGGTTAGTGGACACTTTGTGGGCATATCGGACTTCTTATAAAACCATCTTAGATTCATCTACCTATCGACTTGTGTACGGGAAGGTGTGCCACCTTCCAGTTGAGATAAAACATAAGGCCTATTGGGTCATTTGCCAATTTAATGAGAATATGCATGAGGCAGGTCAAAATAGGAGATTGTAACTCAATGAGCTAGATGAACTCTATAACGACACCTATGAGAATGCTAAGATCTCTAAGGCTAAAATGAAATCCCTACGTGACCAACCCATTCTTCACAAATCTTTTGAGATTGGTCAAAAGGTCCTAATATATAATTCCTGTTTGCATTTGTTTCCGAGTAAGCTTCGAAGTAGATGGTCTGAACCTTATATTGTTAAGAAGGTGTCACCTCATGGGGTAGTTGAGATAGGAAATCCCACAACTAGTAAGAGCTTTAAGGTGAATGGGCAAAGACTTAAGCCCTATTTTGAGTTAGAAGTGGGTGAAGTTGGTTATGTGGATCTTAAGGATCCACTGTCTTTTGAGTGACCATTGAGCCATCCTTGTATATTAGTGTAGTCTAGAGTGTTTAGTGTTTTCTTTTTTCTTTCTCTAGTTTTTGGAGTTTAGTTTCTCTCTAGTTTTGGGGTCTGCCGGGTGGAGGGGGGGGGGGGGGGGGGGGGTTTACCCTTTTGTATTCCTATTTGTCCCACCCTTCCCTTCGCGGCTTTCCTTTGGTTTTGTTCTCACGCTTTGAGGACATTGCATGGCTTTAATTTTAGAGGGGTGGGGGAGAGCTTTGTTTTCGCTCTGTTTTTACTTTGTTTCTAGTTTTTCTTCTTTTTCTTCTTATTTTTTTGATATTTTAGGTAAACCATTTGAACGACCAATAATGAGTTTGAAAGGTGCATTCGAATGCCACGTCATATGTTCAATTGGTATGATGTCAACAATGCTCACTAAATGCATTCGATATGCATTAGACGCGTGTTCGAACCCATGCATTTGAAGAGGCATTCGAACGGCCATCTGGCGGATATTCTATTCCTATATATACGGCATCTGATTTCAGGTTTGAACTCATTTCGAATGCAAAACAAGTGAGATTTTAAGAGTCTTCTAAGTTTTTGATATAGCGAGGCCCTATTGGAGCTCGAGCATGGGTCTACACTTTATCATTATCTATTCTTGCTTTCTTAAGTATTCCTCTTGAGCTTACTTTGTTATATTCTTCAAGGTACCTTGGTAGTTTACTTGTTTTATCATTATGGATGGCCGAGCTGGCCAAGATGGTAAAGGTGGTAGAGCTGCTAAGGGTTGGGGTCAGGGCTTAGCATTGTCGCCTCCTCCAACATATGATGGTATTTATCAGTGAGGATGTGTCTGATGCTTTTACTGAGACTTAAAGTGTGAGAGGCTACCTGAGAAAGTGACAGTTTGCTCTCCATACTTATAGAGGTGGTATTTATCGATGGAAGGAGGAATTTATTGCTAGGCAGTGGCTCCATTGGCCAGTGTTCAAGGCTCATGTGTATTTATATTGATCTCCAAGTTCATGGCAAACATTTATAGGATTGGTACCACTCTAGGACAGGAGGTGATTGAGTCGTGGGTTAGAGGGCGTCAGATTAGAGTTTTCTTTGGCATTTTCGCCTAGATATATCAGCTTCCTAGAGTTCCTGATGCACAGTTTGGGTTTCCATCTAAAGGGGCACCAGATTTTTAGACTGTGGCTGCACAGGTATGCATTGATGGGATGCATTGGATAGGTCACTAGCAGCTACTTGTAAGTACCCCATTTTTGCTTGCTCGGCAGTCTCCAGTCCGTCCCGACTTGAGTTCAAGTTAATATGGACATATTCTAGAATTCTAGTCCTAATCCAGTCAATTCATCGTTTCGCAAGCCCACCAAGCCCAAATAGAGGCAAAATGACCAAAATGCCCTTCTGGGCGTTATTCGGTCCAATCCCGTAGGCGCGTCTTCTCGGAGACAGTAAGTCCCCTTTTCTAGTCCAATTTCAATCCCTCTCTCGAGAAAGTTGATTTCTCAAAACGATAAGTCTATCCTCTCCAGCACGTTTTTCGAAAAAAAATTTTTCAAAATGGTAAGTCCCTTCAAACCCTTCGACCGAGACGAGACCCTAAGTCCCCTAGATGGTAGAACGGTCCACCTTTGGCACTTGCTAGCCTGCCAATGCAGAAATGTCGGTTTCAAAACACCTTTTGAGAAAGTTGATTCCTCAGGCGCTAAGTCCCTTTAGTAGCTTCTCGAGATCAGGCAATCTCAGGAATGATCGTGAATCGTTAGAGTAGCGGAAGTGCTCACAAACATCGCAACCGTTAGAGTAGCAGAAATACTCACAAACATGTCGATATAGGGAATTGCCAACAAACTCCTGTATCCCGGGACTGCCATTAGAGTGGCGAAAACACTCAAAACCCAGGTCAACACCGGTGCCTGCTAGCCCACTTCGGTGAAAAATGACTAAACTACCCCTAGGGCCATTTTTTGGGCACGTTTCTTGAGAAAGTACCTAAGTCCTCAGAACGGTAAGCTCACCCTTCCAAGATCGTCTTAGAGAAGATCCGGCATGATTAGGTGTCTTCTAGTCAATTTTGGGCCAATTCCGAGACTTTCCGGTCATGATGACCATATTGCCCCTAGGCATCCAAACGCTCTGGGAACCACACCGGCTCTGGGTATTAAACCAGTAATCTCCTGAGAATGCTTTTTATAGTATTCTCTACCTTCCTTTATCTTTTCGAGTCATTCCAAGTCAGTCCCGGCAAACCCGGTGCAAAATGACCGTTTTACCCCTGGTGGGCCGGTCGGCTTTTTCGACCACACCGGCTCTGGGTATTAAACCGATAGCCTCTTGGGACATTTTAAATAATATTCCCAAACCTCGAGTCTTCTTCTGGGACATTCCAGGTCCATCCCGGTAGTTTTTCGATCCAATTAACCATTTTGCCCCTAAAAGCCCAGTTGACCCCTCCAACACATCCTGTCATCATTTTTCAAGTCTAATACCTCTAAGACCCTATTTCGAGGGTTCCTGTCCCTTGCCGGCCTTCCAGGTCATGCCCGGCCCCTTCAAATCATTCCCGGACCTTCCGAAGTCACTTCTAGTGAAGCCAGGCTAAAAATTGTATGGCAGTCACTAGTACAGGCGCCCAGATCTTCTGAAGATATGTTACTTGCCGACCTTAAAACTTTCCTAAGTGGCTGGCACCACTAGGAAGGTTTTTTGGCTTAGCGCCACTGCAACAGGCACCAGGTCATCCCTCTCTCTATAAATACAGAGCCTCCTCTAGCATGAAAGAGGTCCGCAAACTTAGTTTAAAAACTATATTATTCGATATACAGAGCTCGTAGCCTCTCTGAACCATAGTCTCCTTAGGTTCTCTAAACCCTAGTTTCCATACACCAAACCCTAGCCTCCTATATACTTGTACACACTCTCATACACTTATACACTAGCCTTCAAAGCCTCCATTGAAGACTTGGATTGCTGCAACTATGAAGCTTTGAAGACCGAAGACAAGCTCTCGAAGATCAAGATGAAGACTGAAGTGAAGATTGAAGCAAAGCAAGAAAAACAAAGCACACAAAGCAAAGCAAAAGAAACAAGACACAAGGTAAGCTTTCTCTTTAAGTTTACGCATCTTTCCCCTCTCTTCTCTCTCCTAACCCACTTGGGTTTTTTTCTATTTTAATCTCTTATCTTCTTCCCCCCATTCTTGCATGCTTGAAACAAGGGACTTTCCAGTCCATGTGTAGGATTTGGCTATTGGAGGGTCACCGTGTCGGGGGCTTTCTTTTAATCTAACTGGAGACTACGTGGGTTCGGCCTCCTTGATTATGTGGTGAAGCCTTTAACCTTGTATGTTCACGACCCCAACTTGCATTGTGCATATCATGATCTGGCATTCTTTCGAAAATCTCCCTTTCTAAAAACTCGCTTTCCAAAAATCTCCTTCCTTAGAGTCCAAGTCAAGCCTTAGAATCCACGATTAGGAAACCCTAATTTCTTTTCCCAAAAACATGATTTTCAATCTTGCCTTAGAACCTAGGTTTCCAAAATCTCCTTCTTTACACCAAAATCATAAATGTTCAAAACCTATTTTCTACATCAAAACTATATTCTTCCAAATATAGGGTGTCTAAAACTTCACCTTCAAATCCATGCCAAATCCAATCTTCCCTTTAGGAAACCAAATCCAATCTCCTATTTAGGAAACTAGATCCTATCCTCCGTTTTTGGAAGCAAAATCAAACCGTCCTTTTTAGAAACAAAATCCAATCCCTTGATTTAGGAAATCGGAATTTCAATCCTTCCTAGTCTAAATCTTTCCTAATTCAACTCATTCATAATCTCCTACCTTCCTAAACCATAAGTTTCCTAAACCTAAACTTTTAAATCTTTCCTTGAACTTTAAGTTTCTAAACCTTTCCTAATTCGTCATCTTTCCAAATCTTAACTTTCTAAATTCAAATCTTCAAATCTTTCTTAAACTTAAACATTTCCTAATTTCAAGAATTTTTAAAACTTAAACTTTGAATCCTTCTAAAATTCTAAACTTTCCTAAATTTCAAATCTTTCTAAATCTAAAACTTTCTAAACTCAAAACTTTCTTACTTTCAAAATTTTCCTATTTCAAAACATTCCAAATTTCAAACTTTCCAACTTCAATACTTTTTTTAAAACGAAACTTTTCCTATTTTAAAACCTTTCTTATTTCAAAACTTTCCTAAATTGACATCTTTCCTAAACCAAAACTTTCCTAAAATGAAACTTTTCTAAAACGGAACCTTCCTAAAATAAAACTTTTCTAAAACAGAACCTTCCTAAAATGGAACTTTCCTGATTCGAACCTTTCCTAATTCGAACCCTTCCTAAATCCAATCTTTCCCTAATCATCCAAGTCCAATATTCGAGTCAAATCTTCCTTAAACCTCAAGTCTTTCCTAAATCATATCTTTCTTAAGTCTAGGATTCCCAAATCTCAATCTTTCCAAAACAAGTCCAAATCTTTCTTCTAAGTTCTATCTTTCCAAATCAAAGTCCAATATTTTCAATTCCAAATTCCAATTTCCGATCCTCTATTCTAAATTCAAATCAAATCCAAATTCCAATTCAATTCCTTTTTCAAATAAAATCTTTTATTTTCTATCAGACTCTTGTCCGAACTACGATGACTTGATTCCTCAAAAAGGATACGTAGGCAACCCTCATGGGTGCGGTCACAACTTTTTTTCCAACTTTCAATTCCAAATTTCTCTTTCCAAATTTCTATTTCTAATTTCTAAAACTCTCCAATTTCAAATATATATTTTCAAATTTCTTTTTAAATCAAATCAATTTATTTTCAAATCTCTTTCCAAATCTATTTTCCAACTCTCTTTCTCTTGCAATTGCATATCTTGCATCATTCTTTTTAAAATTCTTTTCAAAGTGGATAGGATTGGACATTTATTAGTTGAAGACTCTCATAGGTGAATCTAGGGTAAATAGACATGTAGGTATCGCAAGGATAGGGTAGGGTGATGGCTTAGTGCATCTTCCCTACACGTAACCAACCTCCGAACCTAGGATCACTGTTTTCGATAGACCAAAATGGAGTTATTTTCAAAACAAGGGCTTAAATATTTTTCAAAGGTTGCTACATAACCTATTTTCCTAAAAACCCTCTCATGAGGTAGTATTTTCAAAATCGTTTTCAAAAACCCTAAGTGTAGTCTTCGGATTGTGCTTAGTTTTTAGGTGACCTAACTCACCTTAATCAAGTTAGGTGGCGACTCCAAATGTTTTCCAAAAGCCCTTTATTCAAATCAATTTTCAATTCAAACCTAATCGTACTCATTCTTCTATGAGGGTGAGTTTTAACGAGATAATACAGTATTTTTCCTGCTTGTGTGTGTATTCCTCGAGTGCAAAAAATCTAGGCGCGACACTACTGATGAGGGTATTCACACCACATTACCGAACTTTACTTGTTTTCTCATGTCATTCACTCCTTCTTATCACACGTCATATTGACGTGATCCATTCAAGAGCATCCCTTCTTTGGGCCATAGGTACGGGTAGGACCATTGATCTTCCACGATATATGTTCGTGGCCTTGCACACTTAGTATGAGCATCCCAGAGCGCAGGGGCCTATTCCTTGTGGTTGCTTGCTTACCCATGTTATAGAGGAGGCAGGGGTTGGTAATATCCTTAGATTACTTCATGTTCAACAGCAGTTAGCTATAGATGCATCGACTGTGAGGCATTCAGGGAAACATTTACTTAATTCATAGCCACAACCAAAATCTATACCACCACAGCAGCAAGCAAAGGGTCCTCCTCCTACACAACAGTCAGAGCAACATTCAGGTCATATTCTGGGTATTCAAACTCTCTTAGCGAGACTTAAGCAACAGTCTCAAATATTGGCAGCACATGGTGTCATATTAGAGCAGCAGAGTCAAGTCCTTGTTCAGTAAGGACTTGCAATTGAGAGGACTGAGGCTGCCATGCAGGTGAGAGCAGTGGCACAGGTGGCGCATACGGATCATCTTAGTATGCTAAAGGGTGGTATTCATGTTCAACAGGGTACACTTAATCAGATGATGGTTTTGCTTCACTGTATGGATCACCATATGCGGCCACCACCTATTGGCAATGACGAGGATATGAGGGGTACAGTTTAGATATTGTGTCATTTTGCATGGTCATATATCATCTTATGTATCTAAAAATCTTTTGCATATATGTGGATATGTTTCGTGCTATCTTTCTTATGTGCTTGTTATTCTATTATATTAGTCTATTATACTTCAAACCTTGTCATGTTTTATGGATCAGTCTCAAGTGTTGCATTATATTGATTATCTCTCAGACACATGAGTTTTTCAGTAAAGGTTTGAATATCTTGTGATTTGGGTATCATGGTTTGTATCTTTAGCACATTTATCCCAATTTTCATTGATTAGTCATTATTCATGATGGATGTGTTGGAGATGATTTTTGTGAAAACCATAGCAATATTCATGTCAATGCACTTACGATGTTGAGAATATTTGGAGTTATACATTAGACTAAGTTTGAGTTAATTGTTGATTCACCTTGTTATTGTGATGCATTATAAGTTTTTGTCATAAAATCATTATAAGAGAGAGATTACATCGTTGTACACTAGCATACTGTATGACATCTTATATTGATATTTTGTGCATGCATATCCTTAAAAGGTGGAGATTGTACCTTATGAGTTTTAGAGCCAATTTATTTTCTTTCGGAGTTGATATACATTTGCTTAAGGATATCTTATTGGTCTTCCATTCTTTCAATAGCTTCATTATACTTGATTTTGTTTCATATGTTTAGTAATAGTTGGAGGTATTGACAATTATACTCGCTCAAATTTTGAATTTTATTTATTTCGGATATTAGGTTGAGGCGATTCTATTCCCTCTAAGTCATTCATGTCTTGTTTCTTTATCTTAATGCTCGTGCACATATGATCCTTGAAAATATATATAAATATATATATATTATTGTTGAAATCTTCCCATGATTAAGAACTTGATATCATTGCTTATGAGAGTTTGTAAAAGTGGAAGATGTACAAAGTTGAAAAAAAAAAAAAAGAAGAAGAGAAGAAAATATATATGTGGAAGGAAGAGAAAAAGAAAACGAAAACAGAAGAGAAGAGGAAAAAAAAAAACAATACATAAGTGGAGGAGGAAGTAAAAAAGAACAATTTTGTTGAAAAGCTGAGAAATTAGAAGTGTAAGCTTATTGATCTTCACATGTAGTGTACAATATATGTTTTGAGTCTTTCTATCTCTTTCTTTCCCCCTATTCATGACTCTTCTTACCCATGTCCTTAGTTATCCAGAATATACATAAGTTGAAAACTCTTTTGAGTATAATTCATTACAAATCAATTCTCTAGCTAATGCTTAAACTGTGAATATTCTTTCATGAAATTATGCCAAGTCAATATACTTACATATTTGCGGTTTTTTATATTGGATTTGCTCTTTTGATGTTTCATTAATATTTACTCTATTGATGAGCTTTCTATTGAGAGACCTATATGTTCCATGTTCTTGATGAGTGTATGACTAGTAAGATTTGAATTAAAGTATAAAGGATATAATTGTATGATCTTGAGGCATTTGAGTTATATGTCATGGCTGTTGACTCCATGCCTTGATTTTGATGATAACTAAATCTTGTGTTATCTTACTAATAATTTTAATTAGTGTGCAGAATAATGAGAAATAAGTCTTAGACTTAAAGCTGAGTAAATATCAAAGTGGGATGCACAACAAGCTAAGGATGAGCAATGGACCAAAATAGAAAAATAGCACATAATCAAAAATCAATCCAATAATTTGAATTTGAAGAGATTAAAGGTGTTCAAGGAAGAAATCATTAAGTCTTGGGAAGATACATTAGAGACTAAAAAAGAAGGTCTTGAAGGCATCAAAGGTTGTTCAAGTTTGATAAACAAGAAGAAGAATTCAATCATGGATGAGCAATGAAAATGAATGGAATCTATTCAACTATCAATTCAATGAATTGATTTTGAGGAGATTGAAAGTGTTTGAAGAGGAAATCATTAAGCTTTGGGAGGATACATTGAAATCTCAAAGAGAAAAATTTGAAGGCATCATGATCATTCAAGAAGAAGAATTTAATCTAAAATTGAATTGGAGCTCTTTCAATTAACATCACTTATCTGAAGATCATTAAAAAAAATTTTTGATACCCCAAAGAGAAGATCCCTTGAGAAGCTCAAAGTGTTTGAAGTAAAATTGGCTAAGTAAAGCAAAGAAGGCCATGTCTGGATTCAATGAGTCGACACATGAAGACAGAGGGCAAGATTTGAGAAATGCATTTGCAGGTGTCAGCACATGGTTTTGAAGTGTCGACACATGGAGACCAGTAACCAACTATAGCATGAAGTGTCTACCCATGGTTTTGAGGAGTCGACACATGGAGGCTAGTGCCCAATACCAGCATGATGTGTCGACACAAGGAAGACATGTGTCGACACCTAAGTCTAACGACTATATTTTTAAACTTTATAATGGTATGATCTCGCATTAAATGAAGCTCCAACCACCTCCAACAACTGAAATTGATTATGGGATTTATATAGAAGACTCCAAACACATTTATGGACAATAGATACAACATTCCTTCTACCATTGATGATCTTGAGCTGAAAATTCTTCCAAACATCAAAAAATTTTCTTTGTCCTCAAGGGGTAGCATTTAGTGAGCTATTCAATTCTCATCTACTCTTCATAGAGAGTGTGCACTTCAATTGTATATCTCTTATTCACTTGGGAGTTAGAGTTTGAGTATTCTCTAGAAAAACACTTGTGTAAGTTTGAGAAATCTTGGACAAAATTCTTAAGACATTGAACCTTGGGTGTAAACTTCAAGGAGAGTGAGCTAGGCACTTCAACTAGCCTTCATCTTATAATTGGATATTGCATAGTAGAGAAGAAGACTTCAAAAGGACCTTGGGGTGAAGACGTAAACCACAAGTTGTGGTTGAATCTTGATAATTCTTGATGTCTCATTTTGTGCTTTGTTTTCAGTTCTTGCTTGATTATATTACATTGTATAAATCTTGAATTATTGTTACATTGCTTAGATTAACTTTAATTAGTCTTAATTGCAATTAGTTTTGAAAAACCCAATTTACCCCCCTCTTGGGGTTACCTTTTGGGCCAACAATGGCTAGTACACTCTTATGTTTTTCTTTCTTAGATGTTTTATACCTTTACCTTGCATTATTCATAATTTAAGATGAATTGATAATTTTCTTGAATGGAGTTATGTATGCTTCATGTACTTCTACTATTGTTCACATGACATGAATAGATGTTTATGGGTATTAACACTGAAAGCCCTCACAAGACACCACTCATCCACTAGGGGTAACATAGGGGTTGAAAGGCTTGGTGCAGATACTAAATGTACTCGTGACTCCCACGAAAGGAGAGATATCTTCTAGCTATTAGTATTTTGCTAAGGATTAACAAAAAGTTAGTTGGGGGGGGTGTGATTGTACTCCAAAAGTGCAATCTATGGATCATAAGTAGTTTATAGTTAGATGTCGCATCCCGATTTCTCGCACTCAAGAAAAACTAGTGAGAAAAACACAGTACTCTCTCGTTAGAACTCCTCCTCCTAGAAGGACGAGTTCGACTAGGTTTGAATTTGAACTTGATTTGAATTAAGGACCTTTGGAAAAGATTTGGAGTCGCCACCTAACTTAATTAAGGTGAGTTAAGTCACCTAAAACTAAGCACCATCCAAAGATTACACTTAGGGTTTTTGAAAAGGTTTCAAAAACTTCCTCAAGAGAGAGTTTTTAAGGAAAGAGTTTTTTTGGAAACCTTTGAAAAAATGTAAGCCCTTTTTTAAAAATAACTTCATTTGGTCTTTAAAAATAGTGATTCAGGTTTGGACGTTGGCCACGTGTAGGGAAAACGCACTAAGCCATTACCCTACCCCACCCTTGCGATACCTACATGTCTATTCACCCTAGGTTTACTCATTTGGAATATTTGATTAATAAATGTCCAAAACTATCCAGTTTGAAAAGAACTTTTAGAGAGAAGTTGATATGATACATGATATGTAAGTGTAAGAATTTGATTTGATTTTGAAAGTAAATTTGAAAAGACTTGATTTGCTTTTGAAATGGATATAAAAAGATAGATTTGATTTTTGAAAGAAAGTTTTAGAAATTGAAAATGGAGATTTAAAAATAATTTTTGGAATTAGAAACTTGAAATAAATTAAGGAATTGAAAACTTGAAAAAGGTTATGAAAACAGAAGCTTGAAAAAGTTATGACTGTACCCATGAGGGTTGCCTACGTATCCCTTTTGGGGAATCAGGTCAGTCGTAGTTCAGACAAGAGTCAGATTGAAAATAAACATTTTGAGGTTTTAGAAAGTTTGATTGGAAAAGATTAGATTAGAAAATAGTTTGATTTGAAAAAAGAGATTTGATTTGAAAAGAATTTGATTTGGAATGGATTTAGAGAAGTTAAATTTTAGGAAAGATTGGATTTAAAAAATCTTGGAATCAAGAAAGTTTCAAAATATGAAGGTTCCATTTTAGGAAAGTACCAAATTAAAAAAAAGTCTCGGATTTAGAAAGTTTCAATTTAGGAAAGTTTTGAATTTAGAAAATTTGAACTTAAGAAAATTTTGAATTTGGAAAACTTTGAAATTAGGAAAGTTTTGATTTTGGAAAGATTTCAATCTAAGAAAGATTTGGAATTTGAAAAGGTTGATTTAAGAAAAATTTAGAAAGTTTAGAAATTGGGAAAGGTTTAAATTTAGAAAGGTTTGACATTAGGAAAAATTTGAAAGTTTAAAATTAGGAAAGGTTTGAAAGTTTGAATTTTGGAAACACTTGAAGTTTAAGAAAGACTTGAAAATTTAGAATTTAGAAAGTTGAGATTTGGAAAGGTTTAAGATTAAGGAAGATTGGAATTAGGCAATGAATAGAATTAGGAAAGGTTGAAATTAAGAAGGGTTTGATTTAGAGAAGATTTGGATTCTATTTCCAAAAAGAGATGATTTGATTTTGTTTTCAAAAACGGAGGATTTGATTTGGTTTCCTAAGTTGGAAGACTTGATTTAACATGGAATTGGAAATGATGAGATTTAGAAAACTTGGATTTAGAAAATATGATTTGAAATGAAAAAGAGGTTTAGGAAACCTAAGAATTCGATGTAGAAAAATAAAATTTTGGAAAGCTATGATTGGACGTGGAAAAAGAAAGTGGAAATTTGGGTTTCCTAATAATTGGCTCTAAGGCTTGACTTGAACTCCAAGAAAAAGAGATTTTGGAAAGTAAATCTTTTGAAGGGAGTTTTTAGGAGGGAAACTTGAAAAGTGTTTTTAGAAAGTAGAACTTTTGAAGAGAGTTTTTGGAAAGGAATTTTTGGAAAGAGTTTTTTAGGAAAGAGATTTTTTAGAAAGAGTTTTTAGGAAAGATATTTAAAAAGAAATTTTGGAGAGAATTTGAAAAGAGGTTTTGGAAAGTAAGTTTGAAAAGCAAGTTGGAAAGAGCTTTGAATGTGAACTTTTGCAAGCCTCTAAAAATATCTCACTTTCCTAAAACGACTCTAACCATAAGAAGATCAGAATCATTCTAGGATTGTGGTTTTGAAAACAACAAAGATTTTGAAAATATGGACCATAATAGTCACTTTAAATATAACACTTTCCTGAAGCATGCCTAACTATGGAATGGCTAGAATCACCTTAGAATTGTGATTTTGACAAAATTGATTTTAGGTTTTACACCCAAAACTTATGTAACACTTTCCCAAATCAATCCTAACCATGGAGCGGTTAGAACCATCTTAGGATTGTGATTTTGAAAACAAGTTTGAAAGAGATGATTTTGAATGCAAGTTTTGAAAGAGATTTTGATGCAAGTTTTGAAAACAAGTTTAGAAAATGATTTTGAAGGGATGTATAAGTATGACATGCACAATGCAAGTGGGGTCGTGAATATACAAGATTTAGGCTTCATCACATAATCAAGGGGGCGAATCCACATGGTCTAAGGTTGAATCAGAGGAAAGCCCCTGACACGGTGACTTTCAACCATTCTTCCTACACATGAACTAGGGATTTCCTTGTTTCAAGCATGCAAAAAAGGGGGGAAGAAGATAGGGGATTAAAATAGAAGAAAACCCAAGTGGGTTAGGAGAGAGAAGAGAGAAGGGGGGAATTGCATAAATGTAAATAGAACACTAACCTTGTGTCTTCTTTGATTTGTTTGCTTTATTTGCTTTACTTTGCTTTTGATCTTTGAGAGCTTTGAGCTGGCAGCACCTTGAGTCTTCAATGGTCAGCTTGGAGGCTCGTATAGGTGCATGTTGAGTGTATGTATGCTAGGATTAAGGTGTATGGGGGCTAGGGTTTGAAGAAGCCTAAGAGAGCTAGGGTTTGGAGAGAATTCGAGGGCTGTATATCGAGAGAGAGTTTTTGGAGTTAGATTACTAACCCTTTTATGTAGGGGGAAGGGTCTATATTTATAGATAACTTAAACCGACCTGTTGCAGTGGCGTAAGGCTAAAAAATACACTAGCGCCACTCCTAGTACTACCAGGCCAAAAAATACACCTGCTCCACTCCAAGTGGAGCAAGGCCAAAAAATACACTAAGAGTGGCGCCAGACCAAACATTGGCTTGGTACCACTTGTAGTGGCGCCAGCCTCTTTGGAACCTTTTAAGGCGGTAAGAAACGTATCTTTGACCCTTGGCACGTAAGGCAAAAGATTTAAGCGCCTGTCCTAGTGACTACCATGCAATTTTTGGCTTAGCACCACTAGGAGTGACTTTGGAAAGTCTAAAAATAATCTAGGAGGTCGGGAATGGGCCAGAAGGCTTGAAATGGGTAGAAACCCTTAGAATAGTGTGTTGGGGGTAGTTGACTTGGAAAACATTATCATCATTTGTTGGAAAGGGTCGGCCAAGTCACCACAGGCAAAATGGTCATTTGAACCGGGAAACAACTAGAATGGACTCAGAATGACTCAAAAAAATACTTGAAGCTTAGAAACACTATTGATAGTGTTTAAGAGATTATCGGTTTGATACCCAGAGCCGGTGTGGTTAGAAAAGGCAACCGACCCACCAGGGGCAAAATAGTTATTTTGTACCGGGTTCGCCAAAATTGACTTGGAATGATCTAGAAAGGTATTGGAAGGTTGGAAATACTATTAGAAGCATTCTCGAGAGGTTATCGGTTTGACACCAAGAGTCGGTGTGGTTCCTGGAGGCACTCAGATGCCTATGGGCAAAATGGTTATTTTGATCGAATGGTCTCGAAATTAGCCCGAAACTGACTAGAAGCCACTTAAACATGCTGGATCATCTTTGGGATGAACTCGGAAGGGTGGAATTACTGCTTTAAGGACTTAGGTACTTTCTCAAGAAACGTGCTGAAAATGGCCCAATGGGCAGCTTGGTCATTTTTCACTAGAATGGGCTAGCAGGCGCTGGTGTTAACTTGGGTTTTAAGTGTTTCTGCCACTTTGACGGTCTGTAATGAGTTGGTTTCCAAAGGTATCTCGTCCTTTGGTAAACGTGTCATGGCCAAGAGGCAAGTTCGGTTTCGTGCCATAAGGCATTTGTTGGCAATTCCCAATATCGACCTGTTTACAAGTGTTTCTGCCACTCTGACGGTTGCGATGTTTACTAGTGTTTCTGCCACTCTGACGGTTAGTGTTCATTTCGGAGACTGCCTGATCTTGGGAAGCTGCTAAGTGGACTTATCGTCTAAGAAATCAACTTTCTCAAAAGACGTGCTAGATAGCAGACATTCTTCATTGGTGAGCTAGCAGGCGCCAAAGGTGGACCGTTCTACCATCTTAGGGACTTGGAGTCTTGTTTTGGTTGACGGGTTTGAAGGGACTTATTGTTTTGAAGAGTTCTCTCAAAAAATGTGCCGGATTGGATGGTCTTACTGCCTGAGGGATCAACTTTTTCAAAAGGCGTGCCCAATTTGATTTGAATTAGAATTGAACTTGAAGTTGAGTTTGAGATTGAAACAAGGACTTATCATCTCCAAGAAGACGTGCTAACAGGAATTAGACCGGGCAATGCCATAAGGGCATTTTGGCCATTTTGCCTCTATTAGTCCTAGCGAACTCGCGAAGTGATTGATCGATCGAATTGAGTTTGAAAAGTTAATTTGAACTTTAAATATCCCTGTGTTGATTTGAATACGAGTTTGGATGGACCGGAGATTGCCTAGCGGGCAAAAATGGGGTGCTTATAGCTACCCTCTTTTTGTTTTTGTTTGTCGAAGACAGAAAACGATAAAGTAAGAGTTACATGTTGACTATGAGGTGATCGGAGGGATGGACTTTGAAAATGTTTGAAGATTTGAGCTTAAACATTGGAATTTTGAATTTGAAAGTTGGATTTTCTTTTTTTTTTTTGTTTAAATTTGGAATTTTGAAAACCTTGACTTTGAAATGATTTTATAGCTGAAGGTGATTGTTTGAATTGATTTTGGAAATGAATTAATTTAGATTTATATTAGAAAGATTTTGGAAACTCTTTGAAACTTGGAACACAACTTTTAGGGAAAATGGTTTAGAACTTAAAATATTAAAAACAGGTTTTTGAGGCGAAAGCTTGAAAAACCCAAAATTTTTTAAAATGGGATTTTGAAAGGAAAAAGCTTAGGAGACTCATGAAACTTTTTAAGGAATAAATTTTGAAAACCTTTGCAATATTTTTAGGACGGAACTTTTGAAAGATAAAGCTCGGGAGACACAGGAAATGATTTTGAGATTAAACTTTTTGAAGGAAAAGTTAGGAGACCCTTAAGAATGGGCCCTTTTGGGCAGAGAAAACCCCGAGAAACTCGGGGGGTCTTTTTAGAAAAAGTTTTTGAAAGCTTAGGAAAATTTTGAAAAATAGAATTTTAGATAAAATTTTTGAGGAAGAATTTTGAAAAATCCCTGAAAATAGATTTTGACCTTAGAAATATTTGTGAAATTGATAAAGGCTCGGAACCGAGAAGTTTATTTTGACTAAAACTTTTTGAGAGAAAGAGTTTTGAAAAATCTTGAAGTTTGTTTGGAACAGAAATCTTTTTGAAGAAACGGATTAGAAATTCTTCGAGATAGACTAAAGAATTGGAAATTTGATTTCGATAAGGATTTTAGGACTTGATTTTGGAATAGCTTTTGGGAAGAAATACTAAGAATCTTAGGAATTGATTTTTAAAGATAAACTTTTGAAGGAAAAAGTTAGGAAACCTTTTTGAGAGTTAATTTTTTGAAAATAAAATTTTTAAAGAAAAAAACTTAAGAAACCCCTTGAGTTGATTGGAGTATACTTTATTGAGACTTATCTCATTTATCATTTATTTTTTAAATAAAATATTTTGGAAAGAAAAAGAAAGAAAATCTTCGAGTGTGGGGCCTTTTTAGCAGAGAAGACCCCAAGAAACTCAAGGAGGCTTTTAAAAACTTTTTGAAAAACGTAGGAGAATTTTGGAAATAGAATAAAACTTTTTGAAGAAAAACTTAGGAAATCTTTTTTTTTTAAAATGAGGAAAGGGTTAGAAAATTTTTGAAATAAAATAATATTAAAAGAAAAGAATAAGACATTTGAAAGTGGGGCCTTTTTTGCAAGTAAGACCCTGACAAACTCGAAGGGTCTTTTAAAAAACTTTTTGAAAGAAAACTTAGGGGAATTTTGAAAAAAGAATTTTAGAAGAAACTTCGTAGGGAAGAACTTAGAAACTCTTTTGACCGGATTTTGAAAAAGAATTTTTGAAGGAAAAAGTTAAGAAAGTCTTTTGAGAATTGTTTTTTTTTTTTTTTTTTTTGGGTGGAAATGTTAGAAAACCCTTGGAAAACTGATGTGGAGGGAACTTTTTAAGAAACCGTTAAGAGTTGATTTTAGAAAAGAGCTTTTGAAGGAAAAGTTTTTAAGAAACCTTTTTGAGATTGATTTGAGTGAAAGTTGTGCCATTAATTTTCACCTATTTTATTATTATTATTATTATTATTATTTTGACAGGTACATACTTTATATTAATTCCTCTTGCATTGGTTTACCTTTCAGGATGGCAGACACAGGCGATGATAGTTTCGAGAGGAGATGCCGCACCGGGAAGGCAACCTAGATAGATTCTGCCGGCAGCTCCAGTCAATCTAGGGGTAGCCGGTGATCTTCCAGTTGTAAGCACCCTATTTTTGCCCGCTTGGCAGTCTCCGGTCCGTCCAGACTTGAGTTTAAGTCAATATAGACATAGTCTAGTTTTTTAATCCTAATCCAGTCACTCCATCGCTTCGTGGAACGGCAGGGCCCAAATAGAGGTAAAATGACTGAAATGCCCTTGGGGGCATTGTTCGGTCCAATTCGAGTAGTGTAAGCACCCCATTTTTGACCGCTCGACAGTCTACGGTCCGTCCAGACTTATACTCAAGTCGATATGGACGAATTCCAATCGAAATCAACTCTCTAAATCTAATCCCGTCTATTCATCGCTTCGTGGCCCTACCAGGCCCAAATAGAGGCAAAATGACAAAAATGCCCCTAGGGACATTGTTCGATCTAATTCCAAATTACGTACGTCTTTCCAGATACGGTAAGTCCCCTTTCCAATCCTATCAAGTGCGTCTTTCCAAAGACAGTAAGTCCCCTTTCCAAATCCAAATCAGGCACGTCTTTTAGAAGATAGTAAGTCCCCTTTCCAATTCCAACAGGCACATCTTTTTGAAGACGGTAAGTCCCATTTCCAATTCCAATTCCAATCCCTCTCTTGAGACAGTTGATTCCTCGAGACGGTAATTCTATCCAATTTGGCACATTTTTCGAAGAAAATCTCTTCAGAATGGTTAGTCCCTTTAAACCTGTCGACCGGGATGAGACCCCAAGTCCCCTAGATGGTAGAACAGTCTACCTTTGGCGCCTGCTAGCCTGCCAATGCTGAAATGTCCGTTTAGGCATGCCTTCTAAGAAAGTTGATTCTCAGGCGCAAAGTCCCTTTAACAGCTTCCCGAGATCAGGCAATCTCGGGAATGATCGCGAACCGTTAGGTTAGCGAAAATACTCGTAAACAGGTCGATATAGGGAATTCCCAACAAACCCTTGTATCAACACCGGTGCCTGCTAGCCCACTTCGGTGAAAAATGACCAAACTACCCCTAGGGCCATTTTCTGGCATGTTTCTCGAGAGCACACCTGAGTCCTCAGAACGATAAGTCCACCCTTCCTAGATCATCCCAGAGATGATCAGGCATGATTAGGTGCCCTCCAGTCAATTTCAGGTCAATTCCGAGACTTTTAGGTTAAGATGACCATTTTGCCCCTAGGCATCTGAACGCCTCGGGACCCACACCGGCCCTGAGTATCAAACCGGTAACTTTCCGAGAATGTCTCCTACAGTATTCTCAACATTTCTTTACCTTTTTGGATCATTCCGAGTTAGTTCCGGCAAACCCGGTGCAAAATGATTGTTTTGCCCCTAGTGGGCCGGTCACCTTTTCCGATCACATTGGCTCTTGATATTAAACCGAAAACCTTTGGAAACACTCTAAATAATGTTTCCATATCTCAAGTTTTTTTTAGGACATTCTGGGTTCGTCTCGGCAGCTTTCTGGCCCAGTTAACCGTTTTGCCCCTAATGGCCCGATCAGCCCTTCCGACACATCCTATCCTCATTTTTCAAGTTAAATACCTCCGGGACACTATTCTAAGTGTTCCTGCCCTTTCTCGACCTTCTGGGCCATTCTCGGTCCCTTAAATCATTCTCGGACTTTTCCGGAGTCACTCATAGTGAAGCTAGGCTAAAAATTGCATGGTAGTCACTAGTACAGGCGCCCAAATCTTCCCAAGATACATTGCTTGCCGACCTTAAAACTTTCCTAACTGCCTGGTGCCACTACTAGTGGCGCCAAGCCAAGAAATGGCCTAGCGCCACTCCTAGTGGCGCCAAGAGGAAATTTTTAAGGTCGCCACTGCAACAGACACCAGGTCTATCCTATCTCTATAAATACAGAGCCTCCTCCAGCGTGAAAGAGGTCTGTAAAATTAGTTTGAAAACCCTAATATTCAATATACAGAGCTTGTAGCCCCCCTAAACCCTAGCTTCTCTAGGTTTTCTAAACCCAAGCCACCATACACAAACCCTAGCTTCCTATACACTCATATACACTCCTATACACTTATACACTAACCTCTAAACCTCTATTGAAGACTTGGATTGCTGCAACTACAAGCTTTGAAGATCAAAGGCAAGCCCTCGAAAACTGAAGTGAAGCGAAGACCGAAGAAAAGCAAGGCGCGCAAAGCTAAGCGAAATAAAAAAGACATACGGTAGGTTTTCCTTTTAAGTTTCTGCACTTCCCCCCTCTCTCTTCTCCCTCCTAACCCACTTGGGTTTTCTCTATTTTAATCTCCCATCTTCTTTCCCCCCTTTGTTTGCATGCTTGAAACAAGGGGATTCCCGGTCCATGTGTAGGATTAGACTATTGGAGGGTCACCGTGTCGGGAGCTTTCTTTTAGTCTAACCGGAGACAATGTGGGTTCGGCCCCCTTGATTATGTGGTGAAGCCTTAACCTTATATATTCAAGACCCCAATTTGCATTGTGCATATCATTATCTTGCATTCTTCCAAAAATCGTTTTCAAACTCGTTTTCAAAGCTTACATTAAACTTGTTTTCAAAATTACATCAAAATCTTCTTTTTCAAAACTTGTTTTCAAAATCACAATCCTAGGGTGATTCTAGCCTTTCTATGGCTAGGATTGCTTTAGGAAAGTGTTACATTTAAAGTGACCGATATGGTCTATATTTTCTACTCTTTGTTGTTTTCAAAACCACTTTCTTAAAGTGGTTCTAGCCTTCTTATGGTTAGAATCGCTTTAGAAAAGTGAGACATTTTTATACTTTCCAAAAACTCTCTTTTCAAAAGTCTCTCTTTCTAAAACCCTCTTCTTTTTCAACATGCTTTCCAAAAACTTTTCTTTCCCAAATTGTTTTCTAAAAACTCCCTCAAAAAATTTATTTTTCAAAACTCCCTTTTTAAACTCCTTTCCAAAATACTCTCCTCAAAATTTACTTTCTAAAAATGCTTCCGAAATCTTTTTCCCAAAAACTCTTTCCAACAATCTCCTTCTAAAAATCTTTCCAAAAACTCTCTCTTCAAACTCACCTTCTAAAAACTCCTTCCTAGGATTTCCTTCCAAAAATCCCTCTTTCCAAAAAAAACTCACTTTCCAAAAACTCTTTCCTTAGAGCTTAAGTTAAATCCTAGAACCCACGATTAGGAAACTCTAATTTTCCTTCCCAAAAATATGATTTCCAATCCCTTATTTTGGCCTCAAAACCTAGGTTTTCAAAACCTCTTGCTTTCTAAATCAAAACTATATATATTTCCAAAACCTATTTTCTACATCAAAACTATAGTCTTTCTAAATCTAGGGTTTCTAAAACTTCTCTTCCCAAATCCAATCTTCCCTTTAGGTCACCAAATCCAATCTCCCGTTTAGGAAACTAGATCCAATCCTCAGTTTTTAGAAACAAAATCAAACCTTTTCTTTTAAAAACAAAATCTAATCCCTTGTTTTAGGAAATAAGAATCTTAAGTCTTTCTAGTCTAAATCTTTCCTAATTCAAATCCTTCATAATCTTCTACTTTCCAAAATCTTAAGTTTCCAAAACTTGAACATAAAAATTTTTCCTAAATTTTAAAACTCAACTTCCACATCTTTCCTAATTCAACCCTTTCCTAATTCTATTCATTTTCAAATCTTAACTTTCCAAATCTAAGTTTTCAAATCTTTCCTAAACTCAAACCTTTCCTAATCTTACGATCTTCTAAAACTCTAAAACTTTTTAAATCCTAAACTTTCTAAATTTCAAATCTTTCCAAATTCAAAACTTTCTTAAGTTAAAACTTTCTAAACCCAAAACTTTCTAAATTCTAAACTTTCCTAAACTTCAAATCTTTCCAAATCTAAAACTTTCTAAACTCAAAACTTTCTTGCTTTCGAAACTTCCCTATTTCAAAACATTCCAAATTCAAAACTTTCCTATTTCGAAAACTTTCTAAATTCGAAACTTTCTTAAGTTAAAACTTTCATAAATCGAAATTTTCCTAAAGTGAAACCTTTCCTTTTTCAAAACTTTCCTAATTCGAAACCTTTCCTAAACCAAAACTTTCCTAAAACGAAATTTTCCTAATTTGAATCATTCCTAAATCTAATCTTTCCTAATCGTCTAAACCCTTCCAAATCGAGTCAAATCTTTCTTAAACCTCTAGTCTTTCCTAAGTCTAGGTTTCCTAAATCTCAATCTTTCTAAAACAAGTCCAAATCTTTCCTCCAAGTTCTATCTTTCCAAGTCAAGTCTTTCTTTTCTAAGTTTCCTAAGTCTAGGTCTTTCAAAACCAATCTTTTCAAATCTTCCAATCAAAGTCCAAATTTCCTATTCTTCCAATTCCAATTCCAATTCCAACTTCAACTCTCTTCCAATCATACCTTCTATTTTCTATCGAACTCTTGTTCAAACTACGACTGACCTGTTTCCTCCAAAAGGATACGTAGGCAACCCTCATGAGTGCGGTCATAACATTTTTCAAATATTTATTTCCACAATCTTTTTCAAATCTCCAATTCTATAATCTTCTTCAAGTTTCTATTTCCAAATCTCTATTTCCAATTTCCGAAACTTTCTAATTTCAATCTTTTCAAATCTCTTTCTAAAAACAAATCAATTTCTTTTCAAATCTATTTCCAAATCTATTTTTCTCAACTCTCTTATCTTGCACTTGCATATCATGTATCATATCTTTTTAAACATTCTTTTCAAAGTGAATAGGATTGGACAGTTTGTTAGTTAAAGACTCTCATAGGTGAATTTAGGGTAAATAGACATGTAAGTACTGCAAGGGCGGGGTAGGGTGATGGCTTAGTGCATCTTCCCTACATGTAACCAACCTTCGAACCTAGATAACTGTTCTCGTAAGACCAAAAATTGAGTTATTTTCAAAAATGGCTTAAATGTTTTCCAAAGGTTGCCAAACAACCTGTTTTTCTAAAAACCCTCTCTTTATGTGATATTTTCGAAAACATTTTCCAAAAACCCTAAGTTTAGTCTTCGGATTATTCTTAGTTTTTAGGTGACCTAACTCACCTTAATCAAGCTAGGTGGCGACTCCAAACTTTTTCCAAAGGCCCTTTATTCAAATCTATTTCCAATTCAAACATAGTCGCATTCATTATTCTATGAGGGTGAGTTCTAATGAGAGAGTACAGTGTTTTTCCCGCTTGTGTGTGTATTCATCAAGTGCGAAAAATCTAGGCGCGACAAGTAGGCACGTCTTCTCAGAGACAATAAGTCCCCCTTTTTTAAGTCCAATTCCAATTGCAATCCCTCCCTCGAGAAAGTTGATTCCTTGAGGCAGTAAGTCTATCTTGTCCGGCACGTTTCCAAGTGAACTTTTCGAAACGGTAAGTCCCTTCAAACCCGTCGATTGGGATGAGATCTCAAGTCCCCTAGATGGTAGAACGGTCCACCTTTGGCGCCTCCTAGCCCGCCAATGCAGAAATGTCCATTTCGACACGCCTTTTGAGAAAGTTGATTCCTCAAGCGCTAAGTCCATTTAGTAGCTTCCCCAGATTAAGCAGTCTTGGAAATGATTGCTAACCGTTAGAGTAGCGGAAGTACTCGTAAACAGGTCGATATAGGGAA
Source organism: Euryodendron excelsum (assembly GCA_033060915.1). Classification (NCBI taxonomy): domain Eukaryota; kingdom Viridiplantae; phylum Streptophyta; class Magnoliopsida; order Ericales; family Pentaphylacaceae; genus Euryodendron; species Euryodendron excelsum. The sequence goes on from CM065389.1 coordinate 33,516,516, forward strand.
TTGCTAACAAACCCCTGTATCACGGGACCACCATCAGAGTGGTGGAAACACTCAAAACCTAGGTCAACATCGGTGCCGACTAGCCCATTTCGGTGAAAAATAACCAAACTGCCCCTAAGGCCATTTTTGGCACGTTTTTCGAGAAAGTACCTAAGTCCTCAAAATGGTAAGTCCACCTTTCCAGGATCATCTTAAAGGCAATCTGGCATGATTAGATGCCTTCTAGTTAGTTTTGGGCCAATTTTGAGACTTTCCGGTTAAGATAACCATTTTGCCCCTAGGCATCCGAACACCTCAGGAACCACACCGGTTGTGGGTATCAAACCGGTAACCTCCCGAGATTGCTTTTTATAGTATTCCTGGCCATTCATTATCTTTTCGAATCATTCTGAGTCAATTCCGGCAAACCCAGTGCAAAATGACCGTTTTTCCCCTAGTGGGCCGGTCGTCTTTTCCGACCACACTGGCTCTGGGTATCAAATCAGTAACCTTTGAGAACATTCTAAATAATGTTTTCAAATTTTGAGTCTTCTTCCAAGACATTTTGAGTCCGTCCTGGTAGCTTTCCAGCCCGGTTGACCGTTTTACCCCTAATGGCCTGGTCGACCCCTCTAACAAACCCTAACATCCTTTTTCAAGTCTCCTACCCTCGGAACACTATTTTGAGGGTTCCTGTCCCTTTTTAGCTTTTTGGACCATTCTTGGTCCCTTAAATCCTTCTCGGACCTTCTAGAACTACTCTTAGTGAAGCTAGGCTAAAACTTGCATGGTAGTCACTAGTACAGGTGCCCAAATCTTCTGAAGATATGTTGCTTGCAGACCTTAAAACCTTCCTAAGTGGCTAGCACCACTAGTAGTGACGCTAAGCCAAAATTTGCCTTGGCGCCACTAGGAGTGGCGCTAGAAGGTTTTTTGGCTTGGCGCCACTACAACAGGCGCCATGTCATTCCTCTCTCTATAAATACAAAGTCTTTTCCAGCATGAAAGAGGTCCACAAACTCAATCTAAAAAGCCTTACTTTTCGATACACAAAGCTTGTAGCCTCCCAAAACCCTAGTCTCCTTTAGATTTTCCAAACCCTAACCTCCATACACAAACCCTAGCCTCCTATACACTCGTACACACTCTCATACACTTATACACTAGCCTCCAAAGCCTCCATTGAAGACTTGAAGTGCTGGAACCCAAAGCTCTCGAAGATCAAGACAAGTTCCTGAAGATCAAGACGAAGACTAAAGCAAAGTAAGAAGAACAAAGCATATAAAGCAAAACAAATAAAGAAGATACAATGCAGGCTCTCTATTTAAGTTTATGCATCTTCCCCCTCTCTCTTCTCCCTCCAAACCCACGTGGGTTTTCTTTTATTTTAATCCCCCATCTTCTTCTCCCCCTTTCTTACATGCTTGAAACAAGGGACTTCCCGGTCCATGTGTAGGATTAGGCTATTGGAGGTCACCGTGTCGAGGGCTTTCTTTTAGTCTAACCGGAGACCATGTGGGTTTGACCCCCTTGATTATGTGGTGAAGCCTTAATCTTGTATGTTCACAACCCCAACTTGCATTGTGCTTATCATGATCTTGCATTCCTCCAAAATTTGTTTTCAAACTTGTGTTTTAAAACTTGTATTAAAATTGTTCTCAAACTTGCATCAAAATCTTCTTTTTCAAAACTTGTTTTTAAAATCACAATCCTAAGGTGGTTCTAGCCTTTCCATGGCTAGGGTTGCTTTAGGAAAATGTTACATTTAAAGTGACCGATATGGTCCATATTTTCAAAATCCTTGTTGTTTTCAAAACCACTATCTTAAAGTGGTTCTAACCTTCTTATGGTTAGAATCGCTTTAGGAAAGTGAGATATTTTATAAATATTTTCTAAAAACTCTCTTTTCAAATCTTTCCTTCTAAAAATCTCTCTTCCAACATAATGTCCGAAAACTCTCTCCAATCTCCTTTCCAAAATTATTTTCAAAAACTCCCTTTAAAAATCTATTTTCTAAAACTTCCTTTTAAACTCCTTTCCAAAAAGCTCTCTTCAAAATTCCTTTTCTAAAAAACACTTTTTAAATATCCTTTCTAAAAACTCTTTCCAACAATCTCTTTTCAAAAACCTCTTTCCTAAAAACTCTTTCCTAAAAACTTCTTCCAAAATCTTCTTTCTAAAACTCCTCTCAAGTTCACTTTCCAAAAACTCCTTTTTAGGATCTCCTTCAAAAAATCTTCGTTTCCAAAAACGCACTTTTCAAAATCTCTTGCTGTAGAGTCTAAGTCCAGCCCTAGAACCAACAATTAAGAAACCCTAATTTTCCTTCCCAAAAAAGTGATTTCCAATTCCCTATTTTGGCCTCAAACATTAGGTTTCCAAAACTACTTTTCTACATCAAAACTATAGCCTTCCAAATCTAGAGCTTCTAAAAACTTCACCTACCAAATCCATGCCAAATCCAATCATCCTTTTAGGAAACCAAATTCAATCTTTCATTTAGGAAACTAGTTCCTATCCTCCGTTTTTTAGAAACAAAATCAAAACACCTCTTTTAGAAACAAAATCCAATCCTTTGTTTTAGGAAATAGAAATCTCAATCCTTCCTGGTCTAAATCTTTCCTATTCACTCCTTCTTAATCTCATACCTTCCTAAACCATAAGTTTCCTAAACTTAAACTTTTAAATCTTTCCTTAAACTTTAAACTTCAAATCTTTCCAAATCTAAAACCTTCTAAAATCCTAAACTTCCTTATTTCAAAACATTCCAAATTCAAAACTTCTTGAAGTCAAAGCTTCCTAAAAACGAAACCTTCCCTAAGTTAAAACTTTCTAAAGTTGAAACTTTCTAAATTCTAAACTTTCCAACTTTCAAATCTTTTTTAAATCAAAACTTTCCTATTTCAAAATATTTCCTAAATCAAAACCTTTTCAATTTCAAAACTTTCCTAATTCAAAACTTTCCTAAAATGACACTTTCCTATTTTGAAACTTCCATAATTTGAATCTTTCCTAAATTCCAACTTTCTTAATCTTCCAAGTCCAATATTCGAGTCAAATCTTTCTTAAATCTCAAGTCTTTCCTAAATCCTCTCTTTCCTAAGTATAGCTTTCCCAAATATCAATCTTTCCAAAACAAGTCCAAATTCTTCCTCCAAGTTCTATCTTCCCAAATCGAAGTCCAATCTTTTCAATTCCAAATTCTAAATTCCAATCTTTTATTCTAAGTTCAAATCAAACTCCTTTTTCCAATCAAACTCTTTTTCAAATTAAAACATTCTATTTTCTATCGGACTCTTATCCGAACTACGACTGACTTGATTCCTCAAAAAGGATACGTAGGCAACCCTCACTGGTGCGGTCATAACTTTTTTCCAACTTCCAATTCCAAGATCTATTTCAAACTTCCAATTCCAAATTTCTATGTCCAAATCTCTATTTTCCAATCTCCAAAACTTTTCTTTCAAAATCAAATCTATCTTTTCAAATCAAATCAAGTTCTTTTCAAATCTATTTTCCAACTCTCTTTTTCTTGCACTTGCATATCATGCATCATATCAATTTCTTTCTAAAAATTCTTTTCTAAAGTGGATAGTTTGGACATTTGTTAATTGAAGGCTCTAATAGGTGAATTTAATGTGAATGGACATGTAGGTACAGCAAGGGTGGGTTAGGGTGATGGCTTAGTGCGCCTTCCCTACATGTAACCAATTTCCGAACCTAGGATCACTATTTTTGAGAGACCAAAATGGAGTTATTTTAAAAAAAAATGGCTTAAATATTTTTCAAAGTTTGCTAAATAACCTGTTTTCCCAAAAACTCTCTCTTGAAGAAGTGTTTTCAATATCGTTTTCAATAACCCTAAGTGTAGTCTTCGGATTGTGCTTAGTTTTTTAGGTGACCTAACTCACCTTAATCAAGTTAGGCGACGACTCCAAATTGTTTTCTAAAAGCCCTTTATTCAAATTAATTTTCAATTCAAACCTAGTCGCACTCATTCCTTTAGGGGTTGAGTTCTAACGAGAGAGTACAGTATTTTTTTCACTTGTGTATGGATGCCGAGGACGAAGCACTGGGCTTTGGAGATTGTGTGACAAGTTATAAGAGGCTTCTCAACAAAATGAGTGTGGGATGCCATGGGGACTACTTCATGATTGTGAATCTTTTGCACTTGGGATTTGAAGGAGAGGATATTGGTTCGTCTTTGGTCGTCTGACTTATCTCTCTTCCATTTTGGGGAATGTGAGCTTGCTCCCTCCCATCACGAGTATGGTTTCCTCTTAGGTCTTTGAGATGAGTCAGTTGACATTGTGAGACCTATTTTTCCTAATGGTTGCATCACAGTTGTCTCGTCTCAACTTGAGCTCTGTCGTGTAGTCCTTTCTTCTAATCTCCCACCCTAGTTTCTTTATGTTCCAGTGAGGTTCTTGTTCTCTCACTTTGAGTTTGTGACAGGTAAGGGAGCTCATTCGGGGGATTGGCATACTTTTCATGGTTGATCCATTTCTCACATGGTAGCCCTAGCTCTGCTTCTTCTGAATTCCTTGATATTTATGTGGAAGGATGATTTGATCAACTATCAGTTATGTGTACTGCTTTCCAAGATTCGTGAGGGGCACTCCTATGCTCCTGTGGTTGTGGAAGAGACCTTCGTGAGCCTTACTAGACTCCAGCAGGGGGTCGATGCTCATTTTTGGGGATATGCTTCATTATTCTAGCTTTGGGATATTGGACACTTATTCGTTATTCCCCCTTTTTAGTAAACATGGTTTCCCAAGTCAGAAGTCATTTGATTGGGGAGGTCGAGGGTGGGCCATTGCCCTATTCTCATTTTCTTGTCAGCGATGAAAATCTGAGCTTTCTGAGGTGGGTGCTGGTGCTGGAAATGTCTGAGTGATGGCTTTAGCTCCTTTTTGTATTTTACCTCATTCCTTGTTTCCTATTTGAGAGAGAGAGAAATACATAAAGTTAGTTTTTATACAAAAACAGTTTACTTATGCCAATTCTAAAAATGCACAGGTAAAGGGATGAATGCATGTTATACTCTTTTTATTTTATTTTATGGATGCACATGGAATTAGATACATGACTTATTTTGCATGTCCTACTTTTTATTATTTTATATATATATATATTTATGAATGCGCAGGTTCATACAGGAATGGAATTTAATGCATGCCATGCTTTTTAATGATTGCATGAATAGATACAAACTAAACAGGAACTTAATGGATGTACATGTTATACATGTAATGAATGCATTAGTACTACATGTATATAGACTATTTACAACGAATGTCCCAAGATTGCCCCAGGGCCCATACTCTCAAGATTTTGTTTCGCTTCTAGGATTCTGCCTCATTCAGTTTTGTCCAATTCTCATCGTGGTGTGATAGCATTTGCACCATTCTCTAGAGATCTTGACCTTTTGGTTTGTTATTCTATCCCTACTTTCTACAAGGTTACTGTTTGGAGTTTTTTTGACCTCGCTTGGTTTTCTCTCTCAGATTTTCAAAATGCCACCGAGGCATGATTGACAACTTGCATGCCCTTTGCAGAGCGATAAACAGCTTAACCCTTAATCTAAGAACACTTCTTTAGGACTGTAATGTAGACTGAGTTTAGGGACTGTAAGAAACGAAGGGATATTTAGGCTCAAAGATCTTCTTTTAGTGAGTTGTTTAAACCAGAACCATTTAAGCACACTTTGGAACATGAGATTGCCCCTGCATTCTTCCCCAGTTCTCCTTTCTCATCTTACTTGTTTTGGTATTGTTCAGGCTTATTTGGATTAAGCAATTTTCTTTGATCAGAAAAGACTTTAATTTGGACCCTAATGTAGGCTATGTTAAGGGATTTATGAATTAAATGGATATACAGGCTCAAATTTAACGTTGTTTCCAGTAGGGTTTAAATCCACACCATTCTTGGTTGGTCTTCTAGTGAGGTTTAGTCCCTTAATATCCCTCCTTAGCTTCAGCAACACGTCTGTCTCATTTAGATCAAACAATTCTTTTTCAATCGGAGAAGGACTTTACTAGGGTTGTAATATAGGCCATGATTCCAGGTTTTAAAGGGCAAAGGCTCGAATCTATTGTTTCTATTTGGGCTTCCATACTACTTAGGATCGCTTTTGAACTATACTTCTTGCCTTTACTATATATTTCTTAGGATGTTATAGAAATAACTCTTTTCTTTTCTTTCGGCCTTTCTATATGCTTTTTAAGATAAACATAACTCTTTTCTCTTTCAACCTTTCTATACGCTTTACATAAATATGATTTTCTTCATGCTTTTCTTCAGGCCTTTTCTCATATATGCCCCCCTCCCCCTTTTTTTTTTTTGGCATCTTGCCCCTTGGAAACTCTTTCTTTTTGCTTTTTATGAGATCAACATTTCTACCACTTCTTTCTCTCAGATCATTTCCTCAGCATTTTAATTTAACCATTGTGGGTGGTGATCCCTAGGTTGGGGTTTTTTTCTAAAAAAGAAAAGTAACCGGCTCAAAGGGTTTGACAATGGCTGCTTTGGACTGTATAGGAGATGAAATGAGGGCCTCTCTTCACTTTGAACTAGATTGCTTGATCCATAGAGTATTCAACAATGCTTCAGCTTTATAGAGGATGAATGACATACCTTGTGGAGTTCTTAGTTATCTGTTTGCCCCAGTGTGGGGGGATGGTGTTGGATCAAGGTTGACAAAAAAAAAAAAAAAAAAAAATTCGCTTTCTGTGAGGCACTAATGGATTAAGAAAAAGGGGATGTTTTTATGTACGGTAGCAGAATTGAGAGCCTTTAATCATTTCAAATTTAATTGCTTCGTTCATGAAGCCTTTTATACAAAATTTAGATAATGTTCCTGAAAAATGGTGTGTTTCTACCAGTAACCCCTATATATTCTGTTGAATCAACTACTCTGTGTTTACCCCAGTGTGGGGGATGGTTCTTGGTTTGGGAACATCTGAATAGAAATCACTTATGACTCTAGTGGGCTGAGCAAGAAGTAGTGTTTATTTCTTATTGGATAAATAGAACAATGGCTTCTCATCATTTTGAGGACTTAGTTGCCCATCGCCTAGCTAGGATATCACTCAAGTGTTGCCTCTTTAATAAAATTCACACCTCTTTGTTGAGATTGTCCTCCCCCTATCTCTCACTCTCTCTCTCTCTTTTCTCTCTTTGTCTCTCGAAGGTTTTAACCCCCTTTAAGTGGATTGCCCATGCTATCCCATCTTTCAAGTCGAGTCATTACAAAATGGGAAAGAATCCCTAAAAGCAATAATCACTCACAAGAATATGAAACAAAGGGGATAGATTAAAAACTAATACTTTCTTATTTCAAATCATGATTGTATGGCATGCAATGTTTATTTAAAGAAAATATGCGAGAAATAGAAATATGGTAAGAAAATATACGAATTTTGTGAAAATCTCCTTTTTCTTGTGAGCCTTTTGGTGATAACCTTTAATAGGGTTTTGGGCTCATGTGGCGTCCTGCATACTCCAATTGCCGTGTATTTCATTTGATTATTTAGGGGTGGCTAGGCTCGAGGATTGGATGCAGTGGCAACAAGGTGCCAAGATGATGGCCGAGAGAGAGAGAGCGTCTTGTGGATGGATGGTCCACTCCTTTTTATTCTTCTAAAAGGATCATGCCTCTTCCAATAATTGGTTCTGTCCTCATATGAATTGTGAACAGGATGGGATGCAGGAGGGATTCCATGAGTTCAGTTATGCTTTTTGACTTGAAAAAAGAAAGAGAGAAAAATATAGTGCAGTTAACATGTGGAGTTGGAGATTTTATGCAATGCATGTCCTGTGGAGGTTCTTATTTTAATTTTTTTTTAGGGAATCTAGGCATGATGCTGAGCCTGTTTTGGAGGGAAGTTTTGCCCTTATGCAATACAATATCTCTTCGACAAGGGCCGATTGATGTTTCTTTATTCGGGCAATCCCACCTCTATGGACAGAGAGAGATTTGGGGCCTCTCTTGAGATATGGTTCTATGCATGCCATGAACCCTTAGGGTTGAGGAACCCTTAGGAGTTTTGGTAGGTTTGGTTCAATTAACACGAGATCGGATTGCTCCTTTCTCTCTACGGTTGATTAGATGTATGAGAATGAAATGAATTAAGTTTCTTGAAACTCTTGTCTTGGAATGGATATAAGTGTACAAGCATAATAGAAGTGAACGTGTGAGCAGTATGATGACAATAAATGAATGGTTTAGAAAAATTCCATTCTTGTCTTGTTTCTGTCTTCAGTTCTGTTGGTACTTGGAGCTGAGGAGAGGGAGGATAGAAGACAAGAAACAAAAGAGAAGTTAGTGCCTTGATTTGATAATTTTTATGTAATGCATGTCCTAAGGGTGCCTCTACTTGAGAGAGAAACTAACCATGATATATTTGCTCACTTTTAGAGATAGAGGGTTTGCCTCTATATATAGATACCTTACCATTGAGTGAGAACCTTCATCCATTCATACATTCATCCATCCATTCACTCATGAAAAATAAAGAAGTACATTAAACTTTAGGTTTAAGATACAAAAGAATTGAAATCCATTAGGTTTAAGATACAAAAGAATTGAAATCCATTTCAATAGGGCAGAGGGGGAACATTTTCCTTTGGACTTCCACCTATCTACTTTTACATTAGAAATCCTAAATTACTCTTAAGTTTTCAGATTTGCCTTTTTCGAGTTTGATGTTGAGGAGGTCGTTAAGAGATCTTGTTGATTGATTGCCTCGTGTCTTCTTGGCAACCATATCCCTATAAGCCTAGAGGGATTGGAGCCTCTCTTTTTGGAATGAACATGCATGCTATGAATCCTTAGGGTTACATGGGAACCCTTAGGGTTTGAGTAGGTTTAATGCAAGGGAAAGTGACATTGGTGTCATTCTCGATAGGTTGATCATATGCATGAGAATGCAGTGACTTGAGTTACTTTGTAACTCTTGTCTTAGGATGGAATGTTGTATGCATGAATATTGTCGCGCCCAGATTTTTCGCACCCGAAAAAGACAAGTGAGAAAAATACAGTACTCTCTCGTTAGAACTCATCCTCCTAAAAGGATTAGTGCGACTAAGTTTGAATTGAAAATTGATTTTGAATAAGGGCTTTTAGAAAAAAGTTCATCAAAAGAGGGTTTTTAGGAAAACAAGTTGTTTGGCAATCTTTGAAAATATTTAAGCCCTTTTTGAAAATAACTCTATTTTGGTCTTACGAAAAGAGTGATTCTAAGTTTGGAAGTTGGTTACGTGTAGGGAAGAAACATTAAGCCATCACTCTACCCCGGCCTTGCAATAGCTACATGTTTATTCACCCTAGGTTCACTTATTAGAGTGTTTGATTAATAAATGTCCAAAACTATCCACTTTTGAAAAGAACTTTGAAAAGAAATTTGACATGATGCATGATATGCAAGTGCAAGAATAAGACTTGACTTTTGAAAAGAGATTTGAAAGAAAAACTTGATTTGAAATTAGAAAGAAGGTTTTAGAAATTGAAAATAGAGATTTGGAAATAGATTATAGAATTAGAAGTTTGAAATAGATTATGAAATTGGAAACTTGAAAAAGGTTGTGGAATTGGAGATTTGAAAAAAAAAGTTATGACCGCACCTATAAGGGTTGCCTATGTATCTCTTTTTGGGAATCAAGTCAGTTGTAGTTCGGACAAGAGTCCTATTGAAAATAGAAGATTTTGATTAGAAAAAGAGTTTGACTTGAAACTTAGAATGGAAGATTGGAATCGAGATTGAACTTAGACCCAGAATTGAACTTGAAAGAGAATTCGACCCTTAAAAAATAACTTGGACAAGATTTGAAAAGATAGAGATTTTTAAAACATTTTGAAGCTTAAAATTAGAAAACCATCTTGGTTTCGAAAAGGAGTTGTTAGAAAAGGTTGGAAACTTCCTACCATTAGGGTTGAACTAGGGTTTAAGCCTCGTAGGGTTTAGGTAACCTAAGATTGGAACACGTAGTTGAATTAGAAAGGTTTGAATTAGGAAAGTTGGATTTTAAGGAAGATTGGATTTAGGAAATCTCGGATTTAAGAAAGTTTCAAAATAGGAAAGTTCCGTTTTAAGAAAGTTTCATTTTAGGGAAGATTTCAAATTAGGAAAATTTAAAATAGGAAAGATTTTAAAATTGGAAAGTTTTGAATTTAGAAAGTTTTGGATTTGGAAATATTTGAAATTTAGAAAGTTTAGAATTTTAGAAAGATTTGAATTTAAGAAAGGTTTGAATTTAGAAATATTCGAAGTTTTAGTTTTAGAAATACTTGAAATTAAGAAAGGTTTGAGTTTAAGAAAGATTTAAAAATTTAGATTCGGAAAGTTAAAATTTGGAAAGGTATGGAATTTAGAAAGGTTGGAATTAGGAAAGATTGGGATTAGTAAAGATACGAATGAGGAAAGATTTAGATTACTATTTCCTAAAACAAAGGATTAGATTTTATTTTTAAAAAAAAGTTGATTTGATTTTGTTTCCAAAAATGGAGGATTGCATTTGGATGGAATTAGCAAGGAAAGTTTTGGAAACCCTACATTTGGAAATTTATCATTTGACGTAAAAAAGCAAGTTTTGAAAAATTTATGATTTTGATGTGAAAAGGAGGTTTTGGAAATCTAGGTTTTAAGGCCAAAAGGGTGAAGTTGAAAATTACGTTTTAGAAAAGAAAATTAGAGTTTCCTAACCATGGCTCTAGGGCTTGACTTGGACTCCAAGGTAAAGAGTTTTTAGAAAGTGAATTTTTTGGAAAGGAAGATTTTTGGAATGAAATCTTAGAAAGGAGTTTTTAGAAAGTGAATTTTGATGAGAGCTTTTTGGAAAGGAGTTTGAAAAGAAGTTTTGGAAAATATATTTTTGAAGGAAGTTTTTAAGAAAGTGTATTGGAAAAGAGATTTTTAGAAAGTAAGTTTAAAAAGAGATTTGAAAAGGTTTTGAATATGGACTTTTGCAAGCCTCTAAAAATATCTCATTTTCCTATAATGATTCTAACCATAAGAAGATTAGAACCATTCTAGGATTGTGGTTTTGAAAACAACAAGGATTTGAAAATATGGACCATATTGGTCACTTTAAATGTAACACTTTTCGAAAGCAACCCTAACCATGGAAAGGCTAGAATCACCTAAGGATTGTGATTTTGAAAATAAGTTTTGAAGAAGAAAATTTTAATATAAGTTTTGAAAATGAATTTTGGAGAGATGCATGATCATGATATGCACAATGCAAGTTAAGGTTGTGAACATAAAAGGTTAAAGATTTCACCACATAATCAAGAGGGCCGAACCCACGTGGTCTCTGGTTAGACTAAGAGAAAGCCCCCGAGACCGTGACTTTCAATAGCCTAATCCTACACATGAACTCGGGAGTCCCTTGTTTCAAGCATGCAAGAAGGGGGGGGGGGGATAGAAGATGGGGATTAAAATAGAAGAAAACCCAAGTGGGTTAGGAGAGAGAAGAAAGAGAGGGGAATTGCGTAAACGTAAATAGGTAACCTACCTTGCATCTTTTTTTATTTGCTTTGCTTTATTCGCTTTGTTTTTCTTGCTTTGCTTCGGTCTTCACCTTAATCTTCAAGAGCTTGTTCTGATCTTCGAGAGCTTTTACGTTGCAGCACTTTAAGTCTTCAATGGAGGCTTCGGAGGCTAGTATACAAGTGTGTGTGAGTGTGTGTATGCCAGGGTTTAATGTGTAGGGGCTAGGGTTCGAAGAACCTAAAGAGAACTAGGGTTTGGAAGAACTTCGAGCTCTGTACAGACAGAAGATTGACCTAGCGCCTATTGCAGTGGCGCTAGGCAAAATTTCCTTCTGAGTAGCGCTAGGCCAAATTTTGGCCTGTAGCAGCACCAACCATTTAAGAAAGTTTTAAGGTCGGCAAGAAATGTATCTTTAAAAAATTTGGGCTCCTGTCCTATTGACTACCATGCAATTTTTAGTCTGACTTCACTAGGAGTGACCTCGGAAGGTCCGCAAATGATTTAGGGGGCCGAAAATGGCCCGGAGAGCCGGAATGGGATAGGAGCCCTCAGAATAGTGTCACGGGGCTAGTAGACTTGAAAAATGATGTCGAGATGTGTTGGAGGGGTTGACTAGGCTATTAGGGGCAAAACGGTCAATCGAACCAAAAAAACTACCTGGATGGACTCAGAATATCTCGAAAGACGACTGGAGGATTGGAAACATTAGCTAAAATGTTCCAGAAGGTTACCGGTTTGACACTTAGAGCTGGTGTGGTTGGAAGTGGTAACCGGCCCACCAGGGGCAAAACGGTCATTTTACATCGAGCTTGCCAGAACTGACTCGGAATTACCGAAAAATGTATCGGAAGGGCGGGGATACCATCAGAAGCATCCCCGAGAGGTTAACAGTTTGATACCCAAGACCGGTGTGGTTTGGAAGAGGCGACTGACCTACCTGGGGTAAAATGGTCATTTTGACCAAGGGGTCTCGAAAATAGCCCAAAACTGGCTGGAAGGCACCTAATCATGCCAGATCGTCTTTGGGATGACCCTAGAACGGTGGACTTACTGTTCTGAGGACTTAGGTACTGTCTCAAGAAGCGTGCTGGAAATGGCCCTAAGGGTAATTTGGTCATTTTTCACTGGAGTGGGCTAGCAGGCACTGATGTTGACCTAGGTTTTGAGTGTTTCCATCATTCTGATGGTGGTCCCATGACATGGGGATTTATTGGCAATTCCCTATATCGACATGTTAACGAGTGTTTCTACCACTCTGACAGTTGCAATGTTTGTGAGTACTTCCGTTACTCTAACGGTTCGCGAACATTCCAGAGACTGCTTGATTTTGGGAAGCTGCTAAGTGGACTTATCACCTGAGGAATTAACTTTCTCGAAAGGTGTGCTGAAATGAAAATTCTTCATTAGCGGGCTAGTGTCGCGCCCAAATTTTTTGCACTCAAGGAATACTCACACAAGCGGGAAAAATGATGTATTCTCTCATTAGAACTCACCCTCCTAGAAAAATGAGTGTGACTAGGTTTGAATTGATAATAGATTTGAATAAACGGCATTTTAGAAAAGATTTGGAGTCGCCACCTAACTTGATTAAGGTGAGTTAGGTCACCTAAAAACTAAGAATAATCCGAAGACTACACTTAGGTTTTTTTTTGGAAAAGGATTTTGAAAATATCTCCTCAAGAGAAGGTTTTTAAGAAAACAAGTTGTTTGGCAACCTTTGGAAAACATTTAAGCCCTTTTTGAAAAATAACTCCGTTTTGGTCTTTGAAATCAGTGATCTAGGTTCGGAGGTTGGTTACGTGTAGAGAAGACACACTAAGCCATCACTCTACCCTGCCCTTTCAGTACCTACATGTCAATCTACCCTAGATTCACCTATAAGAGTCTTTAACTAACTATTGTTCAATCCTATCTACTTTGAAAAAAAAATGTTTGAAAAGAAACTAACATGATGCATGATATGCAAGTACAATAAAAGACAGTTACAAATAGATTTGAAAAGAAGAATTTGATTTGATTTGAAAAGGAAGAGATAGAAGTTTGAATTTGAAAAGAAGATTTTGGGAATTGAAATTGTGGAATTGGAAACTTGAACAAAATCATAAGATTAGAGATTGGAAAGAAGTTGTAGAAATAGAAACTTAAAAAATGTTGTGGAATTCGAGATTTGAAAAATGTAGAGACCGCACCCATAAGGGTTGCCTACGTATCCTTTTGGAGGAATCAGGTCAGTCGTAGTTCGAATAAGAGTCTGATTGAAGATAGAAGGGTTGATTTGGAAAAAGAAAAAGATTGAGTTGGAAATTGGATTGGAAGATTGAGAGATTGAACTTTGATTAGAAGATTTAAAATGATTTGATTTTGAAAAACTTGGTTTTAGGAAACCTAGAAAGACTTAGAAAGACTTGAGACTTAGAAAAGAAGAATTGGATTTGACTTGGAAAGATTTTGGAGAAGAATTGACTTGAATACTTGGACTTGGAAGATTGGAGAAAAATTGGAATTAGGAAAGGTTCGAATTAGGAAAGTTTTGTTTTAGGAAAGTTTTCGAATTAGGAAAGTTTGAACTTAGGAAAGTTTCGTTTTAGGAAAGTTTTCGAATTAAGAAAGTTTCAACTTAAGAAAATTTTGGAATTAGGAAAGTTTCAACTTAAGAAATTTTTATTTTAAGAAAGGTTTTGAAATAGGAAAGTGTTGAATTTAGAAATGTTTTGAATTAGGAAAATTTTTGTTTAAGAAAGGTTTAGAATTTGGAAAATTTCAACTTAGGAAAGTTTTGAACTTGGGAAGCTTAGAATTTGGAAAGATTTTAAATTAGAAAAAACTTAGAAAAGGTTTGAATTAAGAAAGTTTCAACTTAAGAAAGTTTTGAATTAAGAAAGTTTTGAGTTTAGAAAGCTTTAGATTTGGAAAGATTTAAAGTTTAGGAAAGTTTAAGATTTAGAAAGTTTTTAGAGTTTTAGTTTAGGAAAGATTTGAAAACTTGGATTTGGAAAGTTAAGATTTGGAAAGGGGTAGAATTAGGAAAGGGTTGAATTAGGAAAAATGTGGAAGTTGAGTTTTAAAATTTAGGAAAGATTTGAAAACTTGGATTTGGAAAGTTAAGATTTGGAAAGGGGTAGAATTAGGAAAGGGTTGAATTAGGAAAAATGTGAAAGTTGAGTTTTAAAATTTAGGAAAGATTTTCAAGTTCAAGTTTTAGAAACTTAAGATTTAGGAGAGTAGAAGATTAGGAAGGATTTGAATTAGGAAAGATTTGGATTAGGAAGGGATTGTATTTTGTTTCTAAAAGGGAAGGTTTGATTTTGTTTCCAAAAACGGAGTATTGGATCTAGTTTCCTAAACGGGAAGATTGAATTTGGTTTCCTAAAGGAAAGATGGGATTTGGTTTCCTAAAAGGAATATTTGATTTGACATGGATTTGGGAGGGGCAGTTTTAGAAACCCTAGATTTGGAAGACTATAGTTTTGATGTAGAAAAGTAGGTTTTAGAAACCTAGGTTTTAAGGCAAGTTTGAAAACCATGTTTTTGGGAAAGAAATTAGGGTTTACTAAGGCTCTAGGGCTTGACTTGGGCACCAAGAAAAAGGATTTTTTGGAAAGTGTGTTTTTGGAAACAAGTTTTTGGAAGGAAAACCTAGAGAGGAGTTTCTAGAGGGAAGATTTTGGAAAGAGAGTTATTTAGAAAGATTTTTGGAAGGAGATTGTTGGTGAGAGTTTTTAGGAAAGTAAATTTAGGGAGTGTTTTTAGAAAGTGAATTTTGAGGAGAAAGAGTTTTTGGAAAGAGATCCTAGTAAGGAGTTTTTTAGAAAGAGATTTTTAAGAAAGAGATTTAGGAAGAGGTTTTTCTAAGAAGGAAACCTAGGGAACGTTTTAGGAAAGTGGACCTTAAAGAGAGAGTTTTGAAAAGGAGTTTAAAAAGAGAAATTTTAGAAAATAGATTTTTGGAGGGAGTTTTTGAAAACAACTTTGGAAATGAGAGTTTTTAGAAAGCACGTTGAAAGAGGAGGTTTTAGGAAAAGAGATTTTTGAAATAGAGTTTTTTGGAAAATATAAAAACATCTCACCTTCCTAAAGTGATTCTAATCATAAGAAGGCTAGAACCACTTTAAGGAAGCGGTTTTGAAAACAACATGATTTGAAAATATGGACCACGAAAGTCACTTTAAATGTAACACTTTCCTAAAGCAACCCTAGCCTTGGAAAAGCTAGAATCACCCTAGGATTGTGATTTTGAAAACATGTTTTGAAAAAGGAAATTTTGATGCAATTTTGAAAACAAGTTTAATGCAAGCTTTGAAAACGAGTTTGAAAATGGTTTTTGGAAGATGCAAGATCATGATATGCACAATGCAAATTTGGGGTCGTGAACATACAAGGTTAAGGCTTCACCACATAATCAAGGGGGCCGAACCCACGTGGTCTCCGGTTAGCCTAAAGGAAAGCTCCCGACACGGTGACCCTCCAATAGTCTAATCCTACACATGGACCGAGAGTTCCCTTGTTTCAAGCATGCAAAGAAAGGGGGAGAAAGAGATGGGGAATTAAAATAGAGAAAACCCAAGTGGGTTAGGAGAGAGAAGAGAGAGGGGGGAAGTGTGAAAATTTAAATAGAAAACCTACATTATGTCTTGTTTATTTTGCGCTCCTTGCTTTCTTTGGTTTTCGTTTCACTTTAGTCTTTATCTTTGAGAGCTCATCTTTAATCTTCAATGCTTCGGTTTGCAGCTCTTAGAGTCGTCAAAGGAGGGTTGAAGGCTAATGTATAAGTGTGTGAGGGTGTAAAGGAGTGTATATGATGCTAGGGTTTAATGTATGGTGGCTAGGGTTTGGAAAACCTAGAGAAGCTAGGGTTTTTGAAGTGTTCGAGCTCTGCATATCAAATTTTAGGGTTTTTAGACTGAGTTTTCGGACCTCCTTCATGCTAGAAGAGGCTCTGTATTTATAGAGAGAGGAATGCACTGGCGCTTGTTGCACTGGCGCCAGGCCAAAAATTACACTGACGCCACTAGGAGTGGCACCAGCCCATTTTTTGGCTTGGCGCCACTACTAGTGGCGCCAGCCATTTAGGAAATGTTTAAGGTCGGCAAGCAACGTATCTTTGACTAGATTTGGGCGCCTGTACTAGTGACTACCATGCAATTTTTAGTCTGGCTTCACTAGGAGTGACTCCGGAAAGTTCGAGAATGATTTAAGGGACTGGAAATGGTCCGGAAGGCTAGAAAATAGTAGGAACACTTAGAATAGTGTCCCGAAGGTATTTGACTTGAAAAATGAGGACAGGATGTGTCGGAAGGGTTGATTGGGCCGTTAGGGGCAAAACGGTCAATTGAATCGGGAAGCTACCGGGACGGACTCGGACTGTCCCGGAAAAAGACTCATGATTTGGAAACATTATTTAGAATATTCCCAGAGGTTTTCGGTTTGATACCCAGAGCCGATGTGGTCAGAAAAGGAGACCGGCCCACTAGGGACAAAACGGTCATTCCGCACCGAGTTTGCTGGAACTGATTCGGAATGATCCGAAAGGAAAAAGAAAGGTTGAGAATACTATAAAAAGCATTCTTAGGAAGTTACCAGTTTGATACCCAGAGCCGGTGTGGTTGGAAAAGGCGACCAGCTCACCAGGGGCAAAACGGTCATTTTGTACCGGGTTTGCCAGAACTGACTCGGAATGATCCGAAAGGGTAGAGGAAGGTTGAGAATACTATAAGAAGTAATCTCAGGAGGTTACCGGTTTGATACCCAAAGCCGATGTGGTTCTCGAGGCGTTTGGATGCCTAGAGGCGAAATGATCATCATGACCGAAAAGTCTCAGAATTAGTCCGAAACTAACTAGAAGGCAACCAATCATGCCAGATTGCCTTTAAGACAATCTTGGAAGGTTGGACTCACCGTTCTAAAGACTCAGGTGTGTTCTAGAGAAACGTGTTGAAAAAGGTCCAAGGGGCAGTTTGGTCATTTTTCACCGAAGTGGGCTAGCAGGCACCGGTGTTGATCTGGGTTTTAAGTGTTTCCACCACTCTGACGGCGGTCGTGTGATACAAGGGTTTGTTGGCAATTCCCTATATCGACCTTTTTGCGAGTACTTTCGCTACTCTAACGGTTGTGATGTTTGTGAGTATTTCTGCTACTCTGACGGTTCGCAATCATTCCTAAGATTGCCTGATCTCAGGAAGCTGCTAAAGGGGACTTAGCGCCTGAGAAGCAACTTTCTTGAAAGGCGTGCCTAAACCGACATTTCGGCGTTAGCGGGCTAGCAAGTGCCAAAGGTGGACCGTTCTACCATCTGGAGGACTTGGGGTCTCGACTTGATCGACAGGTTTAAAAGGACTTACCGTTTCAAAGAGATTTTTTTCGAAAAATATGCCGGACCGTCTCGAGGAATAAACTGTCTCGAGAGAGGGATTGGAATTAGAAAGGGGTCTTATCGTCTTTGGAAAGACGTGCCTGATTGGAGTAGATTTACCGTCTCGAGGAATAAACTATCTCGAGAGAGGGATTGGAATTGGAAAGGGGCCTTACCATCTTCGGAAAGACGTGCTTGATTAGAGTAGATTTACCATCTCAAGGAATCAACTATCTCAAGAGAGGGATTGGAATTGGAAAGGACAATGCACCTAAAGGCGTTTTGGTCATTTTGCCTCTATTTGGGCCTGGTGGGCCCACAAAGCGATGGACAGATGGGATTTAGACTTAAAGAGTTGGTTTCGATTG
This sequence comes from Euryodendron excelsum, assembly GCA_033060915.1. NCBI lineage: Eukaryota > Viridiplantae > Streptophyta > Magnoliopsida > Ericales > Pentaphylacaceae > Euryodendron > Euryodendron excelsum. The sequence continues at coordinate 33,534,704 of CM065389.1, forward strand.
GAATACGTCTATATTGACTTGAGTACAAGTTTGGACAGAGTGTAAACTGTCGAGAGGTCAAAAATGGGGTGCTTACAACTAGCAGGCGCCAAAGGTGGATTGTTCTATCATCTCGGGGACTTGGGGTCTCGTCCCGGATGATGGGTTTAAAGGGACTTATCGTTCTAAACATTTTTCTCGAAAAACGTGCTAGACAGGATGGACTTATTGCCTTGAGGAATTTACTTTCTTAAAAGGCATGCTGGATTTAATTGGAATTGGAATTATTCTTGCAATTGGATTTGAGATTAAAATGGGGGCTTACACTCTGTAAAAAGACATGCCAATTAGAATTGGACCGAACAATGCCCCAAGGGCACTTTGGTCATTTTGCCTCTATTTGGGCCTAATGGGCCCATGAAGCGATCGATTGATGGGATTATGTTTGAAAAACTGGTTTGACTCATAATATGTCCATATTAACTTGAATACAAGTCTGGACAGACTTGAGATTGCCGAGCGAACAAAAATGGGGTGCTTACAAATATGGATGCAAAGAGTATAAGGAGAGAGAATGCAATTGAAGTAAATATGCATGCATGAACAATTAGACAAGCATTATAACAGTAAGAGTATAGTAATTATAACAATAGGAATAAACAAATATAGAGGAAAGTAAAAGTAGTCGCCCTTTCCTTCATGGTTTTGAAATTAGTGCGCGTATCTTAAATTTGGTAGAGGTTCGGCTTTGCATGGTGTCTATGTGAGCATGAGGTTGAGGGTTTACTAATACTTGCTAAGAAGGCTCGGTTCCCAGATCTTCAAACCTAGGCCCACTCCTCGAGGTGGTGCCATGATCGGTTGGTGATTTGAGCAAGGGAACCGTAGGCGAAGAAACTGATACAACATCTTGCCCACAACCAATATACCGTTCCCCTTTCTAACTAGAAGGGACATATTAGGGTAGAGAATGAAAATATGTAGAATGTAAGTGCACGTGCAATACGTGTGTGATTTTTAAAAATTGAAGGAAAGAGCCCAACAACTCTCATCCATCTTGTCTATTTCATACATTCATTCATACATGGCAGTTAATATAACATGAAGTAAATATTTGAACAAGGGTCTACCTACAAAAATAAGTATACAAAAGTTAGTACTTGAATGACAAACTGAATGCAAGATAGAATGAATGAGTAGAGTGCAAACAATAACATTTAAAAAAAAAAAAAAACTACTTGGAAAACTTGATTTTGAAAGTTTGAAGTGGATAGAATTGAACAAGTTAATCAAAGACTCCAAATGGTTGAGGGTGAAGAGACATGATATTGGCCTAACTTTCTAAGTGTCCCCAGTGGAGTCGCTAGCTGTTGCGCCATGATTTTTTGCATTCGAGAAAAACAAGTGAGAAAAACACAGTGCTATCTCGTTAGAACTCATCCTCATGGAAGGACAAGTGCGACTAGGTTTGAATTTGAAATTGATTTGAATTAAGGGCTTGTGGAAAAGATTTGGAGTCGCCACTTAACTTGATTAAGGTGAGTTAGGTTATCTAAAGCTAAGCACAATCCGAAGATTACACTTAGGGGTTTTGAAAAGGTTTTGAAACTTCTTCAAGAGAGAGTTTTTAAGAAAAGTGGTTGTTTGGCAACCTTTGGAAAAATATAAGCCCTTTTTTGAAAATAACTCCATTTGGTCTTTGAAAACAGTGATTGAAGTTCGAAGGTTGATTACGTGTAGGGAAGATGCACTAAGCCATAACCCTACCCTGCCCTTGCGAAACCTATATGTCTTTTCACCCTAAGTTCACTCATTCGGAATCTTTAATTAATAAATGTCCAAAACTATCCACTTTAAACAGAACTTTTAGAAAGAAGTTGATATGATACATGATATGCAAGTTCAAGAATTTGATTTGATTTTGAAAGTAAATTTGAAAAGAGTTGATTTGATTTTGAAATGGATTTAAAAAGATAGATTTGATTTTTGAAAGAAATTTTTGGAAGTTGAAAATAGAGATTTAAAGATAGATTTTTGAATTAGAAACTTAAAATAGATTAAGTAATTGAAAACTTGAAAAGGGTTATGAAAATAGAAGCTTGAAAAAAGTTATGACCGCGCCTATGAGGGTTGCTTACGTATCTCTTTTTGAGAATCAGGTCAGTCATAGTTTAGATAAGAGTCCGATTAAAAATAGACACTTTGAGGCTTTAGAAAGTTTGATTTGAAAAGATTAGATTAGAAAAGAGTTTGAATTGAAAAGAATTTGATTTGGAATGGATTTAGAGAAGTTAAAGTTTAGGAAAGATTGGATTTAGAAAATCTTGGAATCAAGAAAGTTTCAAAATAGGAAGGTTCCATTTTAGGAAAGTATCAAATTAGGAAAGTCTCGGATTTAGAAAGTTTCAACTTAGGAAAGTTTTGAATTTAGAAAATTTCAACTTAAGAAAGTTTTGATTTTGGAAATATTTCAATTTGTGAAAGATTTGAAATTTGGAAAGTTTGATTTAAGAAAGATTTAAAAAGTTTAGAAATTAGGAAATGTTTAAATTTAGAAAGTTTGGAAAGTTTGAAATTTTGAAAGGTTTGACATTAGGAAAATTTTGAAAGTTAAAAATTATGAAAGGTTTGAAAGGTTGAATTTTTGAAACACTTGAAGTTTAAGAAAGATTTGAGTTTAAGAAAGACTTAAAAGTTTAGAATTTAAAAAGTTAAGATTTGGAAAGGTTTAAGATTAAGAAAGATTGGAATTAGGAAAGGGATAGAATTAGAAAATGTTGAAATTAAGAAGGGTTTGATTTAGGGAAGATTCGGATTCTATTTCCAAAAAGAGATGACTTGATTTTGTTTCTAAAAACGGAAGATTTGATTTGGTTTCCTAAGTTGGAAGACTCAATTTGACATGGAATTGGAAAGGATGAGATTTGAAAATTTTGGATTTAGAAAATATGATTTGACATGAAATTGAGGTTTAGGAAACCTAAGTGTTCGATGTAGAAAAATAGAATTTTGAAAAACTATGATTGGACGTTGAAAAGGAAAGTGAAAATTAGGGTTTCCTAATCATTGACTCTAGAGCTTGACTTGGACTCCAAGAAAAAGATATTTTGGAAAGTAAATATGTTAAAGGGAGTTTCTAAGAGGGAAACTTGAAAAGTGTTTTCAGAAAGTATAACTTTTGAAGAGAGTTTTTGAAAAGGAATTTTTGGAAAGAGTTTTTTAGGAATGAGATTTTTTAGAAAGGGGTTTTAGGAAACAGATTTAAAAAGAGAATTTGAAAAGAGGTTTTGAAAAGTAAGTTTGAAAAGCAAGTTGTAAAAAGAATTGAATGTGGACTTTTGCAAGCCTATGAAAAATATCTCACTTTCCTAAAATGAGTCTAATCATAGGAAGATCAGAACTATTCTAGGATTGTGGTTTTGAAAACAACAAAGATTTTGAAAATATGGACCATAATAGTCACTTTAAATATAACACTTTGCTAAAGTATCCCTAACCATGGAATGGCTAGAATCACCTTAGAATTGTGATTTTGACAAAATCGATTTTCGGGTTTACACCTAAAACTTATGTAATACTTTTCTAAAACAATCCTAACCATGGAGCTGTTAGAACCATCTTAGGATTGTGATTTTGAAAACAAGTTTGGAAGAAAAGATTTTTAATGTAAGTTTTGAAAGAGATTTTGATGCAAGTTTTGAAAACATGTTTAAAAGACGATTTTGAAGGGATGTATGAGTATGATATGCACAATATAAGCAGGGTCATAAACATACAAGGTTTAGGCTTCACCACATAATCAAGGGGACCGAATCCATATTATCTGAGGTCGAATTAGAGGAAAGCCCCCTACACGGTGACTTTCAACCATTCTTCCTGCACATGAACAGGGGATTCCCTTGTTTCAAGCATGTAAGGAAGGGGGGGAAAGAAGATAGGGGATTAAAATAGAAGAAAACCCAAGTGAGTTAGGAAAGGGAAGAGGGAAGGGAGGAATTACATAAACGTAAATAGAACACTAACCTTGTGTCTTCTTTGATTTGTTTGCTTTATTTACTTTACTTTACTTTTGATCTTTGAGAGCTTCGAAATGGTAGAACCTTGAGTCTTCAATGGTAGGGTTGGAGGCTCGTATAGGCGCGTGTTGAGTGTATGTATGCTAGGGTTAAGGTGTATGGGGGCTAGGGTTTGAAGAAGCTTAAGAGAGCTAGGGTTTGGAGAGAATTCTAAGGCTGTATATCGAGAGAAAGAGAGAGTTTCTGGAGTTAGATTGTCGACCCTTTTACAAAGGTGAAAGGGTCTATATTTATAGGTAACTTAAATCAACCTAGCACCTGTTGCAGTGGGGCCAGGCTAAAAATACACTGGCACCACTCCTACTGGTGCCAAGCCAAAAAATACACTGGCTCCACTCCAAGTGGAGCCATGCCAAAAATACATTAGTGCCATTAGGAGTGGTGCCAAACCAATATTTGATCTAGCACCACTCCTAGTGGCGGCAGCCACTTTGGAAACCTTTTAAGGCGGCAAGAAATGTATCTTTGACCCTTGGCATGTAAGACAAAAGATTTGTGCGCCTGTCCTAGGGACTACTATGCAATTTTTTGGTTAACTCCACTAGAAGTGACTCCGAAAAGTTCGAGAATAATCTGGGAGGTCAAGAATTAGTCGAAAGGCTGAAAATGGGTAGAAACCCTTAGAATAGTGTCTTGGAGGTAGTAGACTTGAAAAACAATGTCATGATTTGTTGGAAAGGATCGGTCGGGCTACTAGGGGCAAAATGATCATTTAGACCAGGAAACCACTGGAATGGACTTGAAATGACTCGGGAAAAGGCTTAAAGCTTAGAAACACTATTGAGAGTGTTTTAAGAGATTGTCAGTTTGATACCTAGAGCCCGTGTGCTTGGAAAAAGCGACCAACCCACTAGGGATAAGACGGTTATTTTGCACCGGCTTTGTCGAAATTGACTTGTATTGATTCAGAAGGTATTGGAAGGTCGGGAATACTATTAGAAGCATTCTTGGGAGGTTATCGGTTTGATACCCAGAGCCGATGTGGTTCCCAAAGGCACTCGGATGCCTAGGAGTAAAATGATTATTTTGATCGAATGGTCCCAAAATTGACCCAGAACTAATTGGAAGGCACTTAAACATGCCGGATTTTCTTTAGGATGATCTCAAAAGGGTGGACTTACTGCACTGAGGACTTAGGTACTTTCTTAAGAAACGTGTCAAAAATGACCCAATGGGCAGTTTGGTCATTTTTCATCGGAGTGGGCTAGCAGGCACTAGTGTTGACCTGGGTTTTGAGTGTTTCCGCCACTTTGATGGTCTGTGACAAGTTTGTTTCCAAAGGTATCTCGTCTTTTGATAAACGTGTCACGGCTAAGAGGTGAGTTTAGTCCCGTGACATAGGGGGTTTGTTGGCAATTCCCAATATCGACCTGTTTTCGAGTGTTTTCGCCACTTTAATGGTTACGATGTTTACGAGTATTTTTGCCACTCTGACGGTTCGCGTTCATTCTAGAGACTGCTTGATCTTAGGAAGCTGCTAGGTAGACTTATCGTCGGAGGAATCAACTTTTTAAAAGACATGCCGAACAACGGACATTCTTCATTGGCAGGCTAGCAGGCGCCAAAAGTAGACCATTCTACCATCTCGGAGACTTGGGTTCTCGTCCCGGTCGACGGGTTTGAAGGGACTTATTGTTCTAAAGAGTTCTTTTAGAAAACGTGTCAGATTAAATGGTCTTATCGCCTGAAGGATCAACTTTCTCGAAAAGCATGCCGGATTTGATTTAAATTGGAATTGGACTTGAAGTTGAGTTTGAGATTGAAACAAGGACTTATCGCCTCCAAGAAGACGTGCCAACAGGAATTGGACTGAGCAATGCCACGAGGGCATTTTGGTCATTTTACCTCTATTAGGCCAAGCGGAACGCCGAAGTGATTAATTGATCGGATTGAGTTTGAAAAGTTAATTTAAACTTTGAATATGTCTATGTTGGTTTGAATACGAGTTCGGACGGACTGGAGATTGCTGAGCGGACAAAAATGGGATGCTTACATTAGACATAGAATAGGATTATTTATGTTGTTTTAGTTCTATTTAGTTACTATCTTGATTTTATGCATCTTTTCAGGAATCCCATGCTAAAAAGGACAAATTCAAGTGAAAGGACAAAAACGCGTTCGAACGGCTAGAGAATGCGTTCGAATGCATGATGTCAGCATGACATAGACCATTCGAATGATGGAGCCTTGCGTTCAAATGGTGAACAGTAGAGTTCGAATGCTTGGTCAAACGATGTCATGTTAAAACCAGGTCCAAAGTGCGTCTGATAGATTTAGAGAGCTATTTTTCTGTTTGAAGTGCGTTCGAACGATATATCGAGCTTTTGAACGGTATTTCGGTGTCATGCCCTAATTTTTCGCAGTTGAGAAAATAAGTGGGAAAAAACATGGTACTTTCTCATTAGAACTCATTCTTCTAGAAGTACGAGTGCGACTAGGTTTGAATTTGAAATTGATTTGAATAAGGGCTTTTGAAAAAAATTTGGAGTCACCACCTAACTTTGTTAAGGTGAGTTAAGTCACCTAAAACTAAGTGCAATATGAAGATTAAACTTAGAGTTTTTGAAAAGGTTTTTGGAATACTTTCTCAAAAAAAGATTTGTTTTGGAGAAAATAGGTTGTTTGGTGACCTTTGAAAAGATTTAAGCCCCTTTTGAAAGTAACTCCATTTTTGGTCTTTGAAAACAGTGATTCTAGGTTTAGAGGTTGGTTACGTATAGGGAAGATGCACAAGACTATCAACCTATCCCGCCCTTCTGGTACCTACATGTCTTTTCACCCTAAGTTTACTCATTTAGAATCTCCAAGTAACAAAGGTCCAATCATTTGAAAAGAATTTTAGAAAAAAATTTGATATGATGAATGACATGCAAGTGTAAAAAAAGGATTTGATTTTGAAAATAAATTTGAAGAAAGGATTTAAAGTTTAAAAGAGGTTGTGGTAATTGGAGACTTGAAAAAGGTTGTGACCACATCTTTGATGGTTGCCTACGTATCTGTTTGTTGGGAATCAGGTCAGTCATAATTCGGACTCGAGGTCGGATTGAAAATAAACAGTTTGGGGTCTTTTGAAAGTTTTACTTGAAAGGATTTGATTTGAACTTGATTTGAAGATTTTGAAATTGACATTAGAAATTGAAATTGAACTTTGATTTGAAATTGACTTTGGAAATTGAAATCGAACTTTGATTTGAAATTTACTTTGGAAATTGAAATCGAACTTGGAATTGACTTTGATTTGAAATTTAACTTGATAATTTGAAATTGACTTTGATTTGAAATTGAACTTTGAAGTAGAACTTGGACTTGATTTGGAAAGATTGAGTTGAATTATGAAGTCATCTTAACTTAGATTGAAGTTTGAAAACTATCTTGATTTAGAAAAGAGTTTTAAAAAAGATTTGAAACTTCCTAACTTAGGATTAAGGTTGAACTAGAGTTTTGGCCTCCTAGGGTTTATGCAACCTATGGTTGAAACATGTACTTAAAGTAGAAAGGTTCAATTTTAGAAGGCTTTATTTTAGGAAGTTTCGAATTAGGAAAGTTCCAAATTAGGAAAGTTTTGAATAAGGAAAGTCCTAAATTAGGAAAGTTTTGAATTAGAAAAATACTATTTTAGGAAAGTTTCATTTTAGGAAAGTTTCCAAATTAGGAAAGTTTTGAATTTTGAAAGATTTGATTTTGAAAAGTTTTGAATTTAGAAAGATTTGAACTTAGAAAGATTTGGAAGTTTAAAATGAGGAAAGATTTGAAAGTTTGAAATTAGGAAAGATTTGATCTCTATTTCATATAATAGAAGATTGAATCTTGTTTTAAAAAATAGATGATTTGATTTGGTTTCTAAAGTTGGAGGATTTGATTTAGTTTCCTAAGTTGGAAGATTTAATTTGGTTTCCTAAATTGAAGATTTAATTTGACATAAAATTGGAAAGGTTGAATTTTGAAAATCTTGGATTTGAAAATCTATGATTTTATGTAGAGAAGAGTTTTTGAAAATCTATGATTTGAGGCAAAATAGAAAGTCATGATTTTAAGAAAGGAACAAGGGTTTCCTAATCATGGATTCTAGGGTTTTGACTTGGACTCCAAGAAAAAGAGTTTTCGAAAAGTAGATATTTGAAAAGAGTTTTTAGGAAGTAGATTTACAAAATTATTTGGAAAAAGGTTTTGAATATAGACTTTTGCAAGTCACTTAAATATCTCACTTTTCTAAAATGATTCTAAGTAAGATTATGATATGCACAATACAATTTGGGGTCGTGAACATACAAGGTTAAGGCTTCACCACATAATCAAGGGGGCCGGACCCACGTGGTCTTTGGTCAGACTAGAAGAAAGCCCCCGACACGGTGACTCTCCAATAGTCCAATCCTACACATGGACCAGGAATCCCCTTGTTTCAAGCATGCAAAGAAAGGGGGGAAAAGAGATGGGGGATTAAAATAGAGAAAACCCAAGCGGGTTAGAGAGAGAAGAGAGAGGGGGGAAGTGCGGAAATTTAAATAGGGAGCCTACCTTGTTTCTTGTTTATTTTGCGCGCCGTGCAGTCTTCGGTCTTCGGTCTTCGTCTTGATCTTCGTCTTCAGTCTTCAAGAGTTGTCTTCAAGCTTTGAATGGCAGCTCTTCAAGTCTTCAAAGAGTGGTTGAAGGCTAATGTATGAGTGTATAGGGGAGTGTATGAGTGTATAGGAGGCTAGGGTTTGTGTATAGTGGCTAGGGTTTAGGAAAACCTAGGGAGGCTAGAGTTTTGGAGATGCTCGAGCTCTGTATATTGAAATATAGGATTCTAAGGTTAAGTTTGCAGACCCTTTTCACGTTGAATGAGGCTCTGTATTTATAGAAGTTGGACAACACTGGCGCCTGTTGCAGTGGCGCCAGGCCAAATTATACACTGGCGCCACTACTACGCCAGGCCATTTTTTGGCTTGGCGCCACTACTAGTGGCGCCAGCTATTTAGGAAACAATTAAGGTCGGCAAGCAACGTATCATTGACTAGATTTGGGCACCTGTACTAGTGACTACCATGCAATCTTTAGCCTGGCTTCACTAGGAGTGACTCCGAAAAGTCCGGGAATGATTTGAAGGAGCCGGGAATGACCCGGAAGGCCGGAAAGGAGGAGGAACACTCAAAAAGTGTCCTGGAGATATTTGACTTGAAAAATGAAGATAGGATGTGTCGGAAAGGTCGACCGAGCCTTTAGGGGCAAAACGGTCAATCGGACTAAGAAACTGTCAGGGCGAACTCGGATTGTCCCGGAAAAAGACTTGGGTTCTGGAAACATTATTTAGAATGTTCCCAAAGGTTGCCGGTTTGATTCCCAGGGCCGGCGTGGTCAGAAAAGGAGACCGGCCCACTAGGGGCAAAACGGTCATTTTGTGCCGGGTTTGCCGGAACTGACTCGGAATAGTCCGGAAAGGTAAAGGAAGGTTGAGAATACTATAAAACATATTCTCGGGACATTACCGGTTTGATACCCAGAGCCGGTATGGTCGAAGAAGGAGACCGACCCTCTAAGGGCAAAACGGTCATTTTGTATCGGGTTTGCCGGAACTGACTCGGAATGGTCCGGAAAGGTAAAGGAAGGTCGAGAACACTATAAAAAGTATTCTCAGGACATTACCAGTTTGATACCCAGAGCCGGTGTGGTTCCCGGGGCATTCGGATGCTTAGGGGCAAAATGGTCATCTTGACCGGAAAGTCTCGGAAAAGGTCCTAAGGGTAGTCTGGTCATTTTTCATCGAAGTGAGCTAACAGACGTGGGTGTGGACCTAGGTTTTGACTGTCTCCGCCACTCTAACGGTGTGAGTATTTCCGCTACTCGGACGGGGTTGATGATCTGTCAGTATTTCCGCTACTCGGACGGGGTTAATGATTTGGAAGTATTTCCACTACTCTAACGGGGTTGATGATTTGGGAGTATTTTCGCTACTCGGACGGGGCTGAGTATTTCCGCTACTCTAACGGGGTTGATGATTTGGGAGTATTTCAGCTACTCGGACAGGGTTGAGTATTTCCGCTACTCTCACGGTTTTATGAGTATTTCCGCTACTCTAACGGCTTTGTGAGTATTTTCGCTACTCTAACGGTTTTGTGAGTAGTTTTGCTACTCAGACCGTCTTGAGGAATAAACTGTCTCGAGAGTGGGACTGGAAGGGGTCTTACCGTCTCCGAAGAGACGTGCCTGGATTGGAGCCGTCTCGAGGAATAAACTGTCTCGAGAGTGGGATTGGAAAGGGGTCTTACCGTCTCCAAAGAGACGTGCCTAGGTTTTGAGTGTTTCCGCCACTCTAACGGTTTTGTGAGCACTTCCGCTACTCTAACGGTTTTGATGATTTGGGAGTATTTTCGCTACTCGGACGGGGTTGAGTATTTCCGCTACTCTAACGGTTTTGTGAGTATTTTCGCTACTCTAACGGTTTTGTGAGTATTTCTGCTACTCTAACTGATTTGTGAGTATTTCCGCTACTCTAACGGTTTTGTGAGTATTTCCGCTACTCCAACGGTTTTGTGAGTAGTTTTGCTACTCAGACCGTCTCGAGGAATAAACTGTCTCGAGAGTGGGACTAGAAGGGATCTTACCGTCTCCGAAGAGACGTGCCTGGATTGGAGCCGTCTCGAGGAATAAACTGTCTAGAGAGTGGGATTGGAAAGGGGTCTTACCGTCTCCAAAGAGACGTGCCTGGGTTTTGAGTGTTTCCGCCGCTCTAACAATTTTGTGAGTACTTCCGCTACTCTAACGGTTTTGTGAGTGTTTCCGCCACTCTAACGGTTTTGTGAGTAGTTTTGCTACTCAGACCATCTCGAGGAATAAACTGTCTCGAGAGAGGGATTGGAAAGGGGTCTTACCATCTCCGAAGAGATGTGCCTGGATTGAAACCGTCTCGAGGAATAAACTGTCTCGAGAGTGGGATTGGAAAGGGGTCTTACCATCTCCGAAGAGACGTGCCTAGATTGTGAGTGTTTCCACCACTCTAACAGTTTTGTGAGTACTTCCGCTACTCTAACGGTTTTGTGAGTGTTTCCGCCACTCTAACGATTTTGTGAGTAGTTTTGCTACTCGGACCATCTCGAGGAATAAACTATCTCGAGAGAAGGATTGGAATTGGAATAAGAAAGAACAATGCCCCCTAAGGGCATTTTGGTCATTTTGCCTCTATTTGGGCCTGACAGGCCCGCGAAGCGATGGAAAGACGGAATTTGGACCTAGAGGATTGGTTTCGATTGGAATATGCCCAAAATGACTTGAAAACAAGTCTGGACGGAGTATAGACTGCCAAGCGGTCAAAAATGGGGTGCTTACATTGTCTTAGTGACTACCATGCAATTGTTAGCCTAGCTCCACTAAGAGTGACTTTAGAAAGTTTGAGAATGATCCGAAAGGCCAGGAATGGATAGGAACCCTTGAAAAAATGTCCTGGAGGTAACTGGCTTCAGAAACAATGTTAGAATAGCTAAAAAGGTCAATCGGCCCACTAAGGGAAAAATTATCATTTGAACTGGGGAGACACCAGAATGGACCCAGAGTGACCCGTGAGAAAACTAGAAGGTTGGAAAAACTATGAAGAATGTTCTGAGAGATTACTGGTTTGATACCCAAAGCCGGTGCGGTTGGAAAAGGTGGCCAAACCATCAGGGGCAAAACTGTCATTTTGCACTGGGCTTACTGGAATAGACTCGGAATAGGGTATTAGAAGGTTGGGAATGCTATTGGAAGCATCCTTAGAAAGTAACTGATTTGAATCCCAGAGCTAGTGTGATTCCCGGTGGCGATTGAATGCTTAGGGAAAAAATGGTTATTTTGACCGGATGCTCTCAAAATCGATCCAGAAGTGATTGAAAAGCACTCAAATGTGCTAGATTGTATTTGGAACAATCTTGGAAGGGTGGACTTACCGCTCTGAGGACTTTGGTTCTTTCTCGAGAAGCATGTCAAAAGGGCCCAAGGGGCAGTTTGGTTATTTTTCACCAAAGTGGGCTAGAAGGCATTAGTGTTGACCCGAGTTTTGAGTGTTTCTGCCACTTTGACGGTGTGTGACATATTGGTTTCCAAAGGTATCCTGTCATTCAGTAAATGCGTCACGACCAAAAGGCGTGTTCGGTCTTATGACATAGGGGCTTTGTTGGTAATTCCCAATATCGATCTGTTTGCGAGTGTTTCAGTCATTCTGACAGTTGCGATGTTTATGAGTGTTTCCATCACTCTAACGGTATGCGTTCATTCTAAAGACTACCTAATCTGGGGAAGTTGTTGGATGGTCTTATCATTTGAGGGATCAACTTTCTTGAAAGATGTGTCGGATAACAGACATTCTACATTGGCGGGCTAGCAGGCACCAGAAGTGAACCATTCTACCATCTTAGCGACTTGGGTTCCATCCCGGTCGATAGGTTTGAAGGGACTTACTGTTTCGAGGAGCTTTCTTAGAAAACGTGTCGTGCTAGATAGACTTACTGTCTAGCAAATTAACTATCCTGAAAGACGTGCCGAATTGAGTTTGATTGGTCAAGATTAGAATTAGAACTGAAATTGAGGTTGGAACACAGACTTACCGTCTTTAAGAAGACGTGCTAGCTAGAATTGGACTGAGCACTACCCTAACGGCATTTTGGTCATTTTGCCTCTATTGGGCCTCACGAGCCCACGAAGTGGTCGATTAACTGGATTGAGTCTAAAAAGTCGGTTTCGGCTTGAATGCGTCTCTATTTGTTTGAATGTAAGTCTGGTCAGGCCAGAGATTGCAGAACTGGCAAAAATTGGGTGCTTACATTCGGGATTGCAACTTTTGGAAGCCTATAAAAGTTGGGGTTATATTTGTTTTTAGGGTTGCCTTTTTCATTATTGTTTTAGGAGTAGCAGCTGAAGAGAGAGTATGGTTACTTCTAGTTAGGTTTTCATAGTTTTTATCAGTTCCTGTAATCAGATTTTAGGTTTTCATTCAATTCAATATATTTGTATACAATTGTGTCTTTACTATGGAGATGAGTAGCTAAATCCACTCCTAGGATCAATTGTGAAGATCAATTGAAGATCTCATATGAATAATGGAGGTAACTTGTGTTTCAAAATCTATATCTTCTTCTTTTTAATTCTTTGGAATAAAACCCTAGATTCTTACGAAAACCTAGATGTTTGATTATGTTCGGTAATACTTATACATGAATCTATATTCAGTACATATATTGCATGAATCGATGGTATGCAACTTTGATTCTGAAATTGATTCAATTTAGAGTAGATATTTATGAAAAATAAGGTGTTTGATTATGCTTGGCAACAGTCGATAGTATGCATCTAAGGTTTTAAACCTGATTTATTCTACGTTTGATTGTTAAAGAATAAATGTTCCCATTGCTAAATCTTCCAAATCAAAGATTTACGATGTAATTAATAATTTGAGTTATAAAATATCTCCATTGGAAATCCGAGTGAAGCAGTTGGTTAGATCAATTGGTTTCGAGACATTTCTTTTATCGAATATAAATTAGTTTTCTTAGATTAGTTTAGTATAAACAATCCAACTTTGAAGTGATAATTTTTTATCTTTTTAGAAGTAATAAGTGAGATTTTGTGTGATTTGAGAGAGTGGTCTAGGCTCTTCAGCTTGTCAAATTGTTCGGTGAGAATTCGACTCCGCACTCACAGGGTTTATACTGCTTCGCCATCCTGCACTTGAGATTATCTGAAGAGACTGTTTGGTGCAAGTCACGTAAATCAATAGAATTTTAAATTTCAACTATGATATCATTACAAACTAGTATTATTGGTCACTATAATATCATTAATTTAAAATATCTTATCACTAACTACAATATCAACTGTAAACCAATTCAATTTTAAATTTGAAATATCATATCAATTTTAAATTTCAAACATATCAACGTAAACCAACTCAATTTTAAATTCCAAATATCATATCAATTTTCAATTTCAAACATATTGTCACGGTTTCAAATAGGTTATACAACGTCAAGCATAAATCAATTAAAAATATTACAATATCAGTAATTTAAAATAACTTATTGCTATATATTTGATCTTATTATTAATTTAGTACAACAACTATCTTTATACTTGCCTACACTATTAGAACTCTAAGAGCTCAGATTTGCCTTCACGTATCATATCATAGGCTAACGATATGCTCATGTTCTGCCCTGATTTTTTACACTCGAGAAATATAAGCGAGAAAATACGGTACTCTCTCATTAGAACTCATTCTCCTAGAAGGACGAGTGCAACTAGATTTGAACTAGAAATTGATTTGAATAAGGGTTTTTAGAAAAGATTTGGAGTCACCAACTAACTTTATTAAGGCAAGTTAGTCACCTAAAACGAAGTGCAATTCGAAGATTAAACTTAGGCTTTTTGAAAAGGTTTTGGAAAACTTTCTCAAAAGAGGTTTTTTTTTTTTTTTTTTGTGGAGAAAATAGGATGTTTGGCAACCTTTGGAAAGATTTAAGCTCTTTTTTGAAAATAACTCCGTTTGTGGTCTTTAAAAACAGTAACTTTAGGTTCAGAGGTTGGTTACGTATAGGGAAGACATACTAGGCTATCACCCTATCCCATCCTTGCGGTACCTACATGTCTTTTCACCCTAGGTTCACTCATTTAGAATCTTTGATTATCCAATGTCCAATTATATCCACTTTGAGCATTTTAGAAAAAGGTTTGAGCCATTGCTTTGGAGATGATATGATGCATGACATGCAAGTGTATGAAAAGAATTTAGAAAAAAAATTTTGAAAAAAAAAGGGAACAGAAAATTAAATAAGAGGTTGTAGAAATTGAAAATTTGAAAAACGTTGTGACCGCACCTATAAGAGTTGCCTACGTATCCTTTTATTGGGAATCAGGTCAGTCATAGTTCAGACTCGGGGTCCGATTGAAAACAGACACTTTAAGGTCTTGTATGATTTGAAAAGACACTTTGAGGCCTTTGAAAAGTTTGACTTGAAAACCTTTTGATTCGAGCTTTGAATGGAAGATTGAAAATTAACTTTGATCTAAAATCAAACTTAAATTGACTTTGGACTTGATTTGAAAAGATTGAGTTGAGCTTCGAAATCATCTTGAATTGAAGTGTGAAAACTATGTTGGTTTAGAAAAGAATTAAAGCTTTCTAATTTTAGGGTTAGGGTTGAACTAGGGTTGTGACCTCCTATGATTTATGCAACCTAGGGTTGAAACATGCACTTAAAATATAAAGGTTTGATGTTAGAAAGCTTTGATTTTAGAAAGTTTTGAATTAGAAAGGTTCTAGATTAGAAAAGTTTTGAATTACGAAAGTTTCGAAGTAGGAAAGTTCCTCATTAGGAAAGAATTGATTTTGGAAAGATTTGAATTTAAAAAGGTTCGAATTAAGAAATATTTAAACTTAGAAAGATTTGAAATTTGGAAAGATTTGAAAGTTTGAAATTCAGAAAGGTTTGAACGTTTCAAATTAGGAAGGATTTGAAAATTTGAAATTAGGAAAGATTTGATCTCTATTTTAAAAAATAGAAGATTGGATTTTGTTTAAAAAAATAAAGGATTTGGTTTTTGCTTCCATAATTGGAGGAATTGATTTGATTTCCTAAATTAGAAGATTTGACATGGAATTGGAGAGTTTAAGTTTTGGGAATCCTGAATTTAAAAACCTATAATTTTACGTAGAAAACGGTTTTGAAAATCTATAATTTGAGTCAAATAGAAAGTCAAGATTTTAAAAAAGGAATTAGGATTTCCTAATATTGGATTCTAAGGTTTTGACTTGGACTCTCAAGATAAGGAGTTTTTGGAAAGTGAATATTTGAAAAGACCTTTTTGGAAGTAGATGTGCAAAACCATTTGGAAAGGGGTTTGAATGTTGACTTTTGCAAGTCTCTTGAATATCTTACTTTTCTAAAACGATTCTAACCATGAAAAGATTTGAATCATTCTAGGGTTGTGATTTTAACAACAACTAGGTGTTTGAAATATGGACCATAATGATCACATTGAATGTAATACTTTCCTAAAGCAACCCTAACCACGGAGTGGTTAGAATCATCTTATGATTTGTGAGTTATTGAAAACAATTTAGGGCTTGAACCCAAAATTTGAACCTTTATGATCACATTTAATATAAGACTTTTCTAAAACAAACCTAACCATGGAATAGCTAGAATCATCTTAGGATTGTGGTTTTGAAAACAAGCTTGAAAGAAGGAGGTTTTGAATGTAAGTTTACAAAGAGAACTTTGATGCAAGTTTGAAAACAACTTTGAATGCAACGTATGAACATGACAATCACAATGTAATAGGGTCGTGAACATACAAGGTTTAGATTCACCACATAATCAAGGGGGTCGGACCCACACCATTTTAGGTAGAACTTGAAGAAAGCCCCCAACACAGTGACCTTCAACAATTCTTCCTAGGCATGAACCAAGAAGTCCCTTGTTTCAAGCATGGAAGAAGAGGAGGTAGAAGATGGTAATTAAAATACAAGAGAACCCAAGTGGGTTAAGAGAGAAAAGAGAGAGGGGGAATTACGTAAATTAAATCGAAAACCTACCTTGTCTTCTCTTCGCTTTAATTGCTTTGTTTGCTTCACCTTGAGAGCTTTGAAGATGCAGCACTTAATCTTCAATGGATGTTTGGAGGCTTGTATTTGAGGGTATAAAATGTACGGGAGCTAAGGTTTGTGTATGTGAAGTGTAGGGAGGCTAGGGCTTGAAGAAGACTTGAGAAAACTAAGCTTTCGAGGCTTATTTTTAGTGAGGCAGTGTTTCTAGAACGATTTTGCGGATCCTTTTTATGCAGGGGTGGTCTATCTTTATAGCTGAACAGAGCAGGAATTGGCGCCTGTTGCAGTGGCGCTAGTTTATTTTTAAACTTGGGGCCACTAGGAGTGGCGCCAGCCCTTTTGAAAAACTTTTAAGACGGTAAGAAATGGATCTTTGACCCTTGTGATGCAATGCAAAAGATTTGGGTGCCTGTTCTAGTGACTACTATGCAATTTTTAGCCTGACTCTAATAGAAGTGATTCAAAAAAGTCAGGGAATGACCCAGAAGGCTAGGGATGGATAGGAACCCCTGAAAGAGTGTCCCAGAGGTAACTGGCATGAGAAATAATGCCAGAATAGTTGAAAAGTGTGACCGGCTCACCAAGGATAAAACGATCATTTGAACCGAAGAAACATCGAGGTCGACCCGAAATGACATGTGAGAAGACTTGAATATTGGAAACACTATGGAAAGTGTTCTGAGAGATTGTCGGTTTGATACCCAAAGCTAGTGTGGTTGGAAAAGGCAAACGGCCCACCAGCGCCAAAACGATCATTGTGCAGCTGGTTTATCGGAGTTGACTCGGAATGGTCCAAAAATATATTAGAAGGTTGGAATTACTATTAGAAGCATCCTAAAAAAGTAACCAGTTTGATACCCATCGGATGTCTAGGGGCAAAATGGTTATTTTGACTGGATGCTCTCGGAATCGATCCAAAAGTGACTAGAAGGTACTAGAAAGTGCTAGATTATCTTTGAGATAATCTTGGAAGAGTGATATTATTGCTCTAAGAACTTAGGTACTTTCTTGAGAAGCATGCCGAAAAGGCCCAAGGGGCAGTTTAGTCAATGTTTACCAAATTAGGCTAGCAAGCACCGGTGTTGACCCAAGTTTTAAGTGCTTTGACCACTCTAACTATGTGTGATGAGTTGGTTTCCAAAGGTATCCTATCCTTCAATAAATGTGTCACAACCAAAAGGCATGTTCAGTCCCGTGACATAGGGGTTTTGTTCGCAATTTCCAATGTCGACTTATTTGTGAGTGTTTTCGCCACTCTAATGGTTGTGATGTTTGTGAGTGCTTTCGCCACTTTGATGACGTGCATTTATTTCAGAGGTTGCCTAATCTCGGGAAGCTGCTAGATGGTCTTATCATCTCGAGGCCTTAGGTACTTTCTCAATTGACGTGCCTAATAACAGACATTCAATGTTGGCCCTAGAAGTGCACTGCTCTACCATCTTAGGGACCTGAGTTCTGTTTTGGTTGACAAGTTAAAAGGGACTTACTGTTTTGAGGAGTTTTCTTTATAAACTTGCTAGATTGAATGTGAATGGTTTGGACTTGAATTAGAACTGAAATTGAGGTTGAAATATGGATTTATTGTCTTTAGGAAGACGTACTGACTAGATTTGGACCTAGCAATGGCTCGAGGGCAATTTTTCCATTTTGCCTCTATTAGGCCCGGTGGGCCAGTGAAGCGGTTAATTGACTAGATTGATTTTGGTAAGTTGGTTTAGGCTTGGATGCGTCTGTGACTGTTTGAATGTGAGTCCAGTCGGGTCAGAGATTACTGAGAGGGAAAAAATGGGGTATTTATAATTGTCCCTCTTTTTCTGTCTTTATTTATAGAAGGCAAAAAACGATAAAGTAAGAGTCTCATGTTAACCGCGAGGCAATCAGAGGGATTGGATTGGGAAGTTTTCAGCGACTGGAGCTTGAAAATAACAGATTGTCTGAAGGGGGTATTTGAAATGGCATTTTAGCGAGCACAGGGGCAAATTTTCCTAGAATTTGACTATGGCGCCACTTAGCTTAAAATAGCTTTGGCGCCACTAGCAGTGGTGCCAGGCTTGGGAGTTAAAATAGCAGCACATCCTTATAAGCACCCCATTTTTGCCCACTCGACAATCTCCGGCCTAATTGGACTCATTTTCACACATCACATGCATATTTAGACTATAACCCGACTTTTAAACTCCAATTTAGTTCACCGGTTGCTTCTTGTGCCTATAGGGCCCATTTAAAGCTAAATGACCATTTTGCCCCTAGGCATCCGAACTCCCCGGGAACCACACTGGCCCTGGGTATCAAACCGGTAGCCTCCCGGGAATGCTCCTTATAGTATTCCTAACCTTTCATTACTTTTTTGGATCATTCCGAGTTAGTTCTGGCAAACCCGATGCAAAATGACTGTTTTGCCCCTAGTGGGCCGGTCGCCTTTTCCGACCACACTAGCTATGGGTATCAAACCGGTAGCCTCTTGGGAACATTCTAAATAATGTTTCCAAATTTCAAGTCTTCTTCCGGGACATTCCGAGTCTGTCCCGACAGCTTCCCGATCTAGTTGACCGTTTTTCCCCTAATGGCCTGGTCAACCCTTCAAACACGTCCTTTCAGCATCTTTCAAGTCTATTGCCTCCGAGACAATATTCTAAGGGTTCCTGTCCCTTTCTGGCTCTTTGGGTCATTCCCGACCCCTTCAATTCATCCCCGGACTTTCCGGAGTCACTCCTAGTGAAACTAGGCTAAAAATTGCATGGTAGTCACTAGTACAGGCGCCCAAATCTTCCCAAGATACGTTACTTGCCGACCTTAAAACTTTCCTAATTGGCTGGCGCCACTAGTAGTGGCGCCAAGCTAAGAAATGACCTAGCGCCACTAAGAGGAAATTTGGCCTGGCGCCACTACAACCGACGCCAAGTCTATCCTATCTCTATAAATACAAAGCCTCCTCCAGCGTGAAAGGCGTCCTCAAAATCAGTCTAAAAACCCTAATATTCAATATATAGAGCTCGTAGCCCCCCTAAACCCTAACTTCTCTAGGTTTTCCAAACTCTAGCCACCATACACAAACCCTAACCTCCTATACACTCATACACACCCCTATACACTTATACACTAGTCTCCAATCCTCCATTGAAGATTTGGATTACTGCAACTCGAAGCTCTTGAAGACCAAGACAAAGCTCTCGAAAACTAAAGCAAAGACCGAAGAAAAAGCAAGAAAAGCAAGGCGCGCAAAGCCAAGCGAAATAAACAAGATATATGGTAGGTTTTCTCTTTAAGTTTCTGCACTTCCCCCTCTCTCTTCTCCCTCTTAACCCACTTGGGATTTCTCTATTTTAATCCCCCATCTTCTTCCCCCCTTTCTTTGCATGCTTGAAACAAGGGGATTCCCGGTCCATGTGTAAGATTAGACTATTGGAGGGTCACCGTGTCGGGGGCTTTCTTTTAGTCTAACTGGAGACCACGTTGATTCGGCCCCCTTGATTATGTGGTGAAGCCTTAACCTTATATATTCACAACCCCAATTTGCATTGTGCATATCATTATCTTGTATTCTTCCAAAAATCGTTTTCAAACTCGTTTTCAAAGCTTGCATTAAACTTGTTTTCAAAATTGCATCAAAATCTTCTTTTCCAAAATTTGTTTTCAAAATCATAATCCTAGGGTGATTGTCGCGCCCAGATTTTTCGCACTCGAGGAATACTCACACAAGCGGGAAAAATATTGTACTCTCTCGTTAGAACTCACCCTCCTAAAAGAATGAGTGCGACTAGGTTTGAATTGAAAAAATTGGTTTGAATAAAGGGCTTTTGAAAAACATTTGGAGTCGTCACCTAACTTGATTAAGGTGAGTTAGGTCACCTAAAAACTAAGCATAATCCGAAAACTACACTTAGGGTTTTTAAAAATATGATTTGAAAATATCCTCAAGAGAGGGTTTTTTAGGAAAACGGGTTGTTTGACAACCTTTGGAAAACATTTAGCCCTTTTTGAAAAATAACTCCTTTGGGTCTTTGAAATCAGTGATCTAGGTTCGGAGGTTGGTTACGTGTAGGGAAGACGCACTAAGCTATCACCCTACCCCGCCCTTTCGGTACCTACATGTCAATCTACCCTAGATTCACCTATGAGAGTCTCTAATTAACTAATGGTCAATCCTATTCACTTTAGAAAAACAATGTTTGAAAACTAACATGATGCATGATATGCAAGTGCAAAATAAGAGAGAATTGAAAAATAGATTTGGAAAGAATTTGATTTGAAAATAGATTTGAAGAGATAGAATTTGAAATTGGAAAGTTTGAAAACTTGGAAATAGGAATTCGAAAATAGAAATTTTGAAACTAGAATTTTGAAAATTGATTGGAATTTGAGATTTGAAAATAGATTTTGGAAACCGCACCCATGAGAGTGGAATTAAAAGTTTGAAAAGTGTTGTGACCGCACCTATGAAGGTTGCCTACGTATCCCTTTGGGGGAATCAAGTCAGTCGTAGTTCGGACCGGAGTCCGATTGAAAATAGAATGTTTGATTATAAGAAAAAGATTGAATTAAAAATTGAATTGGAAAATTGAGAGATTGACCTTTGAATAGAGGATTGAAAATTGGAATTTAGAATTTTGAAATTTGAAAGATTGAATTTTGATTTGAATAGATAAAATTGGGAAGAGAGATTTAGACTTATTTTGGAAAGATGGAGGTTTAAGAAACCTAGGCTTAGGAAAGAGAAGAGACCCAGAAAATATTTGACTTGACTTGGAAGGTTTAGGAAATTAGGGAAGATTGGATTTAGGAAATGTTTGAATTAGGAAAAGTCCGATTTAAGAAAGTTCTGTTTTAGGAAAGTGTCATTTTAGGAAAGTTTTCATTTTTGGAAAGTTTTGGAATTAGGAAAGTTTCACTTTTGGAGAGTTTTGAATTAGGAAAATTTTCAACTTAGGAAAGTTTTGAAATAGGGAAGTTTTGAAAATTGGAAAGTTTCGTTTTTGGAAAGGTTTGAAAAAAAGAAGTTTTCAACTTAGGAAATGTTTGAATTAAGAAAAGGGAAAGTTTTGAATTAAGAAAGCTTTGAGTTTAGAAAGTTTTGAATTAAGAAAGCTCCATTTTAAGAAAGGTTTTGAAAAAGAAAAGGTTTTGAAAATAAGGAAGTTTTGAAAATAGGAAAGTTTTGGATTTGGAAAGATGTTGAAGTTTTGGAAAGATTTAGAATTTAGAAAGCTTGGAAGTTTAGAAAGATTTAACTTAAGAAAGTTTTGAATTTAGGAAACTTTGGATTTGAAAAGATTTGAAATTTGGAAAGTTTAGGATTTAGAAAGTTTTAGAGTTTAGAAAGATTCAAGATTTTAGAAAGTTTTAGAGTTTTAGAAAATCTTGAAATTAAGAAAGGTTTGAATTTAGGAAAGGTTTAAAAGCTTGAATTTAGAAAGTTAAGATTTGGAAAGGGGGTTGAATTATGAAAGGGTTGAATTAGAAAAGATTTTTATGTTCAAGTTTTTGGAAACTTAGGGTTTAGGAAAGTGGAAGTTTAGGAAGGATTTGAATTAAGAAAAAAGTCGGATTAGGAAAGGATTGGATTTTGTTTCTAAAAGGGAAGGTTTGATTTCGTTTCCTAAAGAAAGTATTTGATTTGGCAAGGATTTGGAAAGGGAGGTTTTAGAAACCCTAGATTTGAAAAACCATAGTTTTGATGTAGAAAATAGGTTTTGAAAACATGTATATTTTTTATGTGAAAGCATGAGGTTTTGGAAACCTAGGTTTGGGGCAAAGTTTGAAAATCATGTTTTTGGAAAGAAAATTAGGGTTTCCTAATTGTGGGCACTAAGGCTTGATTTGGGCTCTAAAGAAAAGAGATTTTTAGAAAGTGCGTTTTTGGAAACGAAGTTTTTCTAGAAGGGAATCCTAGAGAGGAACTTTTGAAAAGTGAATTTGAAGAGGGAGTTTTTGGAAAAGGATTTTAAAGAGGAGTTTTTGGAAAGCGTGTTTTTTGGAAACAAGTTTTAGAAGGAAAACCCTAGAGAAGAGTTTCTAGAAGGAAGATTTTGGGAAGACAGTTTTTAGAAAAATCTTTAGGGAGTGTTTTTGGAAAGTGGATTTTGAAGAGAGCGTTTTGGAAAGGAGTTGAAAAATGAGGTTTTGAAAAATAGATTCGGAAGGGAGTTTTTGAAAACAATTTTGGAGAGGAGAGTTTTAGGAAAGTATGTTGAAAAAGAGATTTTTAGAAAGAGGGATTTGGAAAAAGAGTTTTTTAAAAGGTCTAAAAATATTCTCACTTTCCTAAAGCGATTCTAGCCATAAGAGAGCTAGAACCACTTTAAGAAAGTGGTTTTGGAAAACAATAAGATTTGAAAATATAGACCAAAAAGGTCACTTTTAATGTAGCACTTTCCTAAAGCAACCCTAGCCATGGAAAGGCTAGAATCACTCTAGGATTGTGGTTTTCAAAACAAGTTTTTGAAAAAGAGATTTTGATGCAATTTTGAAAACAAGTTTGAAAACGTTTTGAAAAACAACTTTGAAAACGGTTTTTGGAAGATGCAAGACTATGATATGCACAATGCAATTTGGGGTCGTGAACATACAAGGCTAAGACTTCACCACATAATCAAGGGGGCCGGACCCACGTGGTCTTTGGTTAGACTAGAAGAAAGCCCCCGACACGGTGGCTCTCCAATAGTCTAATTCTACACATGGACCGGGAGTCCCCTTGTTTCAAGCATGCAAAGAAAGGGGGGGAAAGAGATGGGGGATTAAAATAGAGAAAACCCAAGTGGGTTGGAGAGAGAAGAGAGAGGGGGGAAGTGCAGAAAATTAAAGAGATAGCCTACCGTATGTCTTCTTTATTTTGTGCGCCGCGTTGTCTTCGGTCTTCGGTCTTTGTCTTGATCTTCACCTTCTTCTTCAGTCTTCAAGAGTTGTCTTCAAGCTTTGGATGGCAGCTCTTCAAGTCTTCAAAGGATGGTTGAAGGCTAGTGTATGAGTGTATGGGGGTGTGTATGAGTGTATAGGAGTGTATAGGAGGCTAGGGTTTAATGTATGGTGGCTAGGGTTTGGAAAACCTAGGGAGGCTAGATTTTTGGAGATGCTCGAGCTCTATATATCGAAATATAGGATTTTTAGATTAAGTTTGCAGACCCTTTTCACGTTGAATGAGGCTCTGTATTTATAGAAGGAGGACAAACCTGGCGCCTGTTACAGTGGCGCCAGGGCAAACTTTACACTGGCGCCACTAGGAGTGGCGCTAGGCCATTTTTTTGGCTTGGCGCCACTAGTCAATTAGGAAAGATTTAAGGTCGGCAAGCAACGTATCTTTGACTAGATTTGGGCGCCTATACTAATGACTACCATGCAATTTTTAGCTTGGCTTCACTGGGAGTGACTCCGAAAAGTCCGGGAATGACCCGGAAGGCCGGAAAGGAGCAGGAACACTCAAAATAGTGTCCTAGAGGTATTTGTCTTGAAAAATGAAGATAAGGTGAGTCGGAAAGGTTGACCGGGCCGTTAGGGGCAAAACGGCCAATTGGACCAGGAAACTGCCGAGACAGACTCGGATTGTCCTGGAAGAAGACTTGGGATCTGAAAACATTATTCAGAATGTTCTCGGAGGTTGCCGGTTTGATTCCCAGAGCCGGCGTGATCGGAAAAGGAGACCGGGCCACCTGGGGCAAAACGGTCATTTTATACCGGGTTGGCCAGATTTGACTCGGAATGATCCGGAAAGGTAAAGGAAGGTTGAGAACACTATAAAAAGTATTCTCGAGACATTACCGATTTGATACCCAGATACCCAGAGCCGGTGTGGTCAAAGAAGGAGACCGGGCCTCAAGGGGCAAAACGGTCATTTTGTACCGGGTTTGCCGGAACTGACTCGGAATGATCCGGAAAGGTAAAGAAAGGTTGAGAACACTATAAAAAGTAGTCTCAGGAGATTACCGGTTTGATACCTAGAGCCGGTGTGGTTCCCGGGGCATTCGGATGCTTAGGGGCAAAATGGTCATCTTGACCGGAGACTCTCGGAAAAGGTCCTAAGGGTAGTCTGGTCGTTTTCACCGAAGTGAGCTAACAGACACGGGTGTTGACTTGGGTTTTAAGTGTTTCCGCCACTCTAACGGTGTGAGTATTTTCGCTACTCGGACGGGGCTGATGATTTGTGAGTATTTCCGCTACTCGGACGGGGTTGATGATTTGGGAGTATTTCCGCTACTCGGACGGGGTTGAGTATTTCCGCTACTAGGACGGGGTTGATGATTTGGGAGTATTTCCACTACTCGGACGGGGTTAAGTATTTCGGCTACTCGGACGGGGTTGAGTATTTCTGCTACTCTAACGGTTGAGCATTTCCTCTACTCTAACGGTTTTGTGAGTAGTTTTGCTACTCGAACCGTCTCGAGGAATAAATTGTCTCGAGAGAGGGATTGGAAAGGGGTCTTACTGTCTCCTCAGAGACGTACCTGGATTGGAACCGTCTCGAGGAATAAACTGTCTCGAGAGTGAGATTGGAAAGGGGTCTTACCGTTTACGAGGAGACGTGCCCGGATTGGAACCGTCTCGAGGAATAAACTGTCTCGAGAGAGGGATTGGAAAGGGGTCTTACCGTCTCCGAAGAGGCGTGCCTAGATTGTGAGTGTTTCCGCCACTCTAACGGTTCTGTGAGTATTTTCACTACTCTAACGGTTTTGTGAGTATTTCCGCTACTCTAACGGTTCTGTGAGTATTTTCGCTACTCTAACGGTTCTGTGAGTATTTGTAAGCACCCCATTTTTGACCGCTCGGCAATCTACACTCCGTCCAGACTTGTTTTCAAGTCATTTTAGGCATATTCCAATCAAAACCAATTCTCTAGGTCCAAATTCCGTCTTTCCATCGCTTTTTTGGGCCTGTCAGGCTCAAATAGAGGCAAAATGACCAAAATGCCCTTAGGGGCATTGTCCTTTCTTATTCCAATTCCAATCCCTCTCTCGAGACAGTTTATTCCTCGAGACGGTCCGAGTAGCAAAACTACTCACAAAACCGTTAGAGTAGCAGAAATACTCACAAAACCGTTAGAGTAGCAGAAGTACTCACAAAACCGTTAGAGTAGCGGAAATACTCATAAAACTGTTAGAGTAGCGGAAGTACTCACAAAACCGTTAGAGTGGCGGAAACACTCACAATCCAGGCACGTCTCTTCGGAGACGGTAAGACCCCTTTCCAATCCTACTCTCGTGACAGTTTATTCCTCGAGACAGTTTCAATCCAGGCACGTCTCTTCGGAGACGGTAAGACCCCTTTCCAATCCCTCTCTCGAGACAGTTTATTCCTCGAGACGGTCTGAGTAGCAAAACTACTCACAAAACCGTTAGAGTAGCGGAAATACTCCCAAATCATTAACCCCGTTAGAGTAGCGGAAATACTTAACCCTGTCCGAGTAGCGGAAATACTCCCAAATCATTAACCCCGTTAGAGTAGCGGAAATACTCAACCCCGTCCGAGTAGCGGAAATACTCCCAAATCATTAACCCCGTTAGAGTAGCGGAAATACTCAACCCTGTCCGAGTAGCGGAAATACTCCCAAATCATCAACCCCGTTAGAGTAGCAGAAATACTCAACCCCGTCCGAGTAGCGGAAATACTCAACCCCGTCCGAGTAGCGGAAATACTCCCAAATCATCAACCCCGTCCGAGTAGCGGAAATACTCCCAAATCATCAACCCCGTCCGAGTAGCGAAAATACTCAACCCTGTCCGAGTAGCGGAAATACTCAACCCCGTCCGAGTAGCGAAAATACTCACAAATCATCAACCCCGTCCGAGTAGCGGAAATACTCACACCGTTAGAGTGGCGGAGACACTCAAAACCTAGGTCAACACCCGTGTCTGTTAGCTCACTTTGGTGAAAAATGACCAGACTACTCTTAGGACCTTTTCCGAGACTTTCCGGTCAAGATGACCATTTTGCCCCTAAGCATCCGAATGCCCCGGGAACCACACCGGCTCTGGGTATCAAACCGGTAAACACCCGAGAATACTTTTTATTGTGTTCTCAACCTTCCTTTACCTTTCCGGGTCATTCCGAGTCAGTTACAGCCAACCCGGTACAAAATGAACGTCCCGAGCCGGCTCTGGGTATCAAACCGGTAACGTCCCGAGAATACTTTTTATAGTGTTCTCAACCTTCCTTTACCTTTCCGGATCATTCCGAGTCAGTTCCGGCCAACCCGGTACAAAATGACCGTTTTGCCCCTAGAGGGCCGGTCTCCTTCTTCGACCACACCAGCTCTGGGTATCAAACCGGTAATGTCCCGAGAATAATTTTTATAGTGTTCTCAACATTCCTTTGCCTTTCCGAGTCAGTTCCGGCCAACCCGGTGCAAAATGACCATTTTACCCCTGGTGGGCCGGTCTCCATTTCCGACCACGCCGGCTCTGGGAATCAAACCGGCAACCTCCGGGAACATTCTGAATAATGTTTTCAGATCCCAAGTCTTCTTCCAGGACAATCCGAGTCTGTCCCGGCAGTTTTCCGGTCCGATTGACCGTTTTACCCTTAAAGGCCCGGTCAACCTTTCCGACCCACCTTATCCTCACTTTCCAAGTCAAATACCTCCAGGACACTATTTTCAGTGTTCCTGCTCCTTTCCGGCCTTCCGGGTCATTCCCAGCTCCTTCAAATCATTCCCGGACTTTCCAGAGTCACTCCTAGTGAAGCCAGGCTAAAAATTGCATGGTAGTCACTAGTACAGGCGCCCAAATCTAGTCAAAGATACGTTGCTTGCCGACCTTAAATCTTTCCTAATTGGCTGGCACCACTAGTAGTGGGGCCAAGCCAAAAAATGGCCTGGCGCCACTCCTAGTGGCGCTAGTGTAGAATTTGGCCTGGCGCCACTGCAACAGGCGCCAGTTTTGTCCAACCTCTATTAATACAGAGCCTCATTCAACATGAAAGGGGTCTGCAAACTTAATCTAAGAATCCTATATTTCGATATACAGAGTTCAAGCACCTCCTAAACCCTAGCCTCCCTAGGTTTTCCCAAACCCTAACCACCTACACAAACCCTAGCCTCTTATACACTCATACACTCCCCTATACACTCATACATTAGCCTTCAACCACTCTTTGAAGACTTGAAGAGCTGCCATCCAAAGCTTGAAGACAACTCTTGAAGACTGAAGACGAAGATCAAGACGAAGACCGAAGACCGAAGACTGCACGGCGCGCAAAATAAATAAGAAACAAGGTAGGCTCCCTATTTAAATTTCCGCACTTCCCCCCTCTCCCTTCTCTCTCTAACCCACTTGGGTTTTCTCTATTTTAATCCCCCATCTCTTTCCCCCCCTTTCTTTGCATGCTTGAAACAAGGGGATTCCCGGTCCATGTGTAGGATTAGACTGTTGGAGAGTCACCGTCTCGGGAGCTTTCTTCTAGTCTAACCAGAGACCACGTGGGTCCGGCCCCCTTGATTATGTGGTGAAGCCTTAATCTTGTATGTTCACGACCCCAAATTGCATTGTGCATATCATAATCTTGCATCTTCAAAATTCGTTTTCAAAGTTGTTTTCAAAACTGTTTTCAAACTTGTTTTTCAAAATTGCA
Source organism: Euryodendron excelsum (assembly GCA_033060915.1). Lineage (NCBI taxonomy): Eukaryota > Viridiplantae > Streptophyta > Magnoliopsida > Ericales > Pentaphylacaceae > Euryodendron > Euryodendron excelsum. The sequence continues at coordinate 33,562,865 of CM065389.1, forward strand.
TCAAAATCTCTTTTTCAAAAACTTGTTTTCAAAACCACAATTCTAGGGTGATTCTAGCCTTTCCATGGCTAGGGTTGCTTTAGGAAAGTGTCATATTAAAAGTGACCTTTTGGTCTATATTTTCAAACCTTATTTTCAAAACCGCTTTCCTAAAGTGGTTCTAGCCCTCTTATGGTTAGAATTGCTTTAGGAAAGTGAGATGTTGTCATACTTTCCAAAAAACTCTCTCTTCAAAAATCCCTTCCTAAAAATCTCTTTTTTCAACATACTTTCCTAAAACTCTCCTCTCCAAAATTGTTTTCAAAAACTCCCTTCCAAAATCTATTTTTCAAAATTCCCTTTTTCAACTCCTTTCCAAAACTCTTTCTCTTTAAAATCCCTTCCTAAAAACTCTCTTCAAAAACATTTCTAAAAAACTCTCTTTCCAAAATCTTCCTTCTGGAAATTTCCTCTCTAGGATTTCCTTCCAAAATCTATGTTTCCAAAAACACACTTTTCAAAAACTCCTCCCTAGGATTCCTTTCTAGGAAACCTTCGTTTCCAAAAACGCGTTTTCCAAAAACTCTTTCCTTAGACCCAAGTCAAGCCCTAGAAACCACAATTAGGAAACCCCAAATTTTCTGCCTAAAAACATGATTTTTAAACTTTGCCCCAAACCTAAGTTTCCAAAACCTCATGTTTTCACATAAGAAAATATACATGTTTCCAAAACCTATTTTTTACGCCGAAACTATAATTTTCCAAATCTAGGGTTTCTTGAATCTCCCTTTCCAAATCCATGCCAAATTCTATTTTCCCTTTAGGAAACCAAATCAAATCTCCCCGTTTAGGAAACTAAATTCCATCCTCCGTTTTTGGAAACAAAATCAAATCTTTTCTTTTGGAAACCAAATCCAATCCCTTCCAAATTCAAATCTTTCCTAATTCAACCCTTTCCTAATTCTACCCTCCTCTCAAATCTTAACTTTTCAAACCTAAGTTTTCAAACTCTTCCTAAACTCAAACCTTTCCTAATCTCAAGATTTTCTAAAATTCAAACTCTAAAACTTTCTAAATCCTAAACTTTCCAAATTTCAAATCTTTTCAAATCCAAAGTTTCCTAAATTCAAAACCTTCTTAAGTTAAGTTTTTCTAAACTTCCAAGCTTTCTAAATTCTAAATCTTTCCAAATCTAAGACTTTTCTAAACTCGAGACTTTCTTAATTCAAACATTTCCTAAATTGAAAACTTTCCTTTTTCAAACCTTTCCCAAAACGAAACTTTCTTATTTTCAAAACTTCCTTGTTTTCAAAACTTTCCAAATTCAAAACTTCCCTTTTTCAAACATTCCAAAATTCAAAACTTTCTTAATTTGAAACTTTCCAAATTCTAAGCCTTTCTCAAACTAAACTTTTCTTAATTCAAAACATTTCTAAATTCAATACTTTCCCATTTCAAAACTTTCCTAATTTCAAAACTTTCCAAAAATGACACTTTCCTAATGTCGAAACTTTCCAAAAACGAAACTTTCCTAAATCAGACCTTTCTTAATTCAAACATTTCCTAAATCTAATTTTGCTCTAAACCTTCCAAGTCGAGTCAAATCTTTGCTAAGTCTAGGTTTCCTAAAACCAAGTCTTTCCAAAATCAATCTTTCCAAAGCAAGTCCAGTCTTCTCAATTTCAATTTCCAATCTCCTCTTCTAATCTCAAATCAAGTCCAATTTTCAATTCAATCTCTTTCTTCCAATCCAATCTCTTTCTTCAAATCAATCTGTTTTCAATCGGACTCTTGTCCGAACTACGACTGACTTGATTCCCCCAAAGGGATACGTAGGCAACCTTCATAGGTGCGGTCACAACACTTTTCAAACTTTCAATTCCACCCTCATGGATGTCGTTTCCAAAATCTTTTCGAATCTCAAATTCCAATTTCAAAATTTCTATTTTCAAATTTCTACCTTCAATTTTCAAACTTTCCAATTCCAATTCTATTTCTTCAAATCTATTTTCAAATCAAATCAATTTCTTTTCAAATCAATTTCTATTTTTCAATTCTCTCATCTTGCATGTGCACATCATGCATCATGTTAGTTTTCAAACATTGTTTTTCTAAAGTGGATAGGATTGGGCATGGGTTAATTAAAGACTCTCACAGGTGAATCTAGGGTAGATTGACATGTAGGTACCGAAAGGGCGGGTTAGGGTGATAGCTTAGTGCGTCTTCCCTACACGTAACCAACCTCCGAACCTAGGATCACTGTTTTCAAAGACCAAAAGGAGTTATTTTTCTAAAAAAGGGCTAAATGTTTTCCAAAAGATTGCCAAACAACCTGTTTTCTTAAAAACCCTTTCTTGAGGAGATATTTTCAAATCGTTTTTCAAAAACCCTAAGTGTAGTTTTCGGACTATTCTTAGTTTTTAGGTGACCTAACTCACCTTAATCAAGTTAGGTGGCGACTCCGAATCTTTTTCAAAAGCCCTTTATTCAAACTTATTTTTCAATTCAGACCTAGTCGCACTCATTCTTCTAGGAGGGTGAGTTCTAACGAGAGAGTACAGCATTTTTCCCGCTTGGGTGAGTATTCCTCGAGTGCAAAAAATTTGGGCGCGACAGTATTTCCGCTACTCTAACGGTTTTGTGAGTGTTTCTGCCACTCTAGCGGTTCTGTGAGTAGTTTTGCTACTCGGACTGTCTCGAGGAATAAACTGTCTCGAGAGAGGGATTGGGATTGGAATAAGAAAGGACAATGCCCCCTAAGGGCATTTTCGTCATTTTGCCTCTATTTGGGCCTGACAGGCCCGCGAAGCGATGGAAAGACGGAATTTGGACCTAGAGAATTGGTTTCGATTGGAATATGCCCAAAATGACTTGAAAACAAGTCTGGACGGAGTGTAGACTGCCGAGCGGTCAAAAATGGGGTGCTTATAGTGATTCTAGCCTTTCCATGGCTAGGGCTACTTTAGAAAAATGTTACATTTAAAGTGACTTTCATGATCCATATTTTCAACTCTTGTTATTTTCAAAACCACTATCCTAAAGTGGTTTTAGCCCTCTTATGGTTAGAATCGCTTTGGGAAAGTGAGATATTTTATATACATTCCAAAATCTCTTCTCAAAAATCTCCTCCTAAAAATCTCTATTCCAACATTGCTTTCCATAAACTCGTTTTAAATTCCTTTCCAAAATTGTTTTCTAAAAAACTCTCCAAAAATCTATTTTTCAAAACTTCTCTTTTCAAACTCATTTCCAAAACACTCTTCTCAAAGTTCGCTTTCCTAAAAACTCTTTCCTAAAAGCTTCTTCCAAAATTTTGTTTCCAAAACTCTCTCATAGTTTTACTTTCCTAAAACTTTTTTTAAATTTACTTTCTAAAAACTCCTCACTAGGATTTCTTTCCAAAAACTCTCTCTCTTCAAAATTCACTTTCTAGAAACTCCTCTTTAGGATTTCCTTCCAAAAATTTTCGTTTCCAAAAACTCACTGTCCAAAAATTCCTTTTCTTGGTGCCCAAGTCAAGCCCTAGAACCACAATTAAGAAACCCTAGTTTTCCTTTCCAAAAATATGATTTTCAAATTTACCTTAAAACCTAGGTTTCCAAAATCTCCCTTTTCATATCCAAGCTATATATTTCCAAAACTTATTTTCTACATCAAAACTATAGTCTTCCAAATCTAGCGTTTCTAAAACTTCCTCTTCCAAATCCTTGTCAAATCAAATATTCCCTTTAAGAAGCCAAATCCAATCTTCTCGTTTAGGAAACTAGATCCAATCCTCCGTTTTTAGAAACAAAATCAAAACACTTCTTCTTAGAAACAAAATCCAAATCTTTCCTAATTCAACTCCTTCCTAATCTTCAACTTTCCTAAATCTTAAGTTTCAAAACTTGAACATAAAAATCTTTCTTAAATTTTAAAACTCAAAATCCAAATCTTTCTTAATTCAACCCTTTCCTAATTTTACCCCTTTTCAAATCTTAACTTTCCAAACCTAAGTTTTCAAATCTTTCCTAAACTCAAACCTTTCCTAATTTCAAGATTTTCTAAAACTCAAAGTCTACAACTTTTTATCTCTTAAACTTTCTAATTTTCAAAATTTTCTAAATCCAAAGCATTCTAAATTCGAAATTTTCTTAGGTTAAATCTTTCTAAACTTCCAAACTTTCTAAATTTAAAACTTTCTTATTTTCAAAACTTCCTTATTTCAAAACATTCCAAATTCAAACTTTCCTAATTTCGAAAACTTCCTAAATTCGAAATTTTCTTAAGTCAAAACTTTCCTGAATTGAAATTTTTCTAAAGTGAAACCTTTCCTTTTTTGAAACCTTTCCTATTTCAAAACTTTTCTTAAAATGAAACTTTCTTAATTCAAAACTTTCCTAAGTTGAAATTTCCTAATTTGAAACTTTCCTAAAATGATACTTTCCTAAAATGACACTTTCCAAAAACGGAACTTTCCTAATTTGAACCCTTCCTAAATCCAAGCTTCCCTAATCTTCTGAGTCCAATATTCGAGTCTATATTCTTTTCAAAAATCTTTTCAAGTCAAGTTCAGTCTTTCTTTTCTAAGTTCCTAAGTCTAGGTTTCCTAAAACCAAGTCTTCCAAAACTAATCTTTCCAAATCTTCCAATCGAAGTCTAAATTTCCTATTCTTCCAATTCCAATTCGAATTCCAACTCCAACTCTTTTCCAAATCAACTCTTCTATTTTCAATCGGACTCTTGTTCGAACTACGACTGACCTGATTCCTCCAAAAGGATACGTAGGCAACCCTCATGGGTGCGGTCACAACATTTTTCAAATTTCTAATTCCACAACCTCTTTCAAATCACCAATTCTACAATCTTCTTCAAGTTTTCAATTCTATGTTCTATTTCCAATTTCCAATTCCAAAAATCTATTTTCAAATCTCAATTTCCAAATTCTAAAACTTTTCAATTTCAAATCTATCTTTTCAAATCTTATCTAAAATCAAATCAATTTCTTTTCAAAATCTATTTTCAAATCAAACCTTCCTCTTGCATTTGCATATCATGCATCATATCTTTTTAAACATTCTTTTTCAAAGTGAATAGGATTGAACAGTTTGTTAGTTGAAGACTCTCATAGATGAATCTAGGGTGAATAGATATGTAGGTACCGCAAGGGCGGGGTAGGGTCATGGCTTAGTGCATCTTCCCTACACGTAACCAACCTCCGAACCTAGATAATTGTTTTCGTAAGACCAAAAACAGAGTTATTTTCCTAAAAAGGGCTTAAATGTTTTTCAAAGGTTGCCAAACAACCTGTTTTCTTAAAAACCCTCTCTTGAGGAGGTATTTTCAAAATCGTTTTCAAAAACTCTAAGTTTAGCCTTCGGATTATTCTTAGTTTTTAGGTGAACTAACTCACCTTAATCAAGTTAGGTGGCGACTCCAAATCTTTTCTAAACGCCCTATATTCAAATCCATTTTCAATTCAAACCTAGTCGCACTCATTCTTCTAGGAGGGTGAGTTCTAATGAGAGAATACAATGTTTTTCCCGCTTGTGTGTGTATTCCTCGAGTGCGAAAAATCTGGGCGCAACAATTCTCTCATTTGAGGCTTGCTGGTTTGTGGAGACATCAAGAGTTTGAGAGCTTTTTCATGCTTTTTTTGCATGGAAATTTCTTGGGCATTGAAGGAGTGAGCTTGGAGGACGTTAGAGAGTTGTTGGAAGTAGTCACCGTCATCAGAATTGTTACCAGAGGAGAAGATTCTGTCAGAGAACTCCAATAGGTGAGTTTTTTGTTTTTCTGTTGATTTTGATGTGTAGAACTTTGTTTGAGTTGTGTAAAAAGTTGAAATTGATGTTTTAATGTGCTTTGAACACTCTGGTGACATTATTTCTGCGTTTTGATGCTGGTTTGATTGAGTTTGAGTAGTTTTGTATGTTTATGTAAAGAAGATTTTTGCAGAAATTGGAGATTTGCTTCTACAACTTTGGGTATTGAGTTTTTTGGCTAGATTTTTTACAACATGTACCTTGGAAAAATGTGTTGAACAACCATATAAAGTTTTGTGATTTTTTAAAAACTTTTTGAATTTTTAATTTTTTGAAAAATAGAACCATCGACTTAGTTGTTGTGTGAAGGCAATAGGAGGGGGTGACTTTGGTAAAAATCTAAAGAGTAGGTATTTTTGTGCCCTTGTCGGCCTTGATTGTTGCAACTAGAGTGGCTACGACATCAGCGAAGTTATTCTCTATACGGAGTATGTGATGGAAGTATACGCTTTTAAACAGTTGACACAGATCCTTGATTTGTTGGTGATATGGGGATAGTTTGGTGTCGCGGGTTTGGTATACCTCTTTGGATTGTTAAATAACGAGATCAGAATCTTCAAAAACATCCAGTTCGTCAATCTTCATCTCCGATGCTAACCTTAATCCAAGGATGCAAGCCTCCAGCTCACCAATATTATTGGTGCAAAGTTCTAGTTGTAATTTAACCACAATGGGGTAATGACTACCCATTTTTTATACTACTACTACTCTGATTCTTGCTCCCTTTTTATTCGAAACTCCATCAAAATACATTCTCCACCCAGTTTCTGACGGCCCTTTAGTTACATCTTCAATGCATAGGATATCCTCATCCGGGAATCGAGGCTCCATGGATTGATAATCATCGATAGGGTTCTCAGCCAGGTAAGTAGCTATGACCTGTCCCTTGACTGCTTTACGGGTGGTGAATACGATGTCACATTCTGATAAGATCATATGCCATCATGTAATTCTGCTGGACAGGGTTGGTTTCCAAAAAATATACTTGATTGGGTATATCTAGGAGATGAGGAAAGTGGTATGATAGAGCACGTAATGCCAAAGCCTGTGGGCTACCCAAACTTTTCTAGATCAAAATACTGTACTTTGTATGGTAGGAACTTCTTACTGAGGTAATATATGGCTTGCTTTTTTCTCCCTGTTTCATCATGAAAGTATCCTTAACTAACATGTACATCAACAGAGGGCACCATGGGTAGGCACCACTAAGATTGGAGGATTCTGGAGGTATTCTTTGATTCTTTCGAAAACTATCTGACAATTATCATCCCATTTGTTTGGAACATCTTTTTTGAGGAGTTTAAAAACAGGCTCGCAGAGATGAGTCATTTGAGTGATGAACCTGCTGATAAAGTTTAATTTTCCTAGAAAAGACCGAATCTCTTTTTCCTCTCTAGGGGTTGGCATTTCAACAATAGACTTGACTTTGGCAGGATCAATCTCTATCCCTTTTAATTGACTATGAATCCCAGCAATTTTCCTGAAAATACCCCTGTCGCGCCCAGATTTTCACACTCGAGGAATACTCACACAAGCGGGAAAAATGTTATACTCTCTCATTAGAACTCACCTTTCTAGAAGAATGAGTACGACTAGATTTGAATTGAAAATAGATTTAAATAAAGGGCTTTTAGAAAAGATTTGGAATCGCCACCTAACTTGATTAAGGTGAGTTAGGTCACCTAAAAACTAAGCATAATCCGAAAATTACACTTAGGGTTTTGGAAAACGATTTTGAAAATATCTCCTCAAGAAAGAGTTTTTAAGAAAACAGGTTGCTTGGCAACCTTTGGAAAACATTTAGTCCTTTTTTCAAAATAACTCCTTTTGGTCTTCGAAATCAGTGATCTAGGTTCGGAGGTTGGTTACGTGTAGGGAAGACGCACTAAGCCATCGTCCAACCCCGCCCTTTCGGTACGTACATGTCAATCTACCCTAGATTCACCTATGAGAGTCTTTAACTAACTAATATTCAATCCTATCCACTTTATAAAATAATGTTTAAAAAGATATGATGCATGATATGCAAGTGCAAGAAAAAGACTTGATTTGAAAATAGATTTGAAAAGAAGAATTTGATTTGATTTGATTTGAAAAGAAAGAGATAGAAGTTTAAATTTGGAAAAAAAGATTTTGAAAATTGAAATTGAAGATTGAAAATAGAAATAGATCATAGAATTAGAAACTTGAAGAAAATCGTAAGATTGGAAATTGGAAAGAAGTTGTAGAAATAGAAATTTGAAAAATGTTATGGAATTTGAGATTTGAAAAATGTTGTGAAATTTGAAATTTGAAAGAAGTTGTGACCGCACCCATGAGGGTTGCCTACGTATCCTTTTGGAGGAATCAGGTCAGTCGTAGTTCGGACAAGAGTCCGATAGAAAGTATAATTGGAAGAAAGAGATTGAATTGGAAATTGGATTGGAAGATTGAAAGATTGAACTTTGATTGGAAGATTTGAAAAGATTTGATTTTGAAAGACTTGGTTTTAGGAAACCTAGACTTAGGAACTTAGAAAAGAAGAATTGGATTTGACTTGGAAAGAATTGACTTGAATATTGGACTTGGAAGATTAGGAGAAAGAATGGAACTTAGGAAAGATTCGAATTTGGAAAGTTTCATTTTAGGAAAGTTTTTAATTAGGAAAAATTTGAATTAGGAAAATGTCATTTTAGGAAAGATTTCGAATTGGGAAAGTTTTCGAATTAAGAAAGTGTTGGATTAAGAAAGTTTCAACTTAGGAAAGTTTTAGGTTTAGGAAAGTTTCAACTTAGGAAAGTTTTGAATTAAGAAAGTTTCATTTTAAGAAAGGTTTTGAAAAGGAAAGGTTTTAAAAGTAAGGAAATTTGAAAATAAGAAAGTTTTGAGAATAAGAAAGTTTTAGATTTGAAAAGTCTTAACTTAAGAAAATTTTAAACTTGGAAAGCTTTGGATTTGGAAAGACTTGGAATTTAGAAAGTTTAGGATTTAGAAAGTTAGAGTTTTAGAAAGTCTTGAGATTAGGAAAGGTTTGAATTTAGGAAAGATCGGAAAACCTAGATTTGGAAAGTTAAGATTTGAAAAGGGGTAGAATTAGGAAAGGGTTGAATTAGGAAAGATGTGGAAGTTGAGTTTTAAATTTTGGGAGAGATTTTTGTGTTCAAGTTTTGGAAACTTAAGATTTAGGAAAGTAAAAGTTTAGAAAGAATTTGAATTAGGAAAGATTTGGATTAGGAAGGGATTGGATTTTGTTTTTAAAAGGAAAGGTTTGATTTTGTTTCCAAAAACGGAGGATAGGATCTAGTTTCCTAAACGGGAAGATTTGATTAAGCAAAGATTTGGAAATGGAAAGTTTTAGAAACCCTAGATTTGGAAGGCTATAGTTTTGACGTAGAAAATAGGTTTTGGAAATATGTATAGTTTTGATGTAGAAAACAAGAGGTTTTGGAAACCTAAGTTTTGAGGCCAAAATAAGGGATTGGAAATCATGCTTTTGGGGAGAAAAATTAGGGTTTCCTAATTATGGGTTCTAGGGTTTAACTTGGACACCAAGAAAAGGGATTTTTGGAAGGAAAATTTTAGGAAGGAAATCCTAGAGAGGAGTTTTTAAAAGGAAGATTTTGGAAGGAGCTTTTAGAGAGGAGTTTTTGGAAAGTGAATTTGAGAAGAGAGAGTTCTTGGAAAGAAATCCTAGAGAGGAGTTTCTAGAAAGTGAATTTCGAAAAGAGAGAGAGTGTTTGGAAAGAAATCCTAGTGAGGAGTTTTTAGAAAGATAGAGTTTTTGGAAAGAGATTTTAAAAAAAGAGTTTTTGGAAAGTGTGTTTTTGAAAATAAGTTTTTGAAAGGAAATCCAAGAGAGGAGTTTCTAGAGGGAAGATTTTGGAAAGAGAGTGTTGGAGAGAGTTTTTAGGAAAGTGAATTTAGGGAGTGTTTTTAGAAAGTGAATTTTGAGGAGAAAAAGTTTTTGGAAAGAGATCCTAGTGAGGAGTTTTTTAGAAAGAGATTTTTAAGAAAGAGATTTAGGAAGAGGTTTTTCTAAGAAGGAAACTTAGGGAACGTTTTTGGAAAGTGGACCTTGAAGAGAGCGTTTTGGAAAGGAGTTTAAAAAGAGAAGTTTTGGAAAATAGATTTTTTGAGGGAGTTTTTGAAAGCAACTTTGGAAAGAAGAGTTTTTAGAAAGCACGTTAAAAAAGGAGGTTTTAGGAAAAGAGATTTTTGAAAATAGAGTTTTTTGAAAAGTATAAAAACGTCTCACCTTCCTAAAGCGATTCTAACCATAAGAAGGCTAGAACCACTTTAAGAAAGTGGTTTTGAAAATAACAAGGGTTAAAAATATAGACCATATTGGTCACTTTAAATGTAACACTTTCTTAAAGCAATCCTAGCCATGGAAAGGCTAGAATGACCCCAGGATTATGATTTTGAAAACAAGTTTTGAAAAGGAAATTTTGATGCAATTTTGAAAACAAGTTTAATGCAAGCTTTGAAAACGAGTTTGAAAACGATTTTTGGAAAATGCAAGATAATGATATGCACAATGCAAGTTTGGGGTTGTGAACATACAAGTTTAAGGCTTCACCACATAATCAAGGGGGTCGAACCCACGTGGTCTCCAGTTAGCCTAAAGGAAAGCTCCCGACACGGTGATCCTTCGATAGTCTAGTCCTACACATAGACCGGGAGTCCCCTTGCTTCAAGCATGCAAAGAAAGGGGGGAAAGAGATGGGAGATTAAAATAGAGAAAACCCAAGTGGGTTAGAAGAGAGAAGAGAGGGGGGGAGTGCAAAAACGTAAAACGAAAGCCTACCTTGTGTCTTGTTTATTTTGCGCGCCTTGCTTGTCTTCGGTCTTCGTCTTGATCTTCGTCTTCAATCTTCAATAGTTGTCTTCAATTTTCAAACTTCATATTACAGCTCCTCAAGTCTTCAAAGGAGGGTTAGAGGCTAGTGTATAAGTGTATGGGGGTGTATATGAGGCTAGGTTTTAGTATATGGTGGCTAGGGTTTTGGGAGTGTTCGAGCTCTGTATATCGAATATTGGTGTTTTTAAATTGAGTTTGCGGACCTCTTTCACGTTGGAGGAGACTCTGTATTTATAGAGGGAGGAATGCACTAGTGCCTGTTGTAGTGGCGCTAGGCCAAAAATTACATTGGCGCCACTAGGAGTGACTCCAGCCATTTAGGAAATGTTTAAGGTCGGCAAGCAACGTATCTTTGACTAGATTTGGGCGCCTGTACTAGTGACTACCAAGCAATTTTTAGCTTGGCTTTACTAAGAGTGACTCCGGAAAGTCTGGGAATGATTTGAAGAGATCGAGAATGATCTGGAAGGCCGGAAAAGAATAGAAACACTTAAAAAAAAGTCCTGGAGGTATTTGACTTGAAAAATGAGGATAGGATGTGTCAGAAGGGTTGACCGAACCTTTAGGGGCAAAACGATTAATCAGGTCAGAAAGCTACCGAGACTGACTCTGACTGTCCCAGAAGAAGACTCGAGATTTGGAAACATTATTCAGAATGTTTCCAAAGGTTGCCGGTTTGATTCCCAAAGCCGGTGTGGTCGGAAAGGAGACCGGCCCACTAGGGGCAAAACGGTCATTTCACACCGGGTTTGCTGGAACTGACTCAAAAATGATCTGAAAGGATAAAGAAAGGTTGAGGACACTATAAAAAGCATTCTCGGGAGGTTACCGGTTTGATACCAGAGCCGGTGTGGTCAGAAAATGAAACAGGCCCACTAGGGGCAAAACGGTCATTTTGTACCGGGTTTGCTGAAATTGACTGAGAATGATCCGGGAAGATAGAGGAAGATTGGAAATACTATAAGAAGCATTCTTAGAAGGTTACCGGTTTGATACCCAGAGCTGGTGTGGTACCCAGCGCATTTAGATGCCTAGGGGTGAAATGGTCATCTTGACCGAAAAGTCTTAGAAAAGGTCCAAGGGGCAGTTTGGTCATTTTTCACTGAAGTGGGCTAGCAGGCACCAGTGTTAACCTAGGTTTTGAGTGTTTCCGCCACTCTAACGACGGTTGCGTGATACAGGGGTTTGTTGGCAATTACCTATATCGACCTATTTGTGAGTATTTTCGCTACTCTAACGGTTGCGATGTTTGCAAGTATTTTCACTACTCTGACAGTTCGCAATCATTCCCGAGACTGCCTGATCTCAAGAAGATGCTGAAGGGACTTAGTGCCTGAGAAGTCAATTTTCTCGAAAGGTGTGCCTAAATGGACATTTCTACATTGGTGGGCTAGCAGGCGCTAAAGGTGGACCGTTCTACCATCTAGGAGACTTGGGGTCTCGTCCCGGTCGACAGGTTTAAAGGTACTTACCGTTTCAAAGAGATTTTCTTCAAAAAGCATGTCGGACCGTCTTGAGGAATAAACTGTCTCGAAAGAGGGATTGAAATTGGAAAGGGGTCTTATCGTCTTCGGAAAGACGTGTCTGATCTAGAACCATCTTGAGGAATAAACTGTTTCGAGAGAGGGATTGGAATTGGAAAGGGGACTTACCGTCTTCAGAAAGACGTGCCTGATTTGGAACCATCTCGAGGAATAAACTGTCTCGAGAGAGGGATTGGAATTAGAAAGGGGACTTACCATCTTCGGAAAGACGTGCCTGATTTGGAACCGTCTCGAGGAATAAACTATTTCGAAAGAAGGGTTGGAATTGAAAAGGACAATGCCTCTAAGGGCATTTTGGTCATTTTGCCTCTATTTGGGCCTAGTGGACCCGCGAAGTGATGGACAGACGGGATTTGGACTTAGAAAGTTGGTTTCGATTGAAATATGCCCACAATGACTTGAACACAAGTCTAGATGGAGTGTAGACTGCCGAGCGGTAAAAAATGGGGTGCTTACAACCCCGAACGTATATTTGACAGGATTTAGCTTAAGTTGGTATTTGCGAAGTTGGTCAAACACCTTTTATAAGTTGAGCAGGTGGTCTTCCCGGTACTTGGATTTGACAATCAAGTTGTCTGCATAAACTTTCACTTCTTGATGTATCATATCATGGAACAAAGTTACCATCACCTTTTGGTAAGTTGCCCCTGCATTGCGAAGCCCAAATGACATAACTTTCTAACAATATACTCCCTAGGGGGTGATAAAAGCAGTCTTCTCTTGATCTTCTTCAGCAAGTTTGATTTTGTTGTATCCCGAAAAGCCGTCAATGAAGGAGAACATCTCATGACTGGTTGTGTTATCAACGAGTAGGTTTATGTGTGGTAGAGGGAAATCATCCTTTAGACTGGCCTTATTGAGGTCCCGAAAGTCAATACAGATTCGTTCTTGCCGTCTTTCTTGAAAAAGGAGACAATGTTAGCTAGCCATTGGGGATACTCCACTACTTTCAAAAATTCTGCTTGGAATTGTTCAACGATGGATTTATCTACCCCAGGCATATCTTGATAAGACTAGGCAAAAACATCCAGGCATACATATAATAATCCTAGTAGTTCTTTGCACTGCCACCAATCTAACCCTATGCTGATTTTGAGCTCCTTTGGATCCCCCTTATTCCTCAAGTTGACTGTTTCTCTTTCTTCAATGTTTGGAATGCTACGGTTCTCATGTCTTTCTACTTGTTTTCAAATTTTCTCTGGTACTTCATTTGTATAGTTCACATCTAGTTCGATTCCCAATTGCTGATAGTCAAATTCAGTGTTAAAGTCATTGTTTGTCATCTTTGGCATTCTCTAGATTAGTTAAGTAAGGTGTTGGATATGAGGGTCCCTAACAAGGAAAATAATGTGTAATGAATCAAACAAAAGAGTATTTTTTTCATTAATTTGACATATCTAATATAATTAATTGAATTGAAAGCTAAAATAAGTAATTTATGAAGACATGATTCACTTATGATGAGTCTGGTGCTTTGGGATTTGGTCTAGCAAGCTTTGCAATGAAACTTGTGAGTGCGAATGATCTCCTTGTTGGCCCAGTTATGAAGTTTCTCGCTTGGAAGAATTGCTCGAATGGAACCATCTTAAGTTTTGTCAGTGTCAATCATCATGTCAGGTGTTTCTTCTTGAATTTTCCTTTTCTTCAAACCTTTACCTAATACAGGTACTATCTTTCCCATGTCTAATTGTTTGAATTGGTCAAGAAGCTTCATAGCTACTTTCCTGTTAGTGCTTTTCTTCTTAAATGCTTCTTTTTTCTCTTTTCTAGTAAGCTCGTACCCCAAGCTGAAGGTGGTTTGGTTGATGGTATTTCTATGATCTCAGGCTTTCCTTATAAGTATTTTCCTAAGCCTTTACCTGGATGGAAACCATATTTGTTTTCAACTAATGAGTTATCATCTAGAAATTATGAGAATACGTTGGCTTTACTTGGTCTTCCTTTTGTATGATAGTGGCATATTAGACAACTGGATGCAGGAGAAGGCTGACTTTGGGTCGGGTGAGACGCTGTTAGCTTTGTATATGGCAAACTCCTTTTCAACAAAAATAGAGATCAATTTGTAGCCTATGATAAACTTGACAATTTGATGAAGGCTAAAAAGGACTGCGCCCGTTGAGTGAATCAAGGGTCGCCCTAACAACAAGTTTTAAACAGTCAGAATGTGCAAGACTTGAAATTTGATTGTGAAGGTTACAGGTCTTATCTTGACTGGCATTTTAATTTCTCCCATAGTTTCTCTCTGGGAGCCATCAAAGGCACGGATGACTATGTTGTTATTGTTCAAATAGGTTTTGTCCATTCCTAGCCTTTCTAGAGTGGAATATAGGCAAATGCTTAGAGCTACTCTATTGTCTATTAATACTTTGGACACAATATTTTCCATTGTTTTCACAGCCATATGTAAGGCATGGGTGTGCCTCGTCCCATCAGTAGAAATCTCATCATCAGAGAAAGTAATGATATTTGGGGCCATAATGAGGCTCACCATGTTATGCAGGTTATTCAGTGTGAAGTTCTCAGGCACATGGGCATTTTTAAGGATCTTAAGCAAAGCATCCCGGTGTACCTTAGAGGTGAGTAGTAAGCCCAACATTGAGATATGGGTCAAGGCTTTTCTGAGTTGTTCCATGATGTCGTAGTTAACTTTTCCCTGAGCTTTGGTAAATTTTGATATCTCCTGATCTGTTGGTAGCTCAGAGCTTTCCCATTCGTTATCTTTCCCTTTCCTCATTCTTTCTGCTTCGGCAAAGGTGTAAAGTCGCCCTAACTGGGTCATCTGTCGTCCTTCCACTACGAGTTCTTTAGTGCTTTGGGCCTTATCAAGGGGAAAATTCCACGAGACATTATAGAGACTAAATATTGGCAATTAAGTCATGATGGGAAGAGTTACCTTTGGGTGTACGGGCAATAGGACTACCATAGGTGGAAGATTTGTGAGGATGGGTAGGGTGGAGGGTATAGTTGGTTTCTTTGGTAAAACCAAGGGCAGTAGAGGCCGTATGGCTCTCTAGGTGTTAGTTTCAGGTTCAGATCTGGCCATGGTGACCACAGGTTCTGGTTTGGGCAAAGGGGTGAGAATAAGGCTATAATGAGGAGGATGGAGTAAAATTTCAATGGTTCATGTTGGACTGGTGAGGTTTTATGGTGAGGAAGGTGTGGTCTTGGTATTTTGGTTCCTTTCGTGCATAAGCTATCCCTTTTGGAATTATAACTACTAGAGTTCTTACTTTCCAGCGGTATACTCTTTTGCAGCTTATAAACCATGGCTTTTACCAGGATGGAAGAGGTTGAGCCAGCATCCATTTTTATTACCTAGAGAGATCAAATGAAAACAAGAACATAAGCCACAAGTTAGTGTTTGATATTTAGAAAACTTTACACGATGCATGTCTTAGGGGTGTCCCTTCTTGAGAGGGAGATTAAACATAATACATTTAGCTCACTTTTTGGAGCTAAGAGGGTTTGCCTCTACATGTAGAGACCTTACCGTTGGTCGCGAGCACACTTTTGGTCATTCATTCATATCATTCGCAAAAAATAAGGAAGTACATTAAACCTTGAGTTTGAATACAGAGAAATTGAAGTACATTTTAATCGCCCGGGGGGGGGGGGGAGGGGAACACTTTTCTCAGTACTTCATCCTATTTTCTTTTATATTTGAAATCCTATACTACTTTTGAGTCTTTCGATTCGCCTTCTTTGAGTTTGATGTTGAGGAGGTCATTGAGAGACCTTGTTGTTTGGTTGCACCATATCTTCTTGGCAACCTTATCTTCGTAAGCATAGAGAGATTGGGGGCCCTTTTTATGGAATGACTTGAAGTGTATGCCTTAAGCCCTTAGGGTTACGTGAGAACCCTTAGGATGTTGGTAGGTTTTATGCAAGACAGAGTGAGTTTGATACCACTCTCTATGGGTTGATCATATGCATGAAGATGCAATGACTTGAGTTACTTTAGAACTCTTGTCTTGAAATGGAGTATTGAATGCATGTACATGTATGCAAGAGTATAAGAAAAGAGAATGTAATAACAAAGTAAATATGCATGCATGAGCATTTGTACAAACATTACAACGGCAGGAATAGACAAGGATAAAAGAAAGTAAAGCAGTCACCCTTTCCTACATGGTTTTAAAATTGACGTGCGTGTCTTAAAGCCGGTAGAAGTTTAGCTATGCATGGTTTTTACATGAGCATGAGGTTGAGGGTTTACTAATACTTCCTAAGAAGGCTCGGTTCCCAAATCTTTAAACCTAGGCCCACTCGCCGAGGTGGTGCCATTATCGGTTGGTGATCGGAGTGGGAGAACCATCAAGAGGTCATAGGCTAAGAAACTAACACAGCATCCGCCTACAACCAATAGACCATTCTCCCTTCTAACTAGAAGGGATGTAACTAGGTAAAAATACAAATATGCAAATGCGAGTGCACGTGTAGTGTGTGTGTGAAATTTTGAAAAATGAAAGAAACAACCTAACAACTCCAATCCATCCTGTCCATTCCATCGTGCCGGATTTTTTGTACTCAAGAAATATGAGTTAGAAAAATACAGTACTCTCTAGTAAGAACTCATCCTCCTAGAAGGACGAGTGCAACTAGGTTTGAACTATAAATTTATTTGAATAAAGGGCTTTTAGAAAAGATTTGGAGTCACCACCTAACTTTATTAAGGCGAGTAAGGTAACCTAAAACTAAGTGCAATCTGAAAATTAAACTTAGGGTTTTTGAAAAGATTTTAGAAAACTTCCTCAAGAGAGGGTTTTTTTTTTTTTTTAGAAAATAGATTGTTTGGCATCCTTTTGAAAGATTTAAGCTTTATAAAAGTAACTCCGTTTTTAATCTTTGAAAATAATGATTCTAGGTTCAGACGTTGGTTATGTATAAGGAAGATGCACTAGGCTATCACCCTATCTCGCCCTTGCAACACCTACATGTCTTTTTACCCTAGGTTCACTCATTTGGAAATTTCAGTTATCCAATGTCCAATTATATCCACTTTGAGCATTTTAAAAAAAGGTTTGAGCCGTCGCTTTAGGGATGATATGATGTATGACATGCAAGTGTATGAAAAGAATTTAGAAAGAAGAATTTGAAAACATGGAACTAAAACTTGGGAAAAAGGTTGTGAAAATTGGAAACTTAAAAAGGTTGTGACCGCACCCATGAGAGTTGCCTACGCATCCCTTTATTAAGAATCAGGTCAGTCGTAGTTCGACTCGGGGTTTGATTGAAAATAGAGACTTTGAGGTTATTTTTGATTTGAAAATATACTTCGGGACCTTTGAAAAGTTTGACTTGAAAATTGTTTGATTCGAGCTTTGAATGGAAGATTAAAAATTGAACTTTGATTTGAAATTGACTTTGATTTAAAAATCGAACTTGAAATAGACTTTGGACTTGATTTGGAAAGATTAAGTTAAGCTTTAAAATCATCTTGACTTGAATTGAAGTTTGAAAACCATCTTGGTTTAGAAAAGAATTGAAACTTCCTAACTTTAGGGTTAGGGTTAAACTAGGATTTTGGCTTCCTAAGGTTTATGCAACCTAGGGTTGAAACATGCACTTAAAATAGAAAGGTTCGATTTTAGAAAGTTTTGATTTTAAGAAGTTTCGAATTAGGAAGGTTCCAAATTAGGAAATTTTTGAATTAGGAAACTTTCGAATTATGAAAGTTTCAAATTAGGAAAGTCTTATTTTAGGAAAGTTCCAAGTTAGGAAAGAATTTATTTTGGTAAGATTTGAATTTGGAAAGGTTCAAATTAAGAAAGATTTAGACTTAGAAAGATTCGAAATTTGGAAAGATTTAGAAGTTTGGAATTAGGAAAGGTTTAAAATTTTGAAATTAGAAAGGATTTGAAATTTTGAAATTAGGAAAGATTTGACCTCTATTTCCGAAAATAGAAGATTAGATTTTGTTTAAAAAAAAAAAGAGGATTTGATTTTTGCTTTCAAAATTGGAGGATTTGATTTGGTTTCGTAAATTAGAAGATTTGACATGGAATTGGAAAGTTTGAGTTTTGGGAATCTTGAATTTGGAAATCCACAATTTTATTTAGAAAAAAAGTTTTGAAAATCTATGATTTAAGGCAAATAGAAAGTCATGATTTTAAGAAAGGAATTAGAGTTTCCTAATTATGGAGTCTAAGGTTTTGACTTGGTCTCTCAAGACAAGGAGTTTTTGAAAAATAAATATTTGAAAAGACCTTTTTGGAAGTAGATGTGCAAAACCATTTGGAAAGGGGTTTCAATATAGACTTTTGCAAGTCTCTTGAATATCTTACTTTCCTAAAATGATTTAACTATGAAAAGATTAGAACCATTCTAGATTGTGATTTTGACAGCAACTAGGGTTTGAAATATGGACCATAATGATCACATTGAATGTAATACTTTTCTAAAACAACCCTAGCCATGAAATGGTTAGAATCATCTTAGAATTTGTGAGTTATAAAAAAACAATTTAGGTCTTTAACCCAAAATTTGAAGCTTGATGATCACATTGAATATAACACTTTCCTAAAATAACCTTGACCATAGAATGGCTAGAATCATCTTAGGATTGTGGTTTTGAAAATAAGTTTGAAAGAAGGAGGTTTTGAATGCAAGTTTGGAAAACGAACTTTGATGCAAGTTTAAAAATTACTTTGAATGCAATGCATGAACATGACAATCACAATGCAAGGCTTTACCACATAATTAATGGGGCTAGACCCACACTGTCTTAGGTTCAACTTGAAGAAAGCCCCCAGCATGGTGACCTTCAACAATTCTTCCTAGGCATGAACCGGGCAGTCCCTTGTTTCAAGTATAGAAGAAAAGGAGGTAGAAGATAGGGATTAAAATAAAAGAGAACCCAAGTGGGTTAGGAGAGAGAAGAGAGAGGGAGAATTGCATAAACTAAATCGTAAACTTACTTTGTCTTCTCTTTGCTTTGATTGCTTTGTTTACCTCACCTTAAGAGTTTTGAAGGTACAGCACTTGATCTTCAATGGATGTTTCGAGGTTTGTATTTAAGGGTATTGAGTGTATGGGAGTGAGGGTTTGTGTGTGTAGAGTGTAGGGAGGCTCGGGCTTGAAGGAGACTTGAGAAAACTAAGGTTTCCAGGCTTGATTTCTGTGAAGTAGCATTTCTGGAATGAGTTTGCGGTTCCTTTTTACGCACGGGGTGGTCTGTATTTATTGGTGAACAGAATAGGAACTGGCGCCTGTTGTAGTGGTGTCAATTTGCTTTTAAACTTAGCACCGCTAGAAGTGGCGCGAGGACAAAAAATATCCTAGCGCAACGTCTAGTGGCGCCAACCTCTTTAGGAAACTATTGAGGCGGCAAGAAATAGATCTTTGACCCTTATAATGCAAGGTAGAAGATTTTGGTGCCTGGCCTAGTGACTATCATGTAATTTTTAGCCTAACTCTACTAAAAGTCACCCCAAAAAGTCAGGGAATAACTTGGAAGGCCAGGGATGGACATGAGCTACTAAAAAATGTCTCGGAGGTAAGTGGCTTGAGAAATAATACTGGAATGGTTAAAAAGGGTAACCGGCCCACCAGAAGCAAAACAATTATTTAAATTAGGAAAATACTAGGATCGACCTAAAATGGCCCGTGAGAAAGCTTAAAGATTGGAAACACTATAAAAAGTTTTTCGAGAGATTGCCGGTTTGATACCTAGAGCCGGTGTAGTTAGAAAAGGCGATCGACTCACTAACAACAAAACGGCTATTGTGCACTGGGCTTACCAGAATAGACTCAGAATGGTTTAGAAAGGTATTAGAAGAATCCTCGAAAGGTAACTGCTATGATACCAAGAGTCGGTGTGGTTCCTGGAGGCAATCGGATGCCTAGGGGCAAAATAGTCATTTTGACCGAATACTCTCGAAATTTATCTGGAAGCAACTGGAAGGCACCAGAATGTGCTAGATTAACTTTGGGACAATCTTGGAATGTCGCGCCCAGATTTTTCGCACTCGAGGAATACTCACCCAAGCGAGAAAAATGCTGTACTCTCTTGTTAGAACTCACCCTCCTAAAAGAATGAGTGCGACTAGGTTTGAATTGAAAATTGATTTGAAATAAAGAGTCTTTGAAAAAGATTTGGAGTCGCCACCTAACTTGATTAAGGTGAGTTAGGTCACCTAAAAGCTAAGCATAGTCCAAAGACTACACTTAGGGTTTTGGAAAACGATTTGAAAATATCTCCTCAAGAGAGGGTTTTTAAGAAAAAAATAGGTTGTTTGGCAACCTTTGGAAAACATTTAGCCCTTTTTAGAAAAATGACTCCTTTTTGGTCTTTTGAAAACTATGATCCTAGGTTCGAAGATTGGTTACGTGTAGGAAAGACGCACTAAGCTATCACCCTACCCCGCCCTCTCAGTACCTACATTTCAATCTACCCTAGATTTACCTATGAGAGTCTTCGACTAACTATAGTTCAACCCTATTCACTTTAGAAAAACAATTTTTGAAAAATATGATGCATGATATGCAAGTGCAAGATGAGAGAATTGGAAAATAGAAATTGATTTGAAAATAGATTTGAAGAAATAGAATTGAAATTGAAAAGTTTGAAAATTAAAAGTAGAAGTTTGAAAATAGAAATTTCGGAATTTTGAAAATAGATTGGAATTTGAGATTTGAAAAGATTTTGGAAACCACACCCATGAGGGTGGAATTGAAAGTTTGAAAAGTATTGTGACCGCACCTATGAAGGTTGCCTACGTATCCTTTTGGGGGAATCAGGTCAGTCGTAGTTCGGACAAGAGTCCGATTGAAAAGAGATTGATTTGAAAAGAGAGATTGGATTGGAAGAAAGAGATTGAATTGAAAATTGAATTTGATTTCAGATTAGAAAAGGAGATTGAATTTGAGAAGATTGGACTTGCTTTGGAAAGATTGATTTTGGAAAAACTTGGTTTTGGAAAGATGGAGGTTTAGGAAACCTAGACTTAGGAAAGGCTTGACTCGACTTGGAAGGTTTAGGAGATTAGGAAATGTTGGATTTAGGAAATGTTTGAATTAGGAAATGTTCGATTTAGGAAAGTTTTGAAATTAGGAAAGTTTGGGAATTTAGGAAAGTTTTGAATTAGAAAAGTTTCATTTAGGAAAGTTTTGAATTAAGAAAGTTTTGAATTAGGAAAGTTTTAGGTTTGGAAAAGTTTTGAACTTGGAAAGTTTGAAAAACGAAAGTTTTTAGTTTAGGAAATGTTTGAATTAAGAAAGTTTCAACTTAAGAAAGTCTTAAATTAAGAAAGTTTTGAATTTAGAAAAGTCTTAGATTTGGAAAGATTTGAAGTTTAAGAGAGTTTAGAATTTAGAAAGTTTTAGGTTTAGAAAGATTTAACCTAAGAAGGTTTCAAATTTAGAAAGTTTTGAATTTAGAAAGATTTGAAATTTAGAAAGTTTAAAATTTAGAAAGTTTTTAGAGTTTTAGAAAATCTTGAGATTAGGAAAGGTTTGAGTTTGGGAAAAGTTTAAAAACTTGAATTTGGAGAGTTAAGATTTGGAAAGGGGGGTTAAATTAGGAAAGGGTTGAATTAGGAAAGATTTGAAAATTGAGTTTTAAAGTTTAGGAAAGATTTTTATGTTCAAGTTTTGGAAACTTAAGATTTAGGAAAGTGACAGTTTAGGAAGGATTTGAATTAGGAAAGGGTTGGATTTTGAAACTTAAGGAAAGGTTTGAGGTTTAGGTTTAGGAAACTTATGGTTTAGGAAAGAATTGAAAGGTTTGGATTAGGAAGGGATTGGATTTAGTTTCTAAAAGAGAAAGGTTGGATTTTATTTTCAAAAACGGAGGATAGGATCTAGTTTCCTAAACGGGGAGATTGGATTTGGTTTCCTAAAGGGAAGATAAGATTTGGAAAAGATTTGGAAAGGGAGATTCTAGAAACCCTAGATTTGGAAAATTCTAGTCTCGATGTAGAAAATAGGTTTTGAAAACAAGGATAGTTTTGATGTAGAAAACAAAATATTTTGGAAACCTAAGTTTAGGGCAAAGTTTGAAAATCATGTTTTTGGAAAGAAAACTAGGGTTTCCTAATTGTGAGTTCTAGGGTTTGGTTTGGGCTCTAAGGAAAGAGTTTTTTTTTTTTGTGAAAAACGCTTTTTTGGAAACGAAGGCTTTCTAGAAGAGAATCCTAGGGAGGAGTTTTTTGGAAAGTGTGTTTTTGGAAACATAGATTTTGGAAGGAAATCCTAGAGAGGAAATTTCTAGAAGGAAGATTTTGGAAAAGAGAGTTTTTGAAAAGATTTTTAGGAGAGATTTTTGGAAGGTGAACCTAGGGAGAGGATTTTGGGAAAGGAGTTGAAAAAGGGAGTTTTGAAAAATAGATTCTGGAAGGAGTTTTTGAAAACAATTTTGAAGAGGGGAGTTTTAGGAAAGTATGTTGAAAAAGAGATTTTTAGGAAGAGATTTTTAAAGAGAGTTTTTAGAATGTGTAAAAACATCTCACTTTCCTAAAGCAATTCTAACCATAAGAAGGCTAGAACCACTTTAGGAAAGCGGTTTTGAAAACAACAAGATTTGAAAATATAGACCAAAAGGTCACTTTTAATGTAACACTTTCCTAAAGCAACCCTAGCCATGGAAAGGCTAGAATCACCCTAGGATTGTGATTTTGAAAACATGTTTTTGAAAAAGAGCTTTTGATGCAATTTGGAAAACAAAGTTGAAAACGATTTTTGAAAACAACTTTTTGAAAACGAATTTTGGAAGATGCAAGACTATGATATGCACAATGCAATTTGGGGTCGTGAACATACAAGGTTAAGGCTTCACCACATAATCAAGGGGGCCGGACCCACGTGATCTTTGGTTAGGCTAGAAGAAAGCCCCCGACACGGTGACTTTCCAATAGCCCAATCCTACACATGGACCGGGAATCCCCTTGTTTCAAGCATGCAAAGAAAGGGCGGGAAAGAGATGGGGGATTAAAATAGAGAAAACCCAAGTGGGTTGGAGAGAGAAGAGAGAGGGGGAAGTGCAGAAAATTTAAATAGAAAGCCTACCTTGTTTCTTGTTTATTTTGCGCGCCGTGCAGTCTTCGGTCTTTGGTCTTTGGTCTTGATCTTCACCCTCAGTCTTCAAGGATTGTCTTCAAGCTTTGAATGGCTGCTCTTCAAGTCTTGAGAGAGTGGTTGAAGGCTAGTGTATGAGTGTATAGGGGTGTGTATGAGTGTATAGGAGGCTAGGGTTTGTGTATAGTGGCTAGGGTTTGGAAAACCTAGGGAGGCTAGGGTTTTTGAAGGTGCTCGAGCTCTGTATATCGAATTGTGTGATTTCTAGGTTAAGTTTGTAGACCCTTTTCACGTTCATCGAGGCTCTGTATTTATAGAAGTTGGACAAGCCTGGCGCCTGTTGTAGTGGCGCCAGGGCAAAATTTATACTGGCGCCACTACTTGCCAGGCCATTTTTTGGCTTGGCGCCATTGCTAGTGGTGCCAGCCATTTAGGAAACAATTAAGGTCGGCAAGCAACATATCTTTGACTAGATTTGGGCACCTGTACTAGTGACTACCATGTAAACTTTAGCCTGGCTTCATTAGGAGTGACTCCGGAAAGTCTGGGAATGATTTAAAGGAGCCGGGAGTGACCCGGAAGGCCAGAAAGGAGCAGGAACACTTAAAATAGTGTCCTGGAGGTATTTGACTTGAAAAGTGAGGATTGGATGTGTCGGAAAGGTTGACCGAGCCTTTAGGGGCAAAACGGTCAACCGGACCGGAAAACTGCCGGGACAGACTCAAACTGTCCCAGAAGAAAACTTGGGATCTGGAAACATTATTTAGAATGTTCCCAGAGGTTGCCGGTTTGATGCCCAGAGCCGGCGTGATCGGAAATGGAGACCGGCCCACCAGGGGCAAAACGGTAATTTTGTACCGGGTTTGCCGGAATTGACTCGGAATGGTCCGAAAAGGTAAAAGAAGGTCGAGAACACTATAAAAAGTATTCTCGGGACATTACCGGTTTGATACCCAGAGCCGGTGTGGTCGAAGAAGGAGACCGGCCCTCTAGGGGCAAAACGGTCATTTTGCACCGGGTTGGCCGGAACTAACTCGGAATGATCCGGAAAGGTAAAGGAAGGTTGAGAATACTATAAAAAGTGTTCTCGGGACATTACCGGTTTGATACCCAGAGCCGGTGTGGTTCTCGGGGCGTTCGGATGCCTAGGGGCAAAATGGTCATCTTGACCGAAAAGTCTCGAAAAAGGTCCTAAGGGTAGTTTGGTCATTTTTCACCGAAGTGAGCTAACAAACATGGGTATTGACCTAGGTTTTGAGTGTTTCCGCCACTCGGACGGGGTTGAGTATTTCCGCTACTCGGACGGAGTTGAGTATTTCCGCTACTCGGACGGGGTTGAGTATTTCCGCTACTCGGACGGGATTGAGTATTTCCGCTACTCTAACGGTTCTGTGAGTATTTCCGCTACTCTAATGGTTGTGAGTATTTCCGCTACTCTAACGGTTCTGTGAGTATTTCCGCTACTCTAACGGTTGTGTGAGTAGTTTTGCTACTCGGACCGTCTCGAGGAATAAACTGTCTCGAGAGAGGGATTGGAAAGGGGTCTTACCGACTCCGAAGAGACGTGCCTGGGTTGGAACCATCTCGAGGAATAAACTGTCTCGAGAGAGGGATTGGAAAGGGGTCTTACCGTCTCCGAAGAGACGTGCTTGGATTGGAACCGTCTCGAGGAATAAACTGTCTCGAGAGAGGGATTGGAAAGGGGTCTTACCGACTCCGAAGAGACGTGCCTGGGTTTTGAGTGTTTCGGCCACTCTAACGGTGTGAGTGTTTCCGCCACTCTGACGGTTTTGTGAGTGTTTCCGCCACTCTGACGGTTTTGTGAGTAGTTTTGCTACTCGGACCATCTCGAGGAATAAACTGTCTCGAGAGAGGGATTGGAATTGGAATAAGAAAGGACAATGCCCCTAAGGGCATTTTGGTCATTTTGCCTCTATTTGGGCCTAACAGGCCCATGAAGCAATGGAAAGACGGAATTTGGACTAGAGGATTGGTTTCGATTGGAATATGTCCATAATGACTTGAAAACAAGTCTAGACGGAGTGTAGACTGCCGAGCGGTCAAAAATGGGGTGCTTACATGGAAGGGTAGGCTTACCACTTTAAGGACTTAGGTATTTTCTCAAGAAGCATGTTGAAAGGGCCCAAGGGGTAGTTTGGTATTTTTTACCAGAGTGGGCTAGCAGGCGCCGATGTTGACTCGAGTTTCGAGTGTTTCGGCCATTCCAACGGTGTATGACGAGTTGGTTTCCAAAGGTATCCTATCCTTCAGTAAATGTATCATGGCTAAGAGGCGTATTCAGTCCTGTGACATAGAGGTTTTGTTGGCAATTCCTAATGTCGACCTGTTTACGAGTGTTTCCACCGCTCCAACGGTTGTGATGTTTATGAGTGCTTCAGCCACTCTGACAATTGTGATGTTTTTGAGTACTTCCGCCACTTTGATAGTGTACATTCATTCTAGAGACTGCCTGATCTCAAGAAGCTGCTAGATGCTCTTATCATCTCGAGGCCCTAGGTACTTTCCCGATCGATGTGCCAGATAGCAGATATTCTACGTTGGCAGGCTAGCAGGCACCAGAAGTGAACCGCTCCACCATCTCGTGGGCTTGGGTTCTATCTCGGTTGATAGATTTGAAAGGACTTACCGTTCTGAGGGGTTTTTTCGATAAACGTGCCAGATTAAATTTGACTGGTCTGGACTACAATTGGAACTAAAATTGAGGTTGAAATATGAACTTACTGTCTTTAGAAAGACGTGCCAACTAGAATTGGGCTGAGCAGTGCTCCAAGGGTATTTTGGTCATTTTACCTTTGTTGGGCTCAGTGACCCCGCCAAGCGTTTGATTGACTGGATTGATTCTGGAAAGTCAGTTTAGGCTTGGATGTGTTTTTAACAGTTTTAACGTGAATCTGGTCGCGCCGGAGATTATCAAGTAGGCAAAAATGGGATGCTTACTTACAACTCATAGGTTACTTCTCTTATATTTTCCTTCCATGCACAGCATTACTCCGGGTGGAGGTAAGTTCATCACTTATTGGCTCAAAATATTCTTATTGGCACCACGTATTACTACAATATGCTTTTAATATAATTAGAATAATGTCTCAAATTATTGTAATTAATTATGTGTTTTGAATATGTACTCTTAATGCTACTATGCAATTTTTTTATGCCGTGAATTAATATTTTAAAAGTTTCACTGTGCTTTCTAGTTTTTGCTTCTACCAATCGACCAATTGGGTTATCTGGAATTGGGTCTCAACACTTGCGTTTCTCTCCACCCTCCATCACCTCTGCTTCAGGTCCCCCAGTTGCTTCCTTTTTTCTTTTCTTTATATGTTTGTGTTTGATATAACATATTTATATTCACTTACATGTGTTGCAATCTTTTGATTTATTTCAGTTTGGGTAAATTGATTTTTTTGGCTGATAGTTAGACTAACCGAATGAATTCAAATGAAGTTTTTAAATCTGTCGACATGTTAATGTTTGTAGTTTTTACGGAATGGAATCAGTCATAGGTCACGTATAGAACAAGAATAAAATTAAATCCAAACTTTGGACGTGAAAATCCATTAGCACGGAAAAGGCATCTATTTATTTAGTGCAATGGACGTAAAACTCCACTGATAAAAGACCAGCTAATGCACTTAGGGAAGGAGTCTAGATTCTTATAACTTTCACTTTTGCTACATCTAATCACAACATAGATCATAACAACAATGATCAAGATCTCGTACCACAAACATTTGAATCTGAATGTCAAAATAGAAACATTTTTAACAAAATTTTAATAAAAATTATTTATTGATTTAAATATTTTTATTATTCATATAAAAGAGTAACTGATTTTTTTCCCATTTGTGTTTAGATTTAACTAATCAAATTATCGGTGTGGATAAAAAGATTGGTGAACAAAATGGTGTACCTTTGTAATGTAACCAAGTACAACCAAATGCTGATATGCCAAATGGTAATATTTTTTAACAAAATTTTAATAAAATATTATTTACTCATTTTTTTAATTTTATTATTCATATAAAAGAGTAACTAATATATTTTTTTCCATTTGTATTTAGATTTTCCTAATCAATATATGGGTGCAGATCAATACGTTGCTGAGTAAAATAATGTACGTTTGCAATCTGACTAAGCACAACCAGATTTTGATATACAACGAGCAATATTAATGGAAGAATTCAATATTGTTCCACAAAACAGATTTACAAACCACACCAATGCCATGCATGGCACAAGTTTACTGTGAGTATACTTGGTTATTTTAGATTAATAAATTAACTTTGTCACTCTGATTTCACCTTTATTTTGTAGACAAAAACAATTATGTGCATAGGCACTTTTTTTTTGGTTAATTGTTTTAATTAATGTCGTGATTCACATAGGACCAAAAAAAAAAAAGAAAAGAAAAGAAAAGAGGACCTTCTTCTACTGTTTTACAGCTACTTCAAAATTTCCCAATGTTCTCACTAGCTATGGGAATCCATGACTTTCGCAGTTACATGGACTAATACATCTCTCCACGATGGTGGACCACACCACAACTAAGAGGGTCTGCATATGCAGTGCTATTAGAGCCACACACAAAAATGTTAGCTCAGGGCATACATGTGATTCCACCAGAAACTAGTGATGTCCATAAAATAGGATGCCGAGGGATCACCCAATTATGTCTCCTCTCTTGTCGGCGTATTTGGTACAAAATATGGAGAGTAAGGAGGAAGGAATGAAATAAAACACAAAAGGTAGCTCAGTACTTGACTTACTAAGTAAAATGTTAAGTTCGATCTCTCTTCACGCCTTCCTCTAGTCAATTATTATTCATGTATTATATATGAAGTTTATATAGTTCATGTGTATGGTTGTCTTGCATGAATTTGTAAAGGTAGTTGATCGGTCAAAGGCATGGACACCCCGTAAAAAAATTTAAATTAAATTAAATTTGAAGAAGGAAAGAACTAGCATACGTTAGTATATATTGAAATGGCATAACTAAGTAATGGAACAGAGGAATGAAGAGAATGATGCATTGTCAATTTATGATTATGCCTTTATTTTGTTAAAAAATTTGTAAACCAAGGCCAAGGGCTGAAGAAGTAACTTCTTAAAGGATAGAAAGATTATTTTTCCTCTTTTATTCTTCTCAAAATCATTGTTATCAATACAGTATAAGCTGATATGATATCTACTGTATCGAGCAGAAAACGGTACATAAAGGGGTAAATTACATATCGGATGGTGTACTGGCTAGTATTGGGTTCATCAAATGTACTGAAATTTGAATTTTTTTTTTTTTTGGTGCTATACCGATTTAATTGTATTATGCTTGTATGATGGCTATGTATTAGGACTAGTGTTAGAAATATATTAGACAATTGATATGTCTTTTTATTATTTTCCGGTATACACTTGTGTTGGATATTATGTTTATATTATGTTAAAAATATAGTATTGAATTATAGTTATATAGAAAATGTCATACTGTGTAAATCAAATTTCATAAATACGCACTTTTATAACATATAATTTATAATGTTAAATTGAAAACGCCAAAAAAAAAAAAAAAAATTAGCTAACTGGTACGTGATTGGCAACCATACTCAAAAGCAGTAGGATTGTGTCTTTGGAACCCATAAAAAAAACGTGGTTTTTGTACGTCTCCTCTCTACCCATATATCTTTTGAAAATTCTATTCTTACAAATTTTTATATAGAAAACTCTATCAAAATGATAAGACTTGTGTATTTTGGAATTATGAGAAAACAAAATTAATGTTTTAGTTTAAATTGAAGAATCACAAACAGTTACACCATTTTGTATAAAGATTATGTAGAAATATTCTGTGCATATAGCATTAATTTATATATTTTTTTTTACCAAATAAGCACTCGGGTTATAGCTTCTTTGTCAAACAAACTCGAGTACTTATTGGCCCTTTAGGCTGCGGCTCAATTTTGTGCACTGGATTAAAAAGTCATCCATTGATTACAAAACGAAGAAAGTAGCCCTTACATCGAAACTCTTCAATGTTTTACCTAATATTTTCTCTGATTAAATACCCAGTTTTGCTATGTTACTTTTAAATTAATTAATGGTTTGTCGATGCAAAGCTATATCTAGAAAGATTTATACTTAAGGAAAAAAGTTTACTAGTTAGGCCATCATATGAGATTTTTGATAGTCGTTTCTTTTGAATTATGACATGTGATACTTGTTTATTAAATTATTTTTTGTCTTTTATTATAAATTCAGATATGTAACAAAACATCACATATCACAGTTTAATAAAAGTGATATTGTGTGTCTCCATGCACCCAAGTGATCGATGATGAGTCTCTTCCACTCTCTAAAATTTAGAGCCTTTAAATGTGCAATGCTTAAGGTTTGTGAACAATCTTATTTTTGTCCTCTTTATTTTATGTATTTTTATTTTTGTTCATTCTCTTTTATTTATGCCCCCATTCTAAATATACCCTTTCATACATGTTTCCTAATGTGCCTTTATGCCACATGTTATAACTCTTTATAATTTTTTTTATCTATTTTACTTTTTAAAATAATTTTTTTTTATTTATTTGAAGACTATGTTCTCCTTATCTTTATTAATTAAAATTACGGCCGTTAACCAAAAAAAGTATAGAAAAAAATTAGTCTTAGAAAAATCTATTATTTATTTATTTTTTTCGGTATCCAGCGGAGTTAAAATTGTTATCACTTCATATCTCTAAAAAGTTAGATATGTTTTATTATATTTTTGGAGTTGTATTCACTTGCTTTCCTCATCAAATTGCTTTACTAGTATTATTAAATGTTGGTTTGTGTTCGGACTGTGCAGATCTAGTAAGAAGTGAGCTAAATCGTTTATGAATATGAAGTGGATTGACTTTGATTTTGTGGGTATTGGTTTGGCGCTGCTGAGGTCCAATATAAGGAGAGAAAACGAAATACTAATTCATTGTTTCTTTTTTTTTTTATAGAACTTCACCTTGTAAACCCATAATAAAAATAAAAAAAATCAATAAAGAAGAGTAAAAGTTGTCCATTTGCTTTTTGTTTTGTTTTCCTCCCTTCATCTTGCAGAAGTTTTTATTCGGCATAGTTCTTAGAATATTATTTTGAGAAATATGTTTATGGAAAACTAAAACGTTTTGAGACCTCAATTTTTTTCCCTCTTGTATTTCTAATTGAAAATTAAAAAAATAAATAATGGAACACATACTAGTATTTTATGGGGTAATGACCATAACTTTAATTAATAAAAACAAAATATAAGGAGAACATAACTTTTAAATATATTAAAAAAAATTCTTATCTAAAAAAAATTATAAAGAGTTATAACAGGTGGCACAATGGCACATTAGAAAATATGTATGAAAGGGTATATTTGGAATGAGAGCATAAATGAGAGAGAAGGGGCAATAATGAGGAGGGTTGGAACTAAAAGGGTAAAAATAAATATACATAAAATAAAGAGGGCAAAAATGAAAATTTTCCTAAGGTTTAAGATTTTTTTGGTTCTGGTACGAATGTGTGTAAAAACATTTCCATAAAGATTGCTTACAAAAAAAAAAAAAAAAAGGGAAAAACAAAGAAGAAGAAAGAATGGGAGGCAACTCCACCGCCCATAAGCAATAACATAAAACCCCCACCTTCATGCCCATTCCCTCCAAGGCAAGCCTATATTAACGTGAGATTTGTATCTCTACTTATAGTACTTATCAATATCAAGAGCCTTTGATATTGAACTTCTTTACATATTTTTTCAAATTTTAAAGTTGTTATTCATGTTGAAAAAAGAAAAGAGAGCCGCCCTCTACTCTCTTACAGCTTTGTTTAATTTCCAATGTTCCCACCATTTGAATCCATGGCTCTCTCTCTCTCTCTCTCTCTCTCTCTCTCTCTCTCTCTCTCTCTCTCTCTCTCTCTCTCTCTCTCTCTCATGTTCTTACACGTGAATCTTTTGGGAAATTATATGGAGTCACGACTCAAAGGGGAACCAAAACAAGCAGGCTAGCGGGCACCCGCGAACTCACATAGGGGCGGGCGGGGCGACAACCCTTCCCCTTAAAATTTAAATAATATTACATTGTCCTTTCAAAATTCAGAAAATTTTGCTTATATCCTACATATTTTTGAGTGTTTATGACAAAAATTGTATAGTTACCCTATTAAAATGAAAAGATTTACGTTGTCCCCTTCCAAAGAAATATTATATATATATACTTATTCCAACATTTGTCATTGATCATTCAACTCTTTATCGTTTGAATTTAACTCTCTTAGATTATTTATTTTACCTCCCATATATTTACATATATTTATTAGTATTTGTTTCAGTGATATCTTTTTGGATAAAAGTAAAAATTTCACTACCCCATTTTAACATTTTCTTTATTAATTTATTTACATTTATTATATCTATTTGGAAACAGTAGTAAGGATTTCACTGATAATCAAACATTTTATATTATAACAGTCTAACACTTTTTTGTGCGTATATATAATTAAAGTGAACTATTGTTAGCGTTAAATATTTTCAAAGCAAAATTATGATATTTTTAATAAAATTGGATAGTCATATATTTATAATAGGTGGAAAAATTCAGAGAAAATAGCACTTTTATTTTTAAATATTACTTTATTTTTATTTTTATTTTTGTATATTCGACAGGTTCTATACTATAAAGCTTAAATTTAAGTGATCCGTACCACTAAAAAAATATTTATGCCTTGGCCCCCAATGACATTTTTGGGTCTGCCACTACTAGCGGGGTCTGCTTCATGCAGTACTATTAAAGCCAACCCACCACATACAAAAATCTTAGCCCTGGATCAAAATTGAAACTCCACTGGTGAATAAAGGTTGACGACGAGGGGTAAAGATAAGAGAAGGTTATAAAAAAGAAAAAGAAAAAATCAGCAGCTACAGCATTGGCACTCAGATTTAGGGCTTTGATCTTCCTCTGTGCGAGCCTTTTTGTTGTCATCCCAGTCAGCTAGGATGGTCTGTCTCATCAGCTGCAACAGCAGGAGCCCCGTAAACCTATACATAATAAACATGTAGCTCGTCTGTTCATCTTTCAAGATTCACTCTTCAATGCTGGAAACAATAACTACATCAACTGTGGCATCGCTAACCAGGCTAATGTTTCGCCTTATGGAGAAACCTTCTTCAATTACCCAACTGGTTGATTTTGCAACGGTCGTCTCATCCCCGATTTTATTGGTAGGATATATCCATACATATATCAATTGCTGTTTTCATAAATATTGATGATGTAGTAGACTTGTAGGTCTCCACTAAATCAACAATAGTACCTGTAAGGATCAAGAAAGGGATAGTACTGAGCACCGATGGGGTGCCAGCCCAATACTTCTCGATGCCTAAGTTAGCACGATTGGGAGATTGTAATTATGAATGTAGATAGTGAATAATGGCGTACATTTTCTAGGGATTGAACGCTTCATTTATAGCAGGCTCATTCAGTGTTCACGGCATGATTGTTTGTCCTCAATCTCAAGAGGGTGATAAGAATTGATTCTCCTTGAACCTCAGTTGACCGTTTATGGATAATGGTGTGGTGAGAGTATCACAGATGGGATATCAGATTCCCAGTTGGCGACAGGCTCTCAGATATTAGGCTGAGTAAGTCAGGGGCCAGATCGTCAAACTTGTTGCACTCCACCCAGCTTAGGATGCCTGGTCTGACGTAGTTGCACGGGACGATAGTGCTCTTGGTTTGTGTGGTCAAATTCGTACTCATTAGTTGCCCTTATTGTAGAGGTCACAAGTATTGTGGCCAAATGGAATAACCATCTGGCCTGGGGTGATGCATTACATGTTCTAATGGTGTCGTTCATTGCACTCGTGCCAACTGACTGTCATCATGGCGAGGCGTCCCTTCATCTATGGCAACGTGCAATAATGCCGCCAGGTGCGGGTCACTAACTAACAGGCATCTCTACGCCTCGTGTTATGTACGCCAACTGTAGTTATGCACCCAGATGGTGGCCACGTGGATTCATCTTCACCCTTGGTTCGACTTGAGCTATTTGAGCATGCTTTGGCAGTTTTGTTTCTCTTTAACACTTCGAATTCTTGCCCAAGTACCTATTGACTTTTTCAGTTCCACTTGCTTCTTAAATTCCTCCTAAGAAGGTTTCTTATTGGGAAATCTGGTAACTCCTTTCTCTTCCTTGCCTTTTCTTAAGTTTTTGTATTCTTGTTTGACTTTGTTCCATGCCATACTTGTTTTAGAAAGGGTATTCTCTCTATTGCATGCCCTCGAAGATTAGGTCCACAAGGCTGGATTGGTGAGATCACTTTGTACGAGGTGGCATTCT
Source organism: Euryodendron excelsum (assembly GCA_033060915.1). Taxonomy (NCBI): domain Eukaryota; kingdom Viridiplantae; phylum Streptophyta; class Magnoliopsida; order Ericales; family Pentaphylacaceae; genus Euryodendron; species Euryodendron excelsum. Next base: position 33,596,410 of record CM065389.1, read on the forward strand.
TGGCTGGAATACGACTTCCTTTCCCCCCATTGGTTAGGGAATTGTTGGATAGGTAGGACTTTGCTCTAGCCCAACTGGTCCCCAATTCCTGGCGCCTTCTAATAAGGTGCCTGGTTTTGTGGAAGGCATTCAGTAACATTCAGGGGCATCTAACCACTAATTAGTTTCTACACTGCCATAAGATGGTAGAGTCTAGGAAGGGTTCATGGCATTTTTAGGCGAAACTAAACGGAGTCAAACTTTAGGCGATTCCCGACTCGCTCAAGGGTGTCGCGCCCTAATTTTTTGCACTCGAGAAAGACAAGTGAGAAAAACACTGTACTCTCTCATTAGAACTCATTCTCCTAGAAGGACGAGTGCGACTAGATTTGAACTTGAAATTGATTTGAATAAGGGATTTTGGAAAAGATTTGGAGTCGCCACCTAATTTTGTTAAGGTGAGTTAGGTCACCTAAAACTAATTACAATCCGAAGATTAAACTTATGGTTTTTGAAAAGTTTTTGGAATGCTTCCTCAAGAGAGGGTTTTTAAAAAAATAGGTTGTTTGGCAACCTTTGAAAAAATTTAGGCCTTTTTTTCCAAAATAACTCCATTTTTTGGTCTTTGAAAATATTATGAGGTTGGTTATGTATAGGGAAGATGCACTAGGCTATCACTCTATCCCACCCTTGCAGAGCGTATATGTCTATTCATCATAGATTCACTCATTTAAAATCTTCAATTGTCCAATGTCTAATTATATCCACTTTGAAAATAAGTTTAAAAAAAGGATTGATATGATGCATAACATGCGAGTGTAAGAAAAGAACTTGATTTTGAAAATAGATTTGAAGAAAGGATTTAAAGTTTGAAAGAGGTTATGAGAATTTAAAATTTAAAAAAAGGGTGTGACCACATCCATGAGGGTTGCCTATGTATCCCTTTGTTAGGAATCAGGTCAGACGTAATTCGGACTCGGGGTCCGATTGAAAATAGACACTTTGAGATTTGTTTGATTTGAAAAGATACTTTGGGACCTTGTTTGATTTGAAAAGATACTTTGGGCTCTTTGAAAGGTTTGATTTGAACTTTGAATAGAAGATTTAAAATTGAATTTTGATTTGAAATTGAACTTGATTTGGAAAGATTGATTTAAACTTTGAAATCACATTGACTTGAATTGAGGTTTGAAAACCATCTTGGTTTAGACTTAAGTTTAGAGAAGAGTTTTTGACAAGAGTTGAAAATTCCTAACTTAGGGTTAGGGTTAAACTAGGGCTTGGCCTCCTAGGGTTTGTGCAACCTCAGGTTGAAACATACACTTGAAATAGAAAGGTTTGATTTGATTAAGGAAAGTTTGATTTTAGAAAACTTAAAATTAGGAAAGATAGGATTTAAAAAAGATTGGAAATGGTTTGCTTTGATTTAGAAACACTTAACTTGGAATGGTTGAAAAAGATTTGACTTGAATATTTGATTTGAAAGAATTTAGAAAGTTAAAATTTAGGAAAGATCGGATTTAGGAAATTTTTGAATTAGAAAAGTTCCAAAATAGGAAAGTTCCATTTTAAGAAAGTGCCCAAATTAGGAAATTTTCATTTTAGTAAAGTTTAATTTTAGGAAACTTTCATTTTAGGAAAAAATTAATTTTGGAAAGATTAAAATTGAAAAGTTTTGAATTAGGAAATATTTAAAATTTGGAAAGATATAGAAGTTTGAAATTAGGAAAGATTTAAGAGTTTGAAATTAAGAAAGATTTGATCTCTATTTCCTAAAATTGAATATTGAATTTGGTATGGAATTCGAAAAGTTGAGTTTTGGAAATCTTATATTTAGAAATCTATGATTTTATATAGAAAAAGAGTTTTTGGAAATCTATAAGAGTTTTTGAAAATCTATGATTTGAGGCAAAATAGGAAGTCAAGACTTTAAAAAAGGAACTAGGGTTTCCTAATAATGGATTCTAGGGTTTTTGACTTGGACTTCAAGATAAGGAGTTTTTGGAAAGTAGATCTTTGAAAAGAGTTTTTAGAAAGTAGATTTGCAAAATTATTTGGAAAAAGATTTAAATATAAACTTTTGCAAATCTCTTGAATATCTCACTTTCCTAAAATAATTTTAAGCATGAAAAGATTAGAACCATTCTAAGGTTGTGATTTTTAAAACAATAAGGATTTGAAATCTGGACCATAGTAATCACATTGAATGTAACATTTTCTTAAAACAAGCCTAACCATGGAATAGTTAGAGTCATCTTAAAATTGTGGTTTTGATAAAAATAATTTAAGACTTGAACCCAAAATTTAGACCTTGATGGTCACATTGAATATAACACTTTTCTAAAATAACCCACATCATCTTAGATTGAATTTACACAATGCAATAAGGTTGTGTACATACAACATTAGGCCTCACCACATAATCAAGGAGGCCGAACCCACATCGTCTTAGGTTGAATTTGAAGAAGGCCCCTAGCACAATGACTTTTAACAATTCTTCCTAGGCATGAATTAGTAAGTTCCATGTTTCAAGCATGGAAGAAGAGGAGATAGAAGATGGGGATTAAAATAGAAGAAAACCTAAGTGGGTTAGCAAGAAGAATAAGAGAGAGGGGGGATTGCATAAACTAAATAGAAAACGAGCCTTGTCTTCTTCTTCCCTTGATTGCTTTGTTTGCTTCACTTGACTTCAACTTTGAGAGTCTTGAAGATGCATCACTTGGTCTTCAATGGAGGCTTGGAGATTTGTGTGGAGATTGTGTTTGAGTGTATAGGGTGTATAGAGGCTAGGGTTTGAGTGTATGGAGGCTAAGGTTTGAAAAGGCTTGAGAGGACTAGGGTTTTGAGAGGATTCGTGCTCTGTTTTCGGAGAGACAGTTGTCGCGCCCAGATTTTTTGCACTCGAGAAATACACACACAAACGAAAAAAATATTGTACTCTCTCGTTAGAACTCACCCTTCTAGAAGAATGAGTGCAACTAGGTTTGAACTGAAAATAGATTTGAATAAAGGGCTTTTAGAAAAGATTTGGAGTCGTCACCTAACTTGATTAAGGTGAGTTAGGTCACCTAAAAACTAAGCATAATCAAAAGACTATACTTAGGGTTTTTGAAAACGATTTTGAAAATACCTCCTCAAGAGAGGATTTTTAAGAAAGCAGGTTGTTTGGCAACCTTTGGAAAACATTTAAGCCCTTTTTGAAAAATAACTCCGTTTTTGGTCTTTGAAATCAGTGATCCTAGGTTTGGAGGTTGGTTACATGTAGGGAAGACGCACTAAGCCATCACCCTACTCTACCCTTATGGTACCTATATGTCTATTTACCCTAAATTCACCTATGAGAGTCTTCAACTAACAAACTGTCAAATCCTGTCCACTTTGAAAAAGAATGTTTAAAAAGTATGATGCATGATATGCAAGTGTAAGAAAAGAGAGTTGGAAAATAGATTTGGAAAAAAGATTTGAAAAGAAATTGATTTGATCTAAAAAGAAATTTGAAAAGATAGATTTGAAATTGGAATTGAAAAGAGATTTAAAAAGAGTTATGGAATTGGAAACTTGAAAAATGTTGTGACCGCATCCATGAACATTGCCTACGTATCCTTTTGAAGGAATCAGGTCTGTCGAACAAGAGTCCGATAGAAAATAGAAGGTTTTGATTTGAAAAAGGATTTGATTTGAACTTAGAATAGAAGATTGGAATTTGGATTTGTAAAGATAGAACTTAGAAGAAAGATTTAGACTTGATTTGGAAAGATGGAGGTTTAGGAAACTTAGACTTAGAAAAGATAGGATTTAGGAAAGACTTGAGGTTTAAGGAAGGTTTGACTTGACTTGGAAGAGTTTTAGAAAAGATTTGACTCAAACATTGGACTTGGAAGATTTAGAAAAGATTCGTATAAGAAAGGGTTCGAATTAGGGGAGTTTCAAATTATGAAAGTGTCATTTTAGGAAAGTTTCATTTTAGGAAAGTTTCACTTTAGGAAAGTTTTGGAATTAGGAAGGTTTCATCGTAGGAAGGTTTTGACTTAGGAAAGTTTTCGAAATAGGAAAGTTTTGAATTTGGAATGTTTTGAAATAGGGAAGTTTTGAATTTGGAATGTTTGAAATAAGGAAGTTTTAAAAGTAAGAAAATTTTGAGTTTAGAAAGTTTTAGATTTGGAAAGATTTGAAGTTTTAGGAAAGTTTAGAATTTAGAAAGTTTGGAAGTTTAGAGAGATTTAACTTAAGAAAGTTTTGAATTTAGAAAACTTTGAATTTGGAAAGATTTGAGATTTAGAAAGTTTAAGATTTAGAAAATCTTAAGATTGGGAAAGGTTTGAGTTTAAGAAAGGTTTGAAAACTTAGATTTGGAAAGTTAAGATTTGAAAAGGGTTGGAATTAAGAAAAGGGTTGAATTAGGAAATATGTGAAAGTTGAGTTTTAAAATTTAGGGAAGATTTTTATGTTCAAGTTTTGAAAACTTAAGATTTAGGAAAGTAGAAGATTAGGAAGGATTTGAATTAGGAAAGATTTGGACTAGGAAGGGTTAAGATTCCTATTTCCTAAAACAAAGAATTAGATTTTGTTAATAAAAAAGAAGGTTTGATTTTGTTTCCAAAAACGGAGGATTGGATCCAGTTTCCAAAACGAGAGACTGGATTTGGCATGGATTTGGAAGAGGAAATTTTAGAAACCTTAGATTTGGAAGACTATAGTTTTGATGTAAAAAATAGATTTTGGAAACCTAGGATTTTGGTATAGAAAACAAGAGGTTTTGGAAACCTAGAGTTTAAGGCCAAAATAAGGGATTAGAAATCATGTTTTTGGGAAGAAAAATTAGGGTTTGCTAAACGTTGGCTCTAAGGTTTAACTTGGACACCAAGAAAAGGGATTTTTGGAAAGTAAGTTTTTTGGAAAGAGGGATTTTTGGAAAAGAAATCCTAGAGAGGAGTTTTTAGAAAGTAAATTTTGAAAATAGAGAGTTTTTGGAAAAAAATCCTAGTGAGGAGTTTTTTAGAAAGAAATTTTTGGGAAGAGATGTTTAGGAAGGAAACTTAAGGAGCATATTTGGAAAGTGGACTTTGAAGAAAACGTTTTTGGAAAGGAGCTTGTAGGAAAGACGTTTTTTGGAAAGAGATTGTTGGAAAGGAGTTTGGAGGGAGTTTTCTAAGAAGAAAACCTAGGGAGTGCGTTTAGGAAATGAATTTTGAAGAAAGTTTTTTTTTTTTTGGAAAGGAATTGAAAAGGAAGTTTTGAAAATAGATTTTTGGAGGGAGTTTTTAGAAAACAATTTTGGAAAGGAATTTGAAGAGAGTTTATGAAAAGCATGTTGGAAAGAGATTTTTAGGAGGAGATTTTTGAGAAGAGATTTTGGAATGTATATAAAATATCTCACTTTTCTAAAGCGATTCTAACCATAAGAGGGCTAGAACCACTTTAGGATAGTAGTTTTGAAAATAACAAGATTTGAAATATGGACCATGAAAGTTATTTTAAATGTAACACTTTCCTAAAGCAACCCTAGCCATGGAAATGCTAGGATCACCCTAGGATTGTGATTTTGAAAACAAATTTTGGAAAAGAAGATTTTGATGCAATTTTAAAAATAATGTTAATGCAAGTTTTGAAAGCGAGTTTGAAAACGATTTTGGAGAGATACAAGATCATGATATGCACAATGCAAATTTAGGGTCATGAACATACAAGGTTAAGGTTTCACCACATAATCAAGGGGGCCGAACCCACGTGGTCTCCGGTTAGACTAAAAGAAAGTCCCTGACACGGTGACCCTCCAATAGTCTAATTCTACGCATGGACCAGGAATTCCCTTGTTTCAAGCATGCAACGAAAGAGGGGAAGAAGATGGGGGATTAAAATAGAGAAAATCCAAGTAGGTTAGGAGGGAGAAGAGAGAGGGGGAAGTGCAAAAACTTAATGAGAAAACCTACCTTGTCTTGTTTATTTCGCTTGGCTTTGCGTGCCTTGCTTTTCTTGCTTTTCTTTGGTCTTCGCTTCAGTCTTCAAGGGCTTGTCTTTGATCTTCAAAGTTTGTAGTTGTAGTAATCCAAGTCTTCAATGGAGGGTTGGAGGCTAGTGTATAAGTGTATAGGAGTGTACATGAGTGTATAGGAGGCTAGGGTTTGTGTATGGTGGCTAGGATTTGGAAAACCCAGAGAAGCTAGGGTTTAGGGAGGCTACGAGCTCTGTATATCGAATATTAGGGTTTTCAGATTGAGTTTGCTGACCTCTTTCACGCTGGAGAAGGCTCTGTATTTATAGAGAGAAGATAGACCAGGCGCCTGTTGCACTGGCGCCAGTCATTTAGGAAATGTTTAAGGTCGGCAAACAACGTATCTTTAGAAGATTTGGGCGCCTGTACTAGTGACTACCATGTAATTTTTTGCCTGACTTCACTAAGAGTGACTCCGAAAGGTCCGGGGATGAATTGAAGGGGCCAGGAATGACCCAGAGAGCCGGAAAGGGACAGGAACCCTTAGAATAATGTCTCAGGGACAAAGGACTTGAAAAATGATGATGAGATTTGTTAAAAGGGTTGACCAAGCCATTAGGGGTGAAAGGGTCAACTGGGCTAGAAAGCTGCTGGGACGGACTCGGAATGTCCCATAAGGAGACTCGAGGTTTGGAAACATTATTTAGAATGTTCCCAAAGGTTACTGGTTTGATACCCAGAGCTGGTGTGGTTGGAAAAGGCGACCGGCCCGCTAGGGGCAAAACGATCATTTTGCATTGGGTTTGCCGGAATTGTCTCAGAATGATCCGGAAAGATAAAGGAAGGCCAGGAATACTATAAGGAGCATTCCCGATAGGCTATCGGCTTGATACCTAGAGTCGGTGTGGTTCCCGGGGCACTCAGATGCCTAGGGGCAAAAATGGTCATTTAGCTTCAAGTGGGCCTTACGGGCCCGGGAAGTGACTGGTGAACTAAATTCAGGTTTAGAAGGTAGGTTAAAATTTGGATATGCGTGTGATGTGTAAAAGTAAGCCCAGTCAGACCAGAGATTGCTGAGCGGGCAAAAATGGGGTGCTTACAACAGTTTTTAGACTGAGTTTGTCGACTTAGAATACGCAAGGGAGGGTTTGTATTTATAAGTAAATCAAACAGGAACTAGTGCCTATTGCAGGTGCCAGTGCAAATTTCTCATTGGCGCTACTAGGAGTGGCGCTAGGCCATCTTTTGGTTTGGTACCACAAATAGTGGTGCCAGCCACTTTGAAAAATTTTTGAGGCGATAAGAAATAGATCTTTTGACCCTTGGGATGCAAGACAAAAGATTTAGGCACCTATCCTAGTGACTACCCTGCAATTTTTAGCCTGGCTCACTAGGACTGACTTCGAAAAGTCCAGGAATGATCTAGAAGGCTAGGGATGGATAAGAACCCTTGAATGAGTGTCTCAAAAGTAACTGGCTTGAGAAACAATTGCGAGATTGTTAAAAAGGTTGATTGGCCGACCATGGGCAAAACAGTCATTTGAATAAAGAAAACGCCAGAATGGACCCAGAGTGACCTGTGAGAAGGCTTGAAGGTTAGAAACACTATCGAGAGTGTTCCAGAGGACTGCCGGTTTGATACTTAGAACTGGTGTGGTTGAAAAAAGCGATTGGCCACCAGGGGCAAAACGGTTATTTTGCATCGGGCTTACCGAAATGAACCTAAAATGGTCTAAAAAGGTATTAGAAGGTTGAAAACACTATTAGAAGCATCTCCAAAAGGTAATCAGTTTGATCCCTAGAGCTAGTGTGATTCCTGAAGGCGATCGGAGGGCTAGGGGCAAAATGGTCATTTTGATCGGATGCTCTCAGAATCAATCTAGAAGTGACTGGAAAGCACTTGAACGTGCTAGATTATTTTTGGGATGATCTTGGAATGGTGGACTTACCACTCTAAGGACTTAGGTACTTTCTTGAGAGGCGTGTTGAAAGGGCCCAAGGTGTAGTTTGGTCATTTTTCACTAGAGTGGGCTAGCAGGCACTGGTGTTGACCTAAATTTTGAGTGTTTTTGCCACTCTGACGGTGTGTGATGAGTTGGTTTTCAAAAGTTTTCCGTCCTTCGATAAACATGTAATGGCTAAGTGGCATGTTCAGTCCCGTGACATAGGGGGTTTATTGGCAACTCCCAATGTCAACCTGTTTACAAGTGTTTTCGTCACTCTGACAGTTGCGATGTTTGTAAGTGTTTCCATCACTATGATGATGTGTGTCCATTCCAAAGACTACCTAATCTTGAAAAGCAACTAGATGGTCTTATTATCTCGAGGCCTTAGGTACTTTCCCGATCAACGTGCCAGATAACGAACATTCTACATTAGCAGGCTAGCAGGCGCTAGAAGTGAACCATTCTACCATCTCGGGGACTTGGGTTCTGTCCTAGTCGACATGTTTGAAGGGAGTTTTTGTTCCAAGAAGTTTTCTAAAAAAACGTTGCGTGTTGGATGGGCTTACCACTTGAGGAATTAACTTTCTCGAAAGACGTGTTGGATTGAGTTTGATTGGTCTGGATTGGAATTGGAATTTGAGATTGAAAGAAGGACTTATAGTCTTTAGGTAGACGTGCCAACTGGAATTGGATCGAGCAATGCCCCATGGCCATTTTGATCATTTTTCCTCTATTAGGCCTGGTAGAGCCTGCAAAGCTGTTGATGGACGAGATTGAGTCTGAAAAGCCGGTCTGGGCTTGAATGTATTTGTGTCGGTTTGAATGTGAGTCCATTCAGGCCGAAGATTGCTGAGCGGACAAAAATAAGGTACTTACAAAGGGTTGGTGAAAGAAATTCTTCTTCATCTTTAGAGAAGAATGGGAGATCATCAGCTGGGACACAACGCCCAACCATCTTTATTTGTAGTAGTGGGGTGAGCCAAGCATCGAAGGTATGAATAGGGGTTCTTCGTTGTTAAATGGAGTTCGTATTAGGTTCTGACTTATTCTTATGTTTTTTCACAACTTAGAACGTTAGAACTTTAAGAGATTGGTAGAAAGAGAATTTTAAGAAGGCCAAGGCTTACCTAGTGAAGGATTTCGAGGCCCTGGTAAATCCTGAGTCGCTCGATACATATCTGTTTGGCTCTAAGCCTACTATTCCTACCTTGATGGCCGAGGGCCTGGCGGGTAAATGTCTTAACCCTTCCCTAATTTCTACAAAGTTTAATAGGAATATGATCATATTTTTTTGTAGGTCTGATTTATAACCCCTAGAGCGACCACTAAGGAGCCTTTAGAGAAAAAGTGTGGCGCTCCTCTCCTACCTGCTTCACGTTCTTCCTCTGGTTGTTGACCTGTATCATTGCTTTCCTTGTAAGATTATTGTCTAGAGACTTAGATATGATCGAGAAAGTGTTTGACAAGCCATAGGTGGAACAGTTGGTTAGTCAAATTGAGAAGTCTTTAAGTGGCAAGTCACAGTGGAAGCAGATGGCCCTCCAATCTGGGGCTGAAGGAGGTAGCCATCCGCAAGCGCAAAGAGAAAGATGTTAGCACCTTTGTTGCCACTGTCCCCAGATATGTCTCCTTTTCTCCAGGTGGGTCTGGTCAATTTTTTGCTGGTAAGGGGTTAATGCCTCCCCTTCATCGATTTTGCCCCCGTCTCCTGTTGTTGCCTCTAGGTCATCAGGTAGCCAAACTTCACTTGCTCTGCCTTCTAGTCAACAAGAGGTCTTGGCTGCTTTCCCGACCAAGACGATCTTCAATGACTTAAACTTGGCCATGGCCTAGATCAAGGCTGTTGCTACCTCTTCAGACCTGGAGACACTATGGGGGGCCTCCGTGATTGCTCTTTCTTCTATTCATCAAGCTGAATGTCACGAGACCTAAGAGCTTGATCTTGGCAGGGCAGAACTAAAGGCTCTAAGCGAAGCTCTCGAGGTTGACAAGGTATCTTCGGTAGCTGCAGAAGAGAAGGCCGGATTGGCTAAGAAGAGATCAAAAGAAGCTTAGGCCAAGGCCACGTAGGGCGAGAGGGTGATGGTTGAGGCGCAGGAGATGCTGAGCAGCATGGTCTCCTACCAAGGTCTTGACTCGAACAAAACTTGATGCTTTCTCTATTAGAACTCACCTTCCTAAGAGGACGAGTGCGACGGGGTCTGAACTTGAAATTGATTTGGTTAAGGGTTTTTTTAAAAATGGTTTAGAGTCACCAACTAACACGGTTAAAGGTGTGTCAGGTCTCCCAAAACTAAGTGTCATCCGAGGAACAAACCTAAGTTTTTGGAAATAATATGAAAATGTCCTCTTAAGAGGTGTTCTGGAAAGTAGGGTTGTTGGAAACCTTTGAAAATGTTTTAAGCCCTTTTGAAAAATGTGACTCCGGTTTTGGTCTTTGAAATAAAGATCTATGGTCTATTGGTTGGATACGTGTAGGGAAGATATCCTGAGATCATCACCCTACCTCGCCCTTATAGTACCTACATATCTATTCACACTTGGGTTCACTCACTTGAATCTCTGATTACTAAACGTCCAATTATATACACTTGAAAAAGTTTTGAAGAAGGGTTTGTCATCATTTTTGGAATGAATGATACATGATACAATTTTGAAAAGAGTTCGCAAGAAACTTGGGTTTAGATTTTGAAAAGGGGCACTTGAGTTTGAAAATGGGTTATGACCGTATCTATGAAGGTTACTTACGTATCTCGTTTGATGAGAATTAGGTCAATCATCATTCAGACTTGAAGTTCGATTGAAGATAGGCACAATAGGGCCTCTGGAAAGTTTTGAAGACTCATTGGGATCTTTGGAAAGTTTTAAAGACCCGATGGGGTCTTGTCTTTAAATTGAGAACTTGAAAGTTTTTGACTTGAAGCTTGAAAATAACTCAAGAGAGTTTTGATTTGAAATTAGATGCTAGAGTGATTTAAAATAGAACTTGAGAGTTTTTTAAAGCACCTTTGAAATAGGACTTTAGAGAGTTTTGGAGGTGGGATGTGGACTTGTAAAAGCTCTTATGAACTTGTCTTGAAAATGTTTTTGAAATAGTTTTTGAACACTTTATGAAAGGCATGTGATATTTTATTGCATTTGGGAGGTTAGCTATGTGGGAGCTAAAATCCTTCAAGGGTATGAGTTTTGGAAAATATTTTTAGAAATAGGGGACATAAACTTCTGTTAGATTTTGGAACCCTACCATGTACCTAGGGTTATGGAACCCTATCATGTACCTAGGAAGGTCAGACTTTATATGTCACTTTCCTCTGGGAACCTGAACCGTGGAAGGGATAAGATCACCTTAGGGTTGTGAGTTTTTGAAATTATTTTTTAAAGTGTTAAGTGTATGACCATTTGAGGTTTAAGACAAACTTGTAGAGAGCTTTTGAAAGCATTTGAAAGAGGGGTATGATAACATTTGAAAGGTTTTAAAATTGGTTTGGAAACTCAAAAGAGTAGAGCGTTGTTTTTGGAAACATGTTATGAATATCATTTTGGGTTTTAGTTGTGGTTTGAAAAAGGGTCTTTAGAGTTGAAATTTTGAAGCCATCTAACCTTGGTTGGGCAAACTAGGGTTAAAGTAACCTAGGGTTAGGTCAACCTAGGGTTGGACAAACTAGGGTTAGGTTAACCTAGGGTTAGACAGCCTAAGATTTGGTTGACCTAGGGTTTGGTTGACCTAAGGTTGACTAACTAGGGTTCGGGTGACCTAGGGTTTTTGATGGGGCCTTTGGAATATGGTTTAGGGTCAAGGTTTGACCCTAATGGTTTGAAGATGGTTAAGGAGGGTGGCTACATGCATGCAGCAGAAAGGAAATTTGAAAAAAAATTATGATTTTATGCCAAAAACGATATGATTTTATGCTACAAATGAAAAGATTTGATTTGAAGTTAAAAAAGGAAAGATTTTATTTTATTTCCAAAATGGAAAGATTTGATTTCCTTTCCGGAAACAAAAGGATTTTATTTTGTTTCAAAAAATGGAATATTTGATTTTGTTTCCAAAACAGAAAGATTTGATTTTGTTTCCAAAAAGGAAGGATTTGGTTTTGTTTATAAAATGAAAAGAGTTGATTTTATTTGAAATTGAAAATGGTAAAATTGGATTTGAAAATCTTACGATTTCATGTGCAAGATTTTGTGATTTTCAGGTAAGAAAACTTGTGATTTGGTGTGACATCTTTTGAAAACAACTCAAGAGAGTTATGCAACTTTTAAAAACATTATGCAACAAGGATTTTGACAACCATTTCGATGCAGTGAATGCAAGGATGCAAGGATGAATGTTAGGGGACAAAGCTAGGGTTTCTTAGGGCATAAAATTCTAGAGTTTTGACCTTTGGCTTCAAAATGACAACTCTTGGACCAATTTTTGGAAAAACATTTGAATGTGAAATTTAAAAAGGTTTAAAATAGTTAGGTTTTGAAAGAGGTGTTTAGGGTTCGAAACCCTAATGTGGCCTTCGGAGGTCTGTTTGAATATATCACTTTTCTGAGGTAACTCTAACGATGAAAAGGTTAGAATCACTTTAAGGTTGTGATTTTGAAAAACAAATTAGGATTTTGAAACCCTAATATGGACCTTGGTGGCCACATTGAATATGTCACTTTTCTAGGGAAACCCTAACCATGAAAATGTTAGGATTACCCTAAGATTGTGAGTTAGCAGGCAAAGCAATTATAACCAATGCATGATCATGACAATTATAATGCAAACGCTCATGAATATACAAGGTTTGTGGTTTCACCACATAATCAAGAGGGCTCGAGACCACACCATTGCAAGGTAGACTATTGGAAGGCCCCCAACCGGTGACTTTCCCAAGGCTTTCACTAGGCATGGACCCATAATCCTCTTGTTCCAAGCATGTAAGAAGAGGAGGTACAAGATGGGGACTAAGGAGGAGAAGAGAAGGAGTAGGAGAGCATAAACTTAAAGTGAAATCCTACCTTGTCTTTAATCTTCTTTAACCTTTAATGGGGGCTTTGTCTTAGACTTGAGAGGCCTTCAAGAGCTTTGAAGGGATTGGAAGTGACATTCAATGAAGCCTAGAGGATAGGGTGTAGAGTGTATAGGCTAAGGAGGCTAAAGACCTAAAGGAAGTAGGGTTTTGGGAGATTTTTGGAGGTTGTCTCGAGAGAGGCAAAGCTTCTTTGCAATTTTTTGGACCCTGAATACGTTGGGGGGGGGGGCGACGGTGGGTTACACTGTATTTATAGGAAAAAATAGAGGAGTTCACGCCACTAGGAGTGGTGCCAAGCCATTTTTTGGCCAAGCACCACTACAAGTGGTGCCACCTCAATATGGAAGTGGTCTCGAAGATTTGATTATACCTTGGGCAGCAAGGCAAAGATGTGGGCACCACTTAGAGTGGCTCCAAGCCATTTTTTGGCCTGGCTGCACTACAAGTGGCTCTGGTTCGATTTGCAAAGCTGCTAGACTATGGGGCCTGGCTCAAAAAGAGATAGGCACACTCGAGAGTATCCGAGAGTTACCGATTTGATACCTAGAGCCGCTATGGTTGAAAAGGATGACCGGCTCGCTAGGGGCAAAACAATCATTTGAATAAAAAAAATTGGAACTGGTCCAGAGTCAACAAGAATAGCTTTTGAGAGTGGGGAGCATTATTAGGAGTGTTCCAAGGGATTACTAGTTTGATACCTAGAGTCGGTATGGTTGAAAATGATGACCAGCCCGTTGGGGGCAAAACGGTTATTTGAATTAAGATTTACTGGAATGGTCCTGGAATGGACCAAGATGGCATTTGGAGATGGGGATACTCGTAAGAGTGCCTCAGGGGTTTATTGGTTTGATACCCAGAGTCGGTATGGTTGACAAGGACAATCAGGCGCCTAGGGGTAAAATGGTCATTTTGATTAGGAGTCACCGAAATTGGTTCGGAGTTAGTTTGAATGGCATTCTTAGTATGCCAGGCTATCTAGGGACAGTCTTAGAAGGGGTAGGCTTATCGCTTTGAGGACTTAGAAACTTTCTCGAAGAGTGTGTCAACTTGAATGACGCCACAGGGGCATTTTAGTCATTCGGCTTTAATTAGGCCCAGTAGGCCCGAGAAGTAATTGATTGATTTAGCTGGAGTTTGAATGGCTAGTTTGGGTTGTAATGTGTTTGTGATATTTGAAAGTGAGTTCGGTCAAGCCGGAGATTGCCAAGCGGGCAAAAATGAGGTGCTTTTAGATGCCCCTTCTTTTTCTGCCTTTGCTTGCTGAAGGCAGAAAATAAAAAAATAAGGGTCCATGTTGACCGCGAGGTGATTGGTGGGATCGAAGTGGATGAATTTTGAAAGTTGGGGTTCGAGGTTTGAAGTTTGGAGGTTCCGGAGCATTTAAAACTGGATTTGGCGGGAAAAAGAGGTGAAGTAGCCAAAAATTGGCCATGGTACCACTAGTAGTGGTGCTAGGCATAAAATTGCTTACGCACCTCTGCTAATGGCCCTAGCTTTTTCTAGGGTTTTAAAACTTCAATAGCCGCTTCCCTTGGTATTCTTTGCATGGGTTTAGGCGATTGATGAGATTTCTCTCTGGAAGTTTTCAAAGGATTTTGCTCCAGCATTGCTGGGAAAGACTTTGGGGACGTCAGAGAGTCACTGGAAAAGTTCACCGTTGCGGGAGAAAAAAATTGCGCTGAAGAACTCCAAAAAGTGAGTTTTTTTATTTGTGTTGATTCCTTCACATACTTGTTCGATTGATGCATATGGATAGTCAAAATCAATGTTTTAAACTGGTTCAAGGATGTATATGAGATTGTTTTCACATTTTGGTGATCATTTGAGTGTGTTTTGATGAATATGCATGTTTATCTAAAAGGGGTTCCTACAAGAATTGGTAATTTGCATCTTTAGCTTTGGGTATTGTGTTTTCTCGCCATATTTTTGTGTAGTGTGCCTTAGAAAAATGTTTTTAACAAGCGTGAAAATTTCATGATTTTTTGAATACTTTTGAATTTTTTTGATTTTTTAAAAATTAGAAAAATACGTAGAAATTAGGAAAATCAAGGAATTGGTTGATTTTCCATTGCATAATTGTTAGAAAAATTGTGGGATATTTTTGAAAAGTTGCACAACTCTTTTTTAAAGTTTTTTCAATTTTTTAAAATTTCTAAAAAGTTGGGAAAGTCTTGAAAACTTGAAAAATTGGGAGATCAGATGGATTGTTTGTGTTTATTTGGAGTTTATGAATCATGAATAATAGAATTGTGTTTGGTTAGTACTTGTTAGGTGTTTGTGACACTGTAGGAAGAGTGGTTTTGTGATTTGTAATTTTTAGGGCTAGGTACCTTTTTAAATGGAATGAACTCATGACATTGAGGCTTTGGGTTTGAACAACTTTTTATGGTACCCTTGGAGCGTTTAAGAGCTTTGAGGTGATGAGTTTTAAGTGGGGTCGCTTTGGTTTTCAAAAATGTTTAGTTTAGTTAAAATAGTAGAGTGGTTTTGAAAATGTGGGGGCAGTTTTAGGAACGTTGTTTTAGTATTTTTGTAATGTTTTGGGCGTAGATGTGTGAGTTGAAACCCTTGGGGCAATGAATATGGGAGCATAGTTTAAAATCAAAACTCCATTCGAGTGGCGCTAAAGCTTTTGAAATGAGGCTTTTAAACGAGAAAGCCCAGGAAACCTAGTTTGATTGGAACTTAAACTTTTTGAAGAAAAATGTTTTGGAAAATCGAGATTGATTTGAAACAAAATAAGAGTTTAGAAAACCTTGAATTCAAACTTATTGCAGGAGAAAAGTTTAGAAAACCTTGAATTGAAAATTTTTGAAGAAAAAATTTTTAGAAAACATTGAATTGAAACTTTTTGAAGGAGAAAAATTTAGAAAACCTTGAATTGAAACTTTTTGAAGGAGAAAAGCTTAAAAAACTTTAAATTGATTTGAATAAACTTTTGAGGAAAAAGTTTGAAAAACCTGGATTTGATTTGAAACAAACTTTTTGAAGGAAAAAGTGAGAACACTAAATTTTTTTTTTTGAAATGATTCGAAAGTAGGAGACTGGAGACTAGACTCGAACCTCTTCATTTTTCTTTTCCTTCTTTTTTTTCTTTCTCTTTCCTTTTTTTTTTTTTTAGCTCATTTCTTTTTTTTGAATTCTCTTGTATATCTTTCTTTTTCTCTCTTTTCTTTCTTTTTTCCTCAAATCTGCTTGGTGATACATTTTTTTCCTTGTTCTGCACTATTTTGATTTTAGGTTGGCCGATGCTAGAGATGACGACATATTGGTTTGTCTAAGGGCTTGGAATGATGGATATCCTCTAGATGAGCAAGAGATTGTTTGTAGGGCTTTCGGCTGTATTGCCTCGCTTCTTATGGTGCGATTGATCCCAACGCTTATCAAGGCAGTTACCCCTTTCTGGCAATCGGATTTGAGTCTTTTTAGGTTTAGGGATTGTGAGATGACCCCTACACTCCAGGAGTATGGTTGTCTTCTTGGTCTAAGGGATGGTTCGTCTGGCATTGTCAGACCTCTCTTCCCCGACGGTTTCATTATTACTGTCTCAACTCAGTTGGGCCTTTGACGGGTAGTTCTTAGTTCTGGCTTCCTTAAGCTTTTTCCTTATATTCTGTTGGACTTCATGTTTTCTCATTTTGAGTTGTTGCTAACGAGGAGGCTTACTGGGGTGACTGGCACACTCCCTAGATTGGCCGATCTTTAGGATGAATGCTTTGGCCTTGCGTCTCTTAAGCATGCTTGTGTTCCCTAAGGATGATGGATTGATCGATGGCCGCTTATGTGTCTTATTTCCTTTAATCCACAACGAGCATTCCTATGCTCCTATGGTTGTAGTGGAGACATTTGTCAGGTTTACTCATCTCTGCCAGGGTACTGATCTTCAATTCCAATGTTGTGCCGCTCTTTTTCAGCTATGGGCAGTTGGTCACTTGTTTTGGGACTGCCTGGTTTGCCATATCTGGTTTCTTAGGTTGGATCACATGCGCCCTTTGGTGGAGGCCCAACGAGCTATTAAGGATGACGAGGATTTCTTAGGTATTATTGAGGAGTGGACTACGTATCTTCAGGCCAGGAGGCTTGACACAATCATGTGGTACATTGGTTTGTGCAACCGATATTGTCTGAGGGTACGCACGTCTGAGAGGGCATTTGTGCTGTTGACAGGTTTATGGGGAATTACCCCTCTCTTAAGGGTTCGAGTTCTTCGCCAGCTAGGTAGGGATCATGACATTCCTTATTTAGCATCAACATCGAAGTTTAGTCTGACTTATGGTGTGGTGAAATGAAGGGAATTAGTGGAGAGGGTCATGGTCATGTGGGTTTTGATTCCACTATAAAAGTGTAATCATAGGCTTTTAATTCATACTTTGTTTTCCTTAGAATAATGTATATTTCTTTAGTTTATTTAGTCATATGTTTTATTATCTTTTGTTTGAGTTGTGTAGGTTTTAAAAGCTAATAGAGGCAAAAAGAAGCAAGAAAGATCAAAGTGGGTTCAAAGCAATCAAATCGGAGATCAAAATTTGACGCTATCATGGGAGATTGGCCGTAACTCTTTACTCCGATTTTCTATTGAGCAGATTCTTGTGGCATATGGAAGAAGACAACCAGATCTACAACTTTTCCTTTACTACGCATTGACTGAAACGACCACTAATGTTGTCAAAATGGAGTGACACAAATTTGGGAGGCTGCAAACCATTCCAATGGTTGGGTCAACCGTCCCAATGGTTAGAGGTTATGCATCTTTGGCTTAGCTGAGCATCCCAACGTCTTGGAGGATCATCCCAATGGTTAGAGTCTTGTCCTCTGGAATTTGGCCTACCGTCCTAACGGTGGTTTTAACCGTTGTGATTGTTGATCTCTTTTAAGACTCCTAAGCCTATTTAAATAAGATTACGACCCTATGTCGAAGAAACTTAGCTTCTATGGTTTTTTAAGAGTTTTCTTAGGGGGAATAGCTAGGTTTTCATTGTGTTTTCAATTTCTTATAATCAAATACAATGTTTATCAATTCAATTCATGTTTTCATGTAGCTAATCATATATTGGTATGGGAATGTGAAGATTAAAGGGTTTTGTGAGGTTGATCAAGGTAATCCATGAGTTTCAATGTTTTTATCTTTTGTTATTAAATCTTTATGCGTTCTTGAGGATTTTCCTTAGAAATAAAGATCTCTTGATCAAATCTTTGAGTCATTATACACAAATTAGATTTTGGGATATTGGTTGCTTGGATCCTTGATAAGAATACTTCGAAAAATAGTTTATTATGAATTCTCATGAACCCATCAAGTTTCTAAATAGTTTTAGTGATAAATTTTCCAATTCAATAACACTCTCGTAGTTTTTGAATTGAGTTAAACTTACACTCAACAACTGCACATATATCTAACAATTAAATCATTCTTAGCCAAAATTTCTCCTTAGTATTACATTCTAGTTTAATTTGATTTTCTCAAACAACAACCAAAATCAAGATTCTATTTTTCTTCTCTTTTTGGAGTCATTTCTTAGGGTTCTTAACTGTTCAAAGTGAGTTTTACTATACACCATCCTTTTTCCCTGTGGATCGACCTCGGGCTTCATCGACTAATTTATCACTATATAGCGACCATATACTTGCAGATTATATTGCACGTTTTTGGAGCAATCAAGTTTTTTGGTGCCTTTGATGGGGAATCTTTCTATTGGTGTTGGTATTGCAAACCTTTGGATGAATTGATCCCAGAAAAAAAAAAAAAAAACAACTTCATCATTCATCTATAATAAACGAGCTGACTCAGAATTTAGCTTGCTTAGGTAAACTCGTTCCAGTTTTTTTATTTGTGAGCATTTTTATTTTATTTTATTTCTCTTATTTTTCTTTTTAGTTAGATTATTTTTATTTTATTAATATTAATTTTTTTTGGGAGATTGCTAGTGAGGCTTAGGGGAGTAATTAATTTTGAATTGGTGGTTTAAACATGTGGAGATTGGAGGATTGGTCAGGTAGCATTGATAACACCCCAAATGGGAACTTCATGCCCTCAACAATATGAAGCCCCACCTCTACCTTTTGCACCACAAGCTTTTGATGCCTATCAATCTCAAGAGGAGACACTCGAGGATACATTTTCATAATTCATACTATCCCAAATGGAGGTGAACTCTAAGGTGGAGAACACTATTGGTGTTATAAAGAGTCAACTGACTCTTTTAACACAAATCATGTGTGCACAAGAGAATGGTGAGTTCTCCTCTCCACCTTAACCTCTACCTAGCCCCACTAGCCTAGCCCACAAAAGTGAGTCTCTCACTAACTCTAATCTTGATTATGAGCAATTTCAAGCAACCGCTACCACCCTCAGGAGTGAGAAAGTTATTGATATAACCATCTATCTGGATGAGTCTACACCTAGGGAGGACATTTCAAGGTCAGCTAGGGATAGTGTCAAGGAAGAGATTAGTGAGAATGATGAACCTAGAAAGGTTCAAAGTGAGACAAAGGAAGAGCCTAGGAAGTTAGTGTGAAAATAGAGAAGAAAACATAAAGAAAAAAAACCTAGGGAAGTGAGTCCTTACATCTTAGTGCATGATTGTAAGCACCCCATTTTTGACCGCTCAGCAGTCTACACTCTGTCCAGACTTGTTTTCAAGTCATTGTGGACATATTCCAATCGAAATTAATCCTCTAGGTTCAAATTCCGTCTTTCCATTGCTTCGCGGGCCCGTTAGGCCCAAATAGAGGCAAAATGACCAAAATGCCCTTAGGGGCAGTGTCCTTTTTTATTCCAATTTCAATCCCTCTCTCGAGACAGTTTATTCCTCGAGACGGTCCGAGTAGCAAAACTACTCACAAAACCGTTAGAGTGGCGGAAACACTCACAAAACCGTTAGAGTGGCGGAAACACTCACAAAGCCGTCAGAGTGGCGGAAACACTCACACCGTTAGAGTGACGGAAACACTCAAAACCCAGGCACGTCTCTTCGGAGTCGGTAAGACCCCTTTCCAATCCCTCTCTCGAGACAGTTTATTCCTCGAGACGATCCGAGTAGCAAAACTACTCACAGAACCGTTAGAGTAGCGGAAATACTCACAGAACCGTTAGAGTAGCGGAAATACTCAACTGTTAGAGTAGCGGAAATACTCACAGAACCATTAAAGTAGTGGAAATACTCAACCGTTAGAGTAGCGGAAATACTCACAGAACCGTTAAAGTAGTTGAAATACTCAACCGTTAGAGTAGCGGAAATACTCACAGAACCGTTAGAGTAGCGGAAATACTCACAAATCATCAACCCCGTCCGAGTAGCGAAAATACTCACAAATCATCAACCCCGTCCGAGTAGCGAAAATGCTCACACCGTTAGAGTGGCGGAAACACTCAAAACCTAGGTCAACTCCAGTGGCTGTTAGCCCACTTCGGTGAAAAATGACCAAATTACCCTTAGGACCTTTTTCGAGACTTTTCGGTCAAGATGACCATTTTGCCCCTAGGCATCCGAATGCCCCGGGAACCACACCGGCTCTGGGTATCAAACCGGTAATGATCCAAGAATACTTTTTATAGTGTTCTCAACCTCCCTTTACCTTTTTCGAGTCATTCCGAGTCAGTTCCGGCCAACCCGGTACAAAATGACCGTTTTGCCCCTGGAGGGCCGGTCTCCTTTTTCGACCACAACGGCTCTGGGTATCAAACCGGTAATGTCCCAAGAATACTTTTTATAGTGTTCTCGACCTTCCTGTACCTTTTCGGACCATTCCGAGTTAGTTCCGGCAAACCCGGTGCAAAATGACCGTTTTGCCCCTGGTGGACCGGTCTCCATTTCCGACCACGCCGGCCCTGGGAATCAAACCGGCAACCTCTGGGAACATTCTAAATAATGTTTCCAGATTCCAAGTCTTTTTCCAGGACAATCCGGGTTCGCCCCGGCAGTTTCCTAGTCCGATTGACCGTTTTGCCCCTAAAGGCCCGGTCAACCTTTCCGACTCACCTTATCTTCATTTTTCAAGTCAAATACCTCCAGGACACTATTTTGAGTATTCCTGCTTCTTTCCGGCCTTCCGGGTCATTCCCGGCTCCTTCAAATCATTCCCGGACTTTTCGGAGTCACTCCTAGTGAAGTCAGGCTAAAAATTGCATGGTAGTCACTAGTACAGGTGCCCAAATCTAGTCAAAGATACGTTGCTTGCCGACCTTAATTGTTTCCTAAATGGCTGGCGCCACTAGTAGTGGCGCCAAGCCAAAAAATGGCCTGGTGCCACTGCAATAGGCGCCAAGTTCGTCTTCCCTCTATAAATACAGAGCTTCGTTCAACGTGAAAGGGGTTTGCAAACTTAACCTAAAAATCCTATATTTCGATATACAGAGCTCGAGCATCTCCAAAACCCTAACCTCCCTAGGTTTTCCCAAACCCTAGCCACTATACACAAACCCTAGCCTCCTATACACTCATACACTCCTCCATACACTAGGCTTCAACCACTCTCCGAAGACTTGAAGAACAGCCATTCAAAGCTTGAAGACAATCCTTGAAGACTGAGGGTGAAGATCAAGACCGAAGACCGAAGACCGAAGACTGCACGGCGTGCAAAATAAACAAGATACAAGGTAGGCTTCCTCTTTAATTTTCTGCACTTCCCCCCTCTCTCTTCTCTCTCCAACCCACTTGGGTTTTCTCTATTTTAATTCCCCATCTCTTTCCCCCCTTTCTTTGCATGCTTGAAACAAGGGGATTCCCGGTCCATGTGTAGGATTGGACTATTAGAGAGTCACCGTGTCGGGGGCTTTCTTCTAGTCTAACCAAAGACCACGTGGGTCCGGCCCCCTTGATTATGTGGTGAAGCCTTAACCTTGTATGTTCATGACCCTAAATTGCATTGTGCATATCATAGTCTTGCATCTTCCAAAATTCGTTTTCAAAAATCGTTTTCAAACTTGTTTTCAAAATTGCATCAAAAGCTCTTTTTCAAAAACATGTTTTCAAAATCACAATCCTAGGGTGATTCTAGCCTTTCCACGGCTTGGGTTGCTTTAGGAAAGTGTTATATAAAAAGTGACCTTTTGGTCTATATTTTCAAACCTTGTTTTCAAAACCACTTTCCTAAAGTGGTTTTAGTCCTCTTATGGCTAGGATTGCTTTAGGAAAGTGAGATGTTTTTAATCCTTCTAAACTCTCCCTCTCTTTAAAAATCTCTTCCTAAAAATCTCTTTTTCAAAAATCTTTCCTAAAGCTTTCCTCTTCAAAATTGTTTTCAAAAACTCCTTCCAGAATCTATTTTTCAAACTCCCTTTTTCAACTCCTTTCCAAAACTTTCTTTCCTCAAAATTCACTTTCTAAAAACACTCCCTAAAAATCTTTCTAAAAACTCTCCTCCCGGAATCTTCCTTCTAGAAATTCCCCTATAGGATTTTCTTTCCAAAATGTACGTTTCCAAAAACACACTTTCCAAAACTCCTTCTCTTTAAAATCTTTTTCCAAAAACTCCCTCTTCAAATTCACTTTCCGAAAATTCCTCCCTAGGATTCCCTTCTAGAAAAACCTTCGTTTCCAAAAACGCACTTTTTAAAAACTCTTTTCTTAGAGCCCAAGTCAAGCCCTAGAACCCACAATTAGGAAACCCTAATTTTCTTTTCAAAAACATGATTTTCAAACTTTGCCCCAAACCTAGGTTTTCAAAATCTTTTGTTTTCTATATCAAAACTATACATGTTTTCAAAACCTCTTTTCTACGTCAAAACAACAATTTTCCAAATCTAGGGTTTCTAGAATCTCCCTTTTCAAACCCTTCCCAAATCCAATCTCCCCGTTTAGGAAACTAGATCCCGTCCTCCGTTTTTGGAAATAAAATTCAACCTTTCTCTTTTAGAAACCAAATCCAATCCCTTCTTAATCCAAACCTTTCCTAATTCAATACCTTCCTAAACCATAAGTTTCCTAAACCTAAACTTCAAATCTTTCCTTAAGTTTCAAAATCCAAATCTTTCCTAAATTCGAATCCTTCCTAAACTTTCACTTTCCTAAATCTTAAGTTTCCAAAACTTGAACATAAAAATCTTTCCTAATCCAACCCTTTCTTAATTCTACCCTCTTTTCAAATCTTAACTTTTCAAATATAAGCTTTCAAAGCTTTCCTAAATTCAAACCTTTCCTAATTTCAAGACTTTCTAAAATTCAAACTCTAACACTTTCTAAATCCTAAACTTTCTAAATTTTAAATCTTTCTAAAATTCTAAGCTTCCTAAATTCAAAACTTTCTAAATTTGAAACTTTCTTAAGTTGAATTTTTCTAAACCTAAAACTTTCTAAATTCTAAACTCTCTTAAACTTCAAATCTTTCCAAATCTAAGACTTTTCTAAACTCAAAACTTTCTTAATTTAAGACTTTCTTAAGTTGAAACTTTCTTAATTCAAACACTTCCTAAGCTAAAAACTTTTCTTTTTTGAACCTTTCCTAAAACGAAATTTTCTTATTTTCAAAACTTCCTTGTTTTCAAAGCTTTCCAAATTCAAAACTTCCGTTTTTTCAAAACATTTCTAAATTCAAAACTTTCCGATTTTCAAAACTTTCCTAATTTGGGAACTTTCCTAATCTGAAAACCTTTCCTTTTTTGAAAACTTTCTAAACTCGAAACTTTCCAATTTCAAAACTTTCCTAAACCTAAAACTTCCTAATTTCAAAACTTTCCAAAAATGAAACTTTTCTAATTCGAAACTTTCCTAAATCGAACATTTCCTAATTCAAACATTTCCTAAATCCAACCTTTCCTAATCTCCTAAACCTTCCAAGTCGAGTCAAGCTTTTCCTAAGTCTAGGTTTCCTAAACCTTCATCTTTTTCTTTTTCAAAGCAAGTCCAAATCTATCTTTTCAAATCAAAGTCCAATTTTCTCAATTTCAATTTCCAATCTCCTCTTCCAATTCCAAATCGAATTCAATGTCCAATTCAAGTTCCTTCTTCAATCCACTCTTCTATTTTCAATCGGACTCCGGTCCGAACTACGACTGACCTGATTCCCCCAAAGGGATACGTAGGCAACCTCCATAGGTGCGGTCACAATACTTTTCAAACTTTCAATTCCACCCTCATGGGTGCGGTTTTCCAAAATCTTTTCAAATCTCAAATTCCCGTCTACTTTCAAACTTTCCATTTTCAAATTTTTATTTTCAAATTTTCAAAATTTTCAATTTCAATTCTATTTCTTCAAATCTATTTTCAAATCAAATCAATTTCTTTTCAAATCAAAATCTATTTTTTTTTCAATTCTCTCATCTTGCACTTGCATATCATGCATCATGCTAAATTAATTTTCAAACATTTGTTTTTCAGAGTGAATAGGGTTGAACCATTAGTTAATTAAAGACTCTCATAGGTGAATCTAGGGTAGATTGACATGTAGGTACCGAAAGGGCAGGGTAGGGTGATAGCTTAGTGCGTCTTCCCTACACGTAACCAACCTCCGAACCTAGATCACTGATTTCAAAGACCAAAACGGAGTTATTTTTCAAAAAGGGCTAAATGTTTTCCAAAGGTTGCCAAACAACCCGTTTTCCTTAAAAACCCTCTCTTGAGGATGTTTTCCAAAATCATTTTTCAAAAACCCTAAGTGTAGTCTTCGGATTATTCTTAGTTTTTGGGTGACCTAACTCACTTTAATCAAGTTAGGTGGCGACTCCGAATCTTTTTCAAAAGCCCTTTATTCAAATCAATTTTTCAATTCAAACCTAGTCGCACTCATTCTTTTAGGAGGGTGAGTTCTAACGAGAGAGTACAGTGTTTTTTCCGCTTGGGTGAGTATTCCTCGAGTGCGAAAAATCTGGGCGCGACAATGATCACATGACTCCTTCAAAATATTCCTTGTGCAAGTCTTGTGACCAAATGCTTAATGAGGATCCTAAAATTTCAAGTACTTCGTCTTTATTGAATCTTTATTATGAATTGCTAATGACTGAGCCAAGGCCAAACTTTGAAGGCATACCACAATATGGTATTGGTTGACTTTGTACTCTATGCTTTGTAGGTTAGTTTTCATTTTTTTTTATTTTCTTGTTTTATTTTTTTTTTTTTTGTTTTCATAATTTTTTTTTTATTTTTTATTTTTGTTTTTGAGTCTTAGAGTGTCGCCCTCTTCTAGTTAGGGGGAGTAATCTAACTTTTATTGACCGTGTCTCTTTATTTCTTCATCTTTCATCTATTGTACTTTGTTTCTCTCATGTATTATTTGCGTTGAGGACGATGCTCATTTTTTGTTGGAGGGAGTAATGATTAATACTGTCATGTTTCAATAATTGTCAAAATTTATTTTGAATTTTCATAAATAAATAAAAATTTAATTTTTAAGTTTTTTTACTATGAGTTGCAATCTTATATATAAGAATGAATAATTCTATGCTTTGATATATTTGAGTATGATTTCCGATTCTTTTTCTAATATTCTTGCAATTGTTTAACTCTATCTTGAATACATGAGTTGAGAGCATTATATTTCTTATGCACTATCATAGCATTATAGTACCATCATTGGCTATCTTTTATGATTATATCCTAAAATGAGTGAAGATTTAACTTGTGAGCTTTAGATTCATTAACGCCTTTTAGAGTGTTTACATTTACTTAATGATTATTTGTTCATCTTCCATTCATTCAATAGCTTCATTATGTTTGTTCTTGATTCATATGTTCAATATTGGTTGAAGTTATTGCCATTTATACTCCATTGAATTTCACTTTTGTGTACTTCGGATATTATTCTAGGCCATTTTTATTATTTTAAGCCACAAATTTTCTTGTTGAATTCATCCCCTTGGAACTAGTTCTAAACCTACGTTTGATGTGATCTTTTTTAACAAACACCATTGTTAAAGAATTCCCTTAGTATGAAAACACAGGTATCTTCACATTATTGAAAGAAGGGTGATATGTTTGCAATGTAATGAAAAAAGAAACTAGCACAGAAAGCAAAAGTAGGAAAGAGCAAGAAATGAAAAAGTACAGAGGTTAGATGTTTGAAAAAAAAGAAAAAAGAAAACAATGAAATATCAAACAAAATTGAAAAATTGAAAGTGTATACTTATTGATCATTACATGCCTTGATCACACATATATTGACCTATTTATCGTTTCTTTTCCTACCTTATATCCCTTGGCCAAAGTTATAACCCTAGAAAGACCTAGTTGATCTGAATGGCACACGTTTTTTAATTCATTCGAGTACAAGTTATATTTTGTCAATTACTTTAATTAATGTTTGGCTTTGAATATTCTTTCATGAAGCTATGCTAAGTCAAATACACTTTCTTATTATTAGATTGTTCTTTTGTGTTTCATTACATTTAATCTATTTTGATGAGTTTTCTATTGTGAGTACCTTGTATGTTCATTATTGCAAGTGTATGCCCAGAGAGGATTGAAATCGAGGCTTGAGGGATGTAATTTTTTTTAGTTAGTTATGGGTGAGCTCTAGTGTATTGATATGCCACACACACACACATTGAATCTCACTTATGTTATTTGAGATATATTATAACTTTTGTATTGAGTATTGAAGATGAAGATGGATGATATATCTCGAATTACTTTTTGCATAGAACTATTTGCTCTAACTATCTTTCTTGTAGATCATATGTTGATGTTTGTGGGTACCATCATTGAAAACTCACACGAGACTAAACTCATCCACTAGGGGTAACCTAGGGATTGAAAGGCTTGATGCATACGTTAAATGCATTCGTTACTCCTACGAAAGTGGAGATTATGACTTTAGTAGTTTTGCTAGGGTTTAGCAAAAGGCAAGTTGGGGGGTGTGATTCCACTATAAAATGTAATCATAGTCTTTTAATTCATACTTTGTTAGCCTTAGAATGATGTGTATTGCTTTAGTTTAGTTAGTCATATGTTTTATTATATTTTGTTTGAGTCTTGTAGGTTTTTTAAGCTAATAGAGGCAAAAAGAAGCAAGAATGATCAAAGCGGGTTCAAAGCAATCAAACTGGAGATTAAAATTCGACACTATCTCGGGAGACTAGCCATAAAGTTTACTCTGATGTCCAATTACGCGAATCTAGTGGCATTAAAAAGAAGATTTCAAGATTTACTTTGTGTATAATGCACGTAGGTTGAATCAACCTCTAAAGTGGTCAAAACTGAGCGACACAAATCCGGCAGGTTGTATACCGTTCCAACGGTTAGACCAACCGTCCCAATGGTCAGAGGTTGGGCATCTTCGGTTTGGCCAAGCGTCCCAAAGGCTGGGAGGACTGTCCCCATGGTCTGAACCTTGTCCTCTAGAATTTGGCCTAGCATCCCAACGTCTTGGAGGATCGTCCCAACGGTCAAAGTCTTATCCTTTGGAATTTGGCCTACTGTCCCAACGGTGGTTTTAACCATTACAACGGCTTGGACCTGCAATTCTTGATCTCTTTTAGGACTCCTAAGCCTATTTAAATAGGATTACAACCCTACGTTTGAGAGACTTAGCTTTTATGTTTTTTTCGAGTTTTTTCAGAGTCTTCTTAGGGGAATAGCTAGGTTTTCACTGTGTTTTCAATTTCTTGCAATCAAATATAATGTTTATCAATTTAATTCACGTTTTCTTCATGTTTTCAAGTAGCTAACATATATTGGCATGGGAATGTGAAGATTGAAGGGTTGTTTGTGGTTGATCAAGGTAATCCACGAGTTTAAATATTTCTATTTTTTCTTATTGAATCTTTATGCATTCTTAAGGATTATCCTTAGAAAGCAAGATCTCTTAATGAAATCTTTGAGTCGTTATACACAAATTGGATTTTGGGATATTGATTGCTTGGATCCCTGATAAGAATACTTTGAAAAATAGCTTCTTATGAATTCTTAAGAACCCATCAAGTTTCTAAACTGTTTTGGCGATAAATCTTCCGATTCAACAACACCCTCGTAATTGTTGAATTGAGTTAAACATACATTGAACAACTACACATATATCTAACAGTTGAATCATTCTTAGCCAAGATTTCTTGTTAGTATTACATTCTAGTTTAATTTAATTTTCTCAAACAGCAACCAAAATCAATATTTTATTTTTCTTCTCTTTTTGAGTCATTTTTTAGGGTTCTTAACTTTTTAAAGTGGGTTTTACTATACACCATCCTTTTTTCCTGTGAATCAACCTCAAACTTTACCGAGTAATTTATCACTACATCACGACCACATACTTGTGGGTTATATTACACGTTTTGGGAGTGATCAGGTTTCCTTGGCTTGTCATGGGGATGCTGATGGATCCTTTACCCCAGAGCCGATTGAGACTAGAGATTACTACTATTTGTTCTGCCGGTATGTATTGGGAGCTGATAGGGCTAGAGACCTGCTTTTCGAGACCCCTTTGTTGCCTGTAGGGTATGTGGATTTCTTTGTAGTTATGATCATTCGAGGGCATCGTCAGAGGAGGTGCACTCAAAGGTTGATACGGGAGTTGCATCCTCGACTGAGGACTAGGGATGCAGAGATCATTTCTTTAGAGGTGTAGCAAGCGGCTTCCTTGCAAGATAAGCTACCTTTGAATGTAGCTTGGGGCCAGACGAGGTTCCACGGTGCTCCAAATATTTTTATTCCTTTGGAGGATGGTTCCCTTATGGCTGCATCTTTGGCAGGGGACGTGAAGTCCCTTACCCGAGAGAGGGATGAGCTCCTTGCTAGATGTTGGAGCCATGAGTGGGGTAGGTCCTTCCTGATGGCTGTGGCAGCCTCTTCCAGTGCCTCTCCTCTTGTTGATTTGGTGGGACTATTTGGCATGGGTGCTAGTGCTTTCTTCACCGATGCTAGTGGGCCAATAGACCCTGTTTTGGTAGCCTTTATTGCTTCTTCCTCAGATGATGATGAGGATTACTACATTTTTGCTCCCCGTTCTTGATTCTTTTGGGCTTTTGATCCTTGCATTTAGAGAGACATTTTTAGTATTTCTTCTTTAGTTTTCATTAGATGTAGTTGTTACCATTTTCGTATAGTGCCATTTCCGGTATAGTTAGACAAAGCATTTGCATGTGAGAAGAACCTTAAGGGAAATATACTCCCTTTGAAAATAATGATGAACTTTTGTCAGTATATTTTTTGAAAGGATCCTTGTTTTTCTTTGACACTTGCTTTTCTAATCGTAAGAATGCCGCGCTTGACACCTTGTCACCTTTTAACCGTTTTTGCTTATTGGGATCTTTGAGATGACCTTGCCAAAGTGCGGGAGAGCTTTTCTTTTTTCTTTTTTTTGCTTGTTTTGCTAACAGCGCCCATGTGGGTTTTCACCAATCCCAGATCTGCCATTTTTGCACCATAGCGCCATTACAAGTTTTCACCAGGTTGACAGTTTTGTATCTTGCTACACCCCTACGTTTTTACCTATCAGATTTTCACTGCATCCTGGGAATGTGTTTTTTTTTGGCAAGATTTTTTATTTCTATCAAGAAGCTACAAATAATCCTCATGACATCTCTTGGCTTTCATCGGCACGGTCGTATTTCGAGGAGTTCATTTGGACTAGGCAATCTAACCTTGATCTGAGAGGATTTTCACTAGGACTTATAATGTAGGCCAGTGGTTTTGGGGCTTTAGAAAGAAAGGATAGAGGCCTTAACCTATCATTGTACTTGGGTTTCTTAATATCTGTGATAATCTTTAATAGTTATGATTTGTGTTTTTGCTTTTGTGCTTTGTCATTGCAAGCCCACACTACCCCCACCCCCCCTTCCTTCCCCTTCTTTTTTAGGTGGGCACTCTTGTTACACTGCATTAGCTCTTCTATTTTCTTATATATATATATATATATATATTTCTTTTCATGTAGTGTCTTATTCTAACCCATTGTGGGTGGTGATCACTAAGTTAGGGTTTTCTTGGGAGAAACGTAACCGGCTTAAGTGGGTTTGATAAGGGTTGCTTTTTAACTATATGGTAGTGGAAATGAAGGCATCTCTTCATTTCAAATTTTAAATTGCCTAGTACATAGAGCTTCTTTAATGATATTCTGACCGTGCTTTGGTGATTAGAAGAGATTGTGAGGAATAAATTCATTGCTTCCAAATAGAAACGAACACCCAGTCTTTAGATTACACATAGTAACATTTGATTGCATCAAAGTTCAGTAGGCTAGGGAATTCGCAGCCATCCATTTCTTCCAGAACAAGAGCTCCCCTTGACAAGACCCTTTTGACCAAGAATGACCCTTTATAGTTTCAGGCGAACTTACCTTGTGCCTCCTCTTGGTTTGGGAAGATTTTCTTTAGTTCTAAATCTCCAGGTTGGAAGGATTGTGTTTGAACTTTCTTGTGGAAGGACTTGGCCATCCGCCTTTTGTAGCATTAGGCATGGTAAATTGCAGCCCGCCGCTTTCCATCTAGCAGACAAATTTAGGCATACCAATCTTTGACCCATTCAGCTTCATCTAGTTTTGTCTCCATCAGCACTCTTAGAGAAGGGATTTCGACCCCAATAGGGAGAACGGCGTCGGTGCCATGGACTAGCTCATAAGGAGCAGCCCTAGTGGAGACTCTCACCGTTGTTCGATAAGCCATCAATGCAAAAAGGAGTTTTACATGCCAATCCTTGTATTATCAACCATCTTCTGGAATATTTTCTTGATGTTCTTATTAGCTAGTTCCATCACCCCATTCATCTACGGACGATAGCTAATAGAATTTTGGAGGGTGATGCTGAACTTTGCACAGAGTTTGGTCATTAGCTCGTTGTTTAGGTTGGTTGCATTATCTATGATGAGAGACTCTAGAACCTTATACCTACAAATGATGTGATTCTTGATGAATTTGTCGACTACTTTTTTGGTGATGTGGGTGTAGGAGGCTGCTTCCACCCATTTAGTAAAGTAGTCAATGGCAACCAAGATGAATCGATGGCCATTGGATGCCCTAGGAGTGATGGGGGTGGTCATGTCTATCCCCCACATAGAAAAGGGCCATGGTGCTGTCATGGGATGGAGACCTACTGGCGGGGCTTAAATCATGTCTCCGTGTATCTGGCATTTGTGACATCGAAGGACATATCAGATGCAGTCAAACTCCATGGTTGTCATAATACCCTGTTTAGAAGATCTTTTTGGAAAGAGTATAACCATTTATGTGGGGATTGTAGACTCATTCATGCACTTCTTTCATGATCTTTTTGGCTTCACTTGCATCTATGCTTTTTAGCGGGCCCAACATCAATCTTTTAAAGATTTCTTTCCCAGCTATGAAGTAGTGGTTAGCTGTTCTACAGATTGTCTTCCTATCTTGAAGAGAAGCCTGGTCTAGGAATTCTCTTTCTTGAATGTATCTCTTGATGTCGTGAAACCATGGTTGCCCATCCAGCTCCGTGGTAGTGTGGAGGTAATAAGAAAGGGTGTCCCTAATGAAAATATAAAGATGAGGGATCTCTATACCCTTGTCGACCTTGATGGCTGTAGTTAGAGTTGCCAAAGCTTCTGCGAAACTATTCTCAATCTGAGGGATGTGACAGAAATCTATTCTTTGGAAGAGTTGGCATAGGTCCTCGATTTGCTGGTGATATGGGGTGAGTTTGGTGCACTTCCTTGGACTGCTAGATTTTGAGGTCGGAATCTCTTAAAATAACCAACTCCTCGATCTTCATTTCAATTGTCGGCCTCAATCCCAGGACACAAGCTTACATATTAAGCTATGTTATTGGTACAAAGGTCCAATTTTAGCTCGACCACAATTGGGTAATAGCTAACGGTTTCTGATACCACTACTGCCTCGATCCTAGCTCCTTTTCTTGTTGAAGGCGTTGTCAAATACATCTTCCACCTGGGTTCCTCTTGCCTTTCAGTTTCATTCACAATGAACAGTATGTCCTCATTAGGGAATTAGAGTTCCATGGATTAATAATCTTCAATGGGGTTATCTACAAGGTAGTCTACTCTCACTTGCCTATTTACCGCTTTGCGAGTGGTGAAAACTATGACAAATTATGAGAGGATCATGTGCCATCATGCAATTTAGCTAGACATAGTAGGCTTCTCAAAGATGTATTTGATGGGGTCCATCTAAGAGATGAGGAAGGTAATATGATAGAACATGTAGTGCTGAAGTCAGTGGGCAACCCAAGCTAGGGCACAACAGGTTTTTTCAAGGCCGAAATACTTTATTTCGTAAGAAGAGCATGTGGTGTTGGAGTCGGTGGGTGGCCCAAGCTAAGGCGTAGCAGATTTTTTCAAGGGCAGAATACTTCACTTCATAAGGTAGGAACTTCTTACTGAGGTAGTAGATAGCTTGCTCCTTTTTTCCAATTTCATCATGTTGCCCCAAGATGCATCCTGTGGAAGTGTCAAGGACTGTTAAGTACATCAAGAGAGGATTACTAAGCGTAGGTGTTGCCAAGAACGGAGGATTTTGGAGGTATTTTTTTATCTTCTCAAAGACCATTTGACAATCTTCATTCCATTCCTTGGGAGTGTCTTTTTTGAGAAGCTTGAAAATAGGCTCGCAAAGATGAGTCATTTAGGCAATGAACCTATTGATGAAGTTCAGCTTTCCCATAAAGGATCAGATTTCCATTTCTCCCTTTGGGGAGAGGGGGGGGGGGGGGCATTTCGACAACAGACTTGATTTTAGCCGGGTCGATCTCTATCCCCTTTTTGTTGACTATGAACCCTAGTAGCTTCCCTAAGGATACCATAAAGGTGCATTTGCCAGGGTTTAGCAGATGGTACTTGTAGAGCCAGTCAAACACCTTTTGGAGGTTGAGCAAATGGTTCTCTCGCACTTTGGACTTCATGTCATAAAATAGTGTCATGATGGCTTTTTGGTAAGTTGCGGAGTCCGAATGGCATGAATTTGTAACAATATACCCCCAAGGGGGTGATAAAGGCTGTTTTCTCACAGTCCTCTTTGGCTATTTTGATCTGGTTGTACCCCAAGAACCCATCCATGAAAGAAAATATCTCATGTCCGGCTGTGTAGTTGACAAGGAGATCAATGTGAGGTAAAGGGAAGCCATCTTTCAGGCTTGCCTTGTTGAGATCATAGTAATCAAAGCATGTTTGAACTTTGCCATCTTTCGTACGGATGGGAACAATGTTTGCCAGCCAATTGGGGGTATTCCTTCACTTGTAGGAATCCTTCCTGGAGCTGCTTAATTACTTCTTCTTTGACTTTCAACCTCCACTCTGGTTCTAGTCTTCTTAGTTTTTCTTTAGAGGCTTCATTAGGGGATCTAAGGGAACCCTATGCTCGATGATGGATTTGTCTAGCCCGGGCATGTCCTAGTTTGACCAAGCAAAGATGTAAAGGTAGGTCGCTAGCAATTATAACAATTCATTGCGTTACTAATGGTCTAGCCTTATGCCAATTTTAATATCTTTAGGGTTTTCCCTAGTCCGTAGGTTGACTATTTATGTTTCCTCAATGTTGGGGGTATTGTGGTTTTCATGCCTTTCCACATGTTCTCAAATCTCTCAGGGTATCTTATTTTTGTGATTCATATCAAGCTCAATCCCAAAATACCGATAGTCAAATTCAGTGTCAAAGTCATGATTCATCAGGATGGTTATTCTTTCAATTATCTAGGTAAATTGTTGGATTTGAGGATCCATAGCAAAACATAAACACAAAAGAGCAAAATAAAAGGGTACTTTTTCAATAATCAGATATGCTTGATACAAATTTAAGGACTAGAGAATTTAATGACCAAGAGATTCAAAGAGAAAGAGTTTATTTGAAATGGGCTTGGCGCTTATGGATTGCCCTAGCGGACTTTGTACCAAAACTTGCGAGCACGTATGACGCTTCTCATTAGGGTAAGCGGGTCAGATGGAGGCATCTTCAATTGTCTTAGTTCAGTCAAGCAGACTGAACTGATTGGCCAATTCTACCTCTTACATAGCTCTTTTCCTCTCTCTTTTTTCTCTTTTGGGTTGCTTCTCGTATCTCATCTTTGGTAGGTCTATACCCCAGCTTAAAAGTAGGTTCTAACAATGGTAGTTCCAAAACCTTTGGCTCTCCTTGCAAATTCTTTTGTAGGCTTTTTTCCAGGTTGTTCCCCATTTTCTCTAAAATAGTGAGTTATCACCCTAACGTTCTAGGAGTATTTGGATTCTACTTGATCCCCTTCCTGTATGATGGATATACTCGAATAAATGGAAGCAAGGGGATATAGCTGCCCCAATATAGGGAACTGCATCGACTTTATAGATGACAAACTCCTTTTCTGCAATAATAGAAATCAATTTTGCCTCCACGATGAACTTAACCTTTTTGGTGGAGGCTAGAAGGTACAACACCTATCGAGTGGCTCTAAGGCCGTCCTAGCAACATATTGTAGGTAGAAGGGATCTGTAGGACTTGGAATTTGATTGTGAAGCTCACCGAACCTATCCCAAGTGGCATCTTAGCTTCTCCTATGGTCTCTTTTCGAGATCCGTCAAAAGCTCTGATGACTATATTGTTGTGGCTTAGATAAGTTTGGTCCATTCCAAGTCTCTCTAAGATCAAATATGGCCATATATTCAGGGCCGATTTGTTATCCACCAAAACCTTTAACACTATTATTTCCCTTGTCTTCACAGTTATATGTGGGGCACAGGTGTGGCCTGTCCCATCAACATGAATCTCATTATCAGAGAAGGCAATGATGTTTGGAGCCATGATGAGGCTCATCATGTTATGCAGGTTTTCGGGAGTGAAGTTCTTAGGTACATGAGCATCTCTAATAATTTTGAGTAGAGCATCCTGATGTACATCGGAGGTGAGAAGTAGCCCTAACATGGAGATATGCAAATGTGTCTTTTTTAGCTACTCCATTATATCATAGTCGACTTTCTTCAAGGCTTTGGTGAACTAAAAAATTTCCTACTCTATTAAGGGGTCAAAACATTCTCTTTCTTTTCCATTCCCTTTTCTTTACTTCTGCACTTCTGTAGAAACATAGCATCATCCTGACCTGGTTATCCCTCCTATTTTTTAGACAGGTTCCTTGACATTCTGGACTTTGTCAGGGGGTAGCTCCACGGGATGTTGTGGAGACTAGGTATAGGTAACTGGGACACAATAGGCAAGGTCACTTTTGGAGGGGTGGCGAGGGGTATCATGATGGACGGCAGGCTGATGTGAATTGGAAGGGTGGAGGGTGGTTTATTCTTTGATGTGGGTGGTTGTATAGGTCATATAGCTATTCTTAGATTAGTTTAGGGTACAAACCCAACCATTGCAACCATGGGTTTAGGTTCAAGCAATGGGGTGAGGATGACATGGAAGTAAGGAGGATGAGGTAAAGCTTCAATAGTTAGCTTGAGATTAGCCTGTTGGGTTTGTATTGCAAGGAAGGTCTGATCTTGAACCCCAGGCGCTTTGACTCTTAGGGTGTAAGTTGTCCCCTTGGGAATGTGGATTTTTGGTGAATTATCAGGGATGACCCCATTGTCAAGCAAAGTGGAGTAAAGACCCTTGTTTCTTAGTGGCACCATTTCTTGTAATTTTAATGATGTGGCCTTCACTAGTATGGAGGTGATTGGGCTGATATTCGCTATGTAAATGCTGCTTCTTCTTTTTTTCTTTTAACCTTCCTAAAAATAAAAAGAGAAAAGACTAATGTTTAGCTATTTTGTTCTTAGAGAGTTTTACACAATGAACGCCTTAAGGGTGCCCTTGCCTTGAGAAGCGTTTAAGCATGATGCTTGGGCTCACTTTTAGAGGTAAGGGTTGCTACTTTGTGCAATACCATACCTGTGTCTAGAGTCATTCATTCATATATATATCCATTCATTCACAAGAAGTATAAATGACAGTTTTATTCAAGTGAGTTCCTCTTATACATGGAATTTCAAAAGTACATTGGAAAGGGAAGGGGAACGTTTTCCTTAGGACTTTCACTTGTCTACTTTTACATTTAAAATTCTAAACTACTATTGAGTCTTTGGATTCACCTTCTCTAATGGAGGTCGGTGAGGGACCTTGCTTCTGGATTGCCCCTTGTCTTCATGGCATCCCTATCTCTATGAGCAGAGACGGATTGAGGCCCCTCTTTATGAAACGTCATTTGATGCATGTCATGAGTACTTAGGGTTGTGAAAAACCCTTACGAGTTTGGGTAGGCTTTGAGTGAGATTGGCTTTGGGTCATTCTCTAAGGATTGATCAAATGCATGAATATGTAGTGAGTTGAGTTACTTTAGAACTCTTGTCTTAAGAGGACAATAGATGCATGAGCAGTATAATGTTTGCATAGTAAAAAAAATGCATGAGCAATATAACAGTATAAATTAAGTAGTTTAACTGGACAAAAAGTAAGGAAAAGTAAAATGATTGCCCTTTCCTCCTTGGTTTTGAAATTGACTCGTGTGTCTTAAATCCAGCAGAGGTTTTGCTATACATGGGGTGCTACATGAGTATGAGGTTGGGGTTACTAATGCTTCCTAAAAGCCTCGGTTCCCGAACCTTCAAACTTTTGGCATCCACCCCTAAAAGGGTGAACCCCATCTTTGGTTGGTTGTTCAAGCGGAGGAATTATCAAGAGGCTGTCAGACAAGAAACCAACCAGCATTCGCTGATAACCAATACATTGTTCCCTTTTCTAACTAGAAGGGTGGTAACCAAGTAATAATGCCAAGGATACACGTGCTAGTGAACGTGCCAAGTGTGTGTAAAATTTTCAAAAGTGGAGGAAAGGGCCCAACAACTCCTATCCATCCCGTCATTCATGCATACATAGTAGTTAATAAGACATAAAAGTAAATGTGAACAACGGTTCACCTACAAAAGAAATGCACAGAGTTAGTACCTTTATAAAAAACCCAATCCAAGATATGATGGAACAATAAAGCAATACTAGAGTATGATTGTGAATCAATGCAAAAGCATGACATGTAACATGGATGCAAGTGATGACACTATAGAAAAATTTCAAAAATGAAGTTTGACTTCCAATTTTTGAAACATTTTGAAAAGTGGATAGAGTTGGAAGAAGTAATCGGAGATTTTATGTGAGTGAAGGGTGAAGAGACATTACAATGGCTAACCCTCTAAGTGTTCCCAGTGAAGTAGTCAGCTGTCATGCCCTAATTTTTGCCTCGAGTCTAAGTCTTAACTTAATCAAAACCCGATGCTCTTTCTGTTAGAACTCACCCTTCTAAGAGGATGAGTGCAACAAAGTCTAAACTTGAAATTGATTTGGTTAAGGGCTTTTTTGAAAAAAGTTTGGAGTCACCACCTAACATGGTTAAAGGTTTGTTAGGACATCCAAAACTAAGTGTAATTCGAGGATCAAACTTAGGTTTTTGAAAATTTCCTATTGAGAGGTATTTTGAAAAGTAGGGTTGTTTGGCAACCATTGAAAATATTTTAAGCCCTTTTAAAAAATGTGACTCCGGTTTTGGTCTTTGAAATAGAGATTTATGGTGCGGGGGTTAGTTACGTATCGGAAACATATCCTGAGATCATCATCCTACCCTGCCCTAGAGGTACCTATATGCCTATTCACCCTTGGGTTCACTCGCTTGAATCCCCGATTACTAAATGTCCAATTTTATCCACTCGAAAAAGTTTTGAAGAAGGGTTTGTCATCACTTTTGGGATGAATGATGCATGATGCAATTTGAAAAAGAGTTTGCAAGAAACTTGGGAATGGATTTTGAAAAGGGGCATTTGAGTTTGAAAAGGGGTTATGACCGCACCTATGAAAGTTGCCTACTTATCTCGTTTGACGAGAATCAGGTCAGTCGTAGTTCAAACTCAAGGTCTGATTGAAAATAAGCACATCAAGACCATTGAAAAGTTTTGAAGACTTATTGGGGTCTATGAAAATTTTTGAAGACTCATTGGGGTCTTGTTTTGAAAAAGAGGACTTGAAAGTTTTTTACTTGAAATTTGAAAATAACTTGAGCAAGTTTCAATTTGAAATTAGATGTTGAAGTGTTTTTGAAATGGAACTTGAGAGTTTTTTAAAGCGCCTTTGCAATAGGATTCAGACTTGTAAAAACTCTTATGAATTTATCTTGAAAAGGTTTTTGAAATAGTTTTTGAACACCTTATGAAAGTCATGTCAATATTACAGCCTTTGGGAGGTTAGCTATGTGGGAGCTAAACTCCTTCAAGGCTATGAGTTATGAAAAACATTTTTAGAAATAGAGATAAGAAACTTCCTTTAGATTTTGAACTTTAGGGTTAGGAAACCCTTGTTTGAATATTTCACTTGATCTTGGATAACCCTAACCATAGAAGTCCTAGGGTTGTTTCAAGGACGTGATGTTTAAAAATACTTTTTGGAAAAGAGGTTTTGCAAAACATCTAGGGCTTGGGGCCCTAATATGATCCTTATAGGTTCCACTTGATGTATCACTTTCTTTAGGAAACCCTAACTATGAAGAGGGTTATGATCACCTTAGGGTTGTGAGATTTGGAAAAGACTTTGAAACTAGTTTTTGAAAATGTCTAGGGTTTTGGACCAAGGAAGGTCACACTTGATATGTCACTTTCTTTTGGTAACCTTAATCATGGATGGGCCCAGATTACCTTACAGTTGTGAGCTTTTTAAATCATTTTTTAAAGTAATTTTTGAATGTTGTAAATGTCTAGCCACTTTAGGTTAAAGACAAACTTGTAGAGAATTTTTAAAAGCATTTGAAAGAGGGGTACGGTACCATTTGAAAAGGTTTTGAAGTTGGTTTGAAAACTTAAAAGAGTAGAGGGTTGTTTTTGTAAACATGCTATGAATATCATTTTAGGTTTTAGTTGGGGTTTGAAAAAGGTCTTTATAGTTGAAATCTTGAAGCCATTTTACCTTGGTTGGGCAAACTAGGGTTAAGGTAACCTAAGGCTAGGTCGGCCTAAGGTAGGACTAACTAGGGTTAGGTTGACCTAGGGTTAGACCGCCTAGGGTTTGGTTGACCTAGGGTTGGACTAACTAGGGATAGGTTGACATAGGGTTGTAACACCTAGGGTTTGATTGACGTAGGGTTAGACTACTAGGGTTTGGTTGATCTAAGGTTGACCAACTAAGGTTCAGGTAACCTAGGGTTTTGGAAGGTGGTTTTGGAATATGGTTTAGGGTTAGAGTTTGACCCTAATGGTTTGGAGATGGTTAAGGAAGGTCGCTACATGCATGCAATGGAAATGAAATTGGAAAAACTATGATTTTATGTGAGAAAAGATATAATTTTACACTAAAAATGAAAAGATTTGATTTGAATTTAAAAAAAAAAAGGGAAGGATCTGATTTTATTTTCAAAATTGAAAGATTTGATTTCGTTTCCAAAAACAGAAGGATTTGATTTTGTTTCAAAAAATGAAAGATTTGATTTTGTTCCCAAAAAGGAAACATTTGATTTTGTTTTCAAAATGGAAGGATTTGATTTTATTTCAAAAAATGGATGATTGATTTTCTTTCCAAAAAGGAAAGATTTGATTTTTGTTTCCAAAATTGAAGGATTTGATTTTTTTTCGAAAAAGTAAGGATTTGATCTTATTTCCAAAATGGAAAGATTTGATTTGATTTCTAAAATGGAAAATTTTATTTTATTTGAAATTGAATATGGTAATACTGGATTTAAAAATCTTATGATTTTCATGTAAGAAGAATTTATGATTTTCACATATGAAAACCTGTGATTTGGTATGACACATTTTGAAAACAGCTTAAGAGAGTTATGCAATTTTTGAAAACGTAATGCAACAAGGATTTTCAAAATCATTTTGATGCAATGAGTGCAAGGATGCAAGGATGAAGGTTAGGCGACAAAGCTAGGGTTTCTTAGTACATAAAATTCTAGGGTTTTAACCTTTGGCTTCAAAATGACAACTCTTAAACCAATTTTAGAAAACATTTGAATATGAAATTTAACGAGATGCACAACAACTAGGTTTTGAAAGAGGTGTTTAGGGTTCGAAACCCTAATGTGGCCTTTGGAGGCCTCTTTGAATATACCACTCTCCTAAGAAAACTCTAACTATGAAAAGCCAAGAATCACTTTAGGGTTGTGATTTTGAAAACAAATTAGGGTTTTGAAACCCTAATATGGACCTTGGTGGCTGCTTTGAATATGTCACTTTCCTAGGAGAACCCTAACCATGAAAAGGTTAGGATTACCCTAAGATTGTGAGTTGGAAGGCAAAGCAATTGTAACTAAGGCATGATCATGACAATTATAATTCAAAGGGTCATAAACATACAAGGTTTATGGTTTCACCACATAATCAAGAGGGCTCGAGACCACACCATCGCAAGGTAGACTATGGAGAGGCCCCCGACCGATGATCTCCCTAAGGCTTTCCTTAGGCATGAACCTAAGATCCTCTTATTCTAAGTATAAACACTCCATTTTTGTCTACTTAGCAATCTCTAGCCTGACTGGAGTCACTTTCAAACACCACATACACATTCAAACTCGAACTAGCCTTTCAAACTCCAATCCAGTCAATCAATCACTTCCCGAGCCTGCTAGGCCCAATCGAAGCTAAATAACCAAAATGCTCTTGAGGCGTCATACAATCTAACATGCCCTTTGAGAAAGTACCTAAGTCCTCAGAGTGGTAAGTCCACCCTTTCCAAGGCTGTCCCCAAACGGCCCAGCATACTTAGAATACCATTCAAACCAACTCCAGACCAATTCCAATGACTCCCAGTTAAGATGACCACTTTATCCCGAGGTGCCTAGTTGTCCTTGTCAACTACATCGGCTCTGGGTATCAAATTGATAAACCCTCAAGGCACTCCTACATGTATTCTCAATTTCTAAATGCCATCCTGGTGAATCCCAATTAAAATGACCATTTTGCCCCTAGCAGGACGGTCATCATTTTGAACCGCACTTGCTCTAGGTATCAAACCTGCCATTTGTTGTGACATTTCTAATAGTGCTCCCGACCTTCAAATTCCATTCCAGTCGACTTAGAACCGATTCCAGTGTTTCTCGATTGAAATGATGATTTTGCCCCTAGTGAGCCAATCATCCCTTTTAACCATACTGACTCTGGGTATCAAACCGACAACTATTGGGACACTCCTGAGTGACCCTATCATTTTTCTATCTAGGCCCCATAGCCAGACAGCTTTTCAAATCGAAATGGAGCCACTTGTAGTGGAGTCAGGCCAAAAAATTGCCTGGGAGCCACTCCAAATAGGGCCCAGATATTTGCCTTGTAGCCTAAAGTCGAATCAAATCTTCAAGATCACTTCTATATTTAGGGGCGCCACTACTGTCCAAAATTTGGCCTAGCACCACTCCTAGGGGTGCCACCTCTTTTGACTTTTGCCTATAAATAAAGTGCACCACCACCCAAAGTATTCTAAGGCCAGAAAAAATGCAGCAAAGCTTTGCCAAACTCTCTGCAGCCCCCCAAAATCCCAAAAACCCTAAAGCTCTCTAAGGGTTTAAGCCTCCCTAGCCCTATACACTCAAACCCTACCTTATACACTCTAACCCCAGCTCCCGTGCACCATTGGAGACCATCTTCAGCCCCTTTAAAGCTCTCCAAGGCCTTTTAAGTCCAAAACGAAGTCTCCATAGAAGCTCAAAAAAGATTCAAAGGCAAGGTAAGGTTCCTCTTTAAATTTTGTAAACCCCCACTTTTTTCTTTTTTCTCCTACCCTACTTGGGCTATTCTCTATTTTGATCCCCATCTTCTACCTCCTCTTTTTATATGCTTCAAACAAGAAAAACCTTTGAAAATGTTTTTAATGTTCAAAAGTTTTTCCAAAGATTGGTCCATGATTTGTTTTCTTGAAGTTCATGTCTAGGAAAACCCTAGCTTTGTCCCCTAACCTTCATTCTTGCATCATTGCACTCATTGCATCAAAAATAGTTTTCAAAGTCATTGTTGCATTATGTTTTTAAAAAAGTGCATAATTCTCTTGAGTTGTTTCTAGAACGTGTCATATAAAATCATAGAATTCTCAAATCCTTTTGTTTTGGAAATCAAATCAAATCTTTTCATTTTGGAAACCAAATCAAATCCTTCTTTTTTAGAAGCAAAATCAAATCTTCCCATTTTGGAAACAAATTCAAATCTTTCATTTTCCAATTTTAAATCATATCTTTCCTTTTTAAACATGAAATCATATCTTTTTTCACATAAAATCTTAAATATTTTCACAGAAAATCATAGATTTTCAAAGTGCACGCATGTAACCACCTTCCTAAACCATCTTCCCAAAACCCTAGTTAGCTGACCCAACCCTGGAACAACCAAACCCTAGTGGGACAACCTAGGTCAACCTAACCCTAGGTCGACTAAACCTTAGTGGTCCAACCCTAAGTCAACCAAACCTTAGGTCAACCTAACCTTAGTTGCTCCAATCTAAGGTTAACCTAATCCTAGGTCGACTAAACCTTAATGGTCCAACCTTAGGTCAACCATACCTTAGTTGGTCAACCTTAGGTCAACCTAATCTTAGTTGGTTCAACCCTAGGTCAACCTAACCATAGGTTACCTTAACCCTAGTTTACCCAACCAAGGTTAGGTGGCTTCACGATTTTAACTCTAGAACCCTTTTTTTTAAACCCCAACTCGAACCTAAAAATGTTTTCAAAAGCTCTTTTAAACTTGCCTCAATCCAAAATGGCTAGACACTTGCCATTTTTCAAAGAACTACATTCAGAGTTATGGAAACACTTAAAACCCAGGTCAACACTAGTGCCTGCTAGCCCATTCCGGTGAAAAATGGCCAAACTGCCTCTAGGGCCATTTCGAACACGTTTCTTGATAAAGTACCTAAGTCCTCAGAACGGTGAGTCCACCCTTCTAGGATTGTCTTAAAGACAATACGGCATGATTAGGTGCCTTCCAGTTAGTTTCGGGCCAATTCTGATACTTTTCGGTCAAGATGACCATTTTGCCCTTACGCATCTGAGTGCCCTGGAAACCATACCGACTCTGGATATCAAATCGGTAACCTCATGAGAATGCTTCTTATAGTATTCCTGACCTTCCATTATCTTTCCAGATCATTTTGAGTCAGTTCCAGTAAACCTTGTGCAAAATGACTATTTTGTCCCTGGTAGGCCGGTTGCCTTTTCCGACCACACCAACTCTGGGTATCAAACTGGTAACCTCCTAGAACATTCTAGCTAATGTTTTCGAGTTTTCAGTCTTCTTTCGGGATATTCCAAATCCATCCCAGTAACTTT
Organism: Euryodendron excelsum; assembly: GCA_033060915.1. Taxonomy (NCBI): domain Eukaryota; kingdom Viridiplantae; phylum Streptophyta; class Magnoliopsida; order Ericales; family Pentaphylacaceae; genus Euryodendron; species Euryodendron excelsum. Next base: position 33,639,362 of record CM065389.1, read on the forward strand.
TCGGCCCGATTAACCATTTTGCCCCTAATGGCCCGACCAATCCTTCCAACAAATCATGTCATCATTTTTCAAGTCTACTACCCCCAAGACACTGTTTTAGGGGTTCTTGTCCCTTTTTGGCCTTCCGAACTATGCCCGGCCCCTTAAACCATTCTCAGACCTTCTAGACCCACTCCTAGTGAAGCCAGGCTAAAAACTGCATGGTAGTCACTAGTACAGGCGCCCAAATCTTCAGAAAATACGTTGCTTGCCGACCTTAAAACTTTCCTAAGTGACTGGTGCCACTAGTAGTGGTGCCAAGCCAAATTTTGGCCTATCACCACTCCTAATGGCGCTAAAAGGAATTTTTGCCTGGCTCCATTGCAACAGGTGCTAGATTAATCCTCTCTCTATAAATATAGAGTCTTCTCTAGCGTGAAAAGGGTCCGCAAACTGAGTCCAGAAACCCTATTCTTTGATACACAAAGCTTGTTGCCTCTCCAAACCCTAGTCTTCTTTAGGTTTTCCAAACTCTAGCCTCCATACACAAACCCTAGTTCCCATACACTCACATACACTCATGTACACTCATATACTAGCCTCCAAAGCCTCCATTGAAGACTGAAAGTGTTGTAACTCTGAAGTTTCTGAAGATCCAAGCAAGCTCTTGAAGATTAAGGCGAAGACCGAAGCGAAGCAAGGAGAACAAAGCGAATAAAACCAAGCAAATAAAAGAAGACACAAGGTAGGCTTCCTATTTACGTTTACATAATTCCCCCCTCTCTCTTCTGTCTCTAAACCCACTTAGATTTTCTTCTATTTTAATCCCCCATCTTCTTTCCCCCTTTTCTTGCATGTTTGAAACAAGGGACTTCCCAGTCCATGCGTAGGATTAGGCTATTGAAAGTCACCATGTCGGGGGCTTTCTCTTAATCTAACCAGAGAACATGTGGGTTAGGCCCCCTTGATTATGTGGTGAAGCCTTTAACCTTGTATGTTCAAGACCCCAACTTGCATTATGCATATCATGATCATGCATATCTCTAAAATTCGTTTTTAAACTTGTTTTCAAAACTTGCATCAAAACCGTTTTCAAAACTTGCATTAAAATTTTCTTCTTCAAAACTTTTTTTCAAAATCACAATCCTAAGGTGATTCTAGCCTTTCCATGGTAAGGGTTGCTTTAGAAAAGCGTTACATTTAAAGTGACCAATATAGTCCATATTTTCAAATCATTATTATTTTCAAACCACAATCCTAGAATGGTTCTAATCTTCTTATTGTTATAATCGTTTTAAGAAAGTGTGATATTTTTAGAGACTTGCAAACGCCCATATTCAAATCCTTTTTGAAAATCTCCTTCTAAACTTACTTTCCAAAACCTCTTTTTAAATCCTCTCCAAAATCTCTTTTTAAATCCTCTCCAAAATCTCTTTTTACATCTACTTTCTAAAATCTCTCTCTAATCTCATTTCCAAAATTGCTTTTTAAAAATTCCCTTCATGAAACTTAATTTCCTAAAGACTTCTTTTTTAAACTCCTTTCCAAAAAGCTCTCTTCAAAATTCACTTTCTAAGAAAAACACTCCTTAAGTTTCTTTCCTAAAAATCTCTTTCCCAAAAACTCTTTCCACAAATCTCTTTTCAAAGACTCTCTTTTCAAATTCAATTTCTAAAAACTCCTTTCTAAGATTTCCTTCCAAAAATTCACTTTCCAAAATCTCTTTGCTTGGAGTTCAGTTAAACCCTAGAGCCAATGATTAGGAAATCCTAATTTTCTTTCCTAAAACATGATTTTTAATCTTGCCTCAAACTTTAGGTTTCCAAATCCCATTTTCTACATCAAAACCATATATTTTCAAAACCTATAGCTTCCCAAAATCTAGGATTTTCAAAACTTCATCTTTTCAATCCATGTCCAATCCAATCTTCCCTTTAGGAAACCAAATCCAATCTCCCCATTTAGAAAACTAGATCCAATCCTCCATTTTGGAAACAAAATCAAAACACCACTTCTCAGAAACAAAATCCATTCTTTCATTCTAGGAAATAGGAATCTCAATCTTTCCTAATCTAAACCTTTCCTAATCCACTCATTCCTAATCTCATACTCTCCTAAACCTTAAGTTTCTAAAACTTAACCTTTCATATCTTTCCTTAACTTTAAGCTTCTTAATCTTTCCTAATTCCAACCTTTCTTAATTCCATACCTTTCCAAATTTCGACGTCCCAAATCTAAATCTTTAAATCTTTCTTAAACTTAAACAATTCTTAATTTCAAGTATTTCTAAAACTTAACTTCGAATCTTTCTAAACATCTAAACTTTTTAAATTTCAAAACTTTCCTAATTCAAAACTTTCTAAATTAAAAAATTTCTTAAGTTAAAACTTTCTAAATTCTAAACTTTTCAAACTCCAAATCTTTCTTAAACTAAACTTTTCCTAATTCAAACTCTTTCTAAATTTAAAAGAAGACTTTCCAATTTTAAAACTTTCTTATTTCAAAACTTTCTAATTTTAATTCTTCCCTAATTCAAAACTTCCCTAAAATGAAACCTTTCCTATTTCAAAACATTCTAATTTCAAAACTTTCCAATTTTAATTCTTCCCTAATTTAAAATTTTCCTAAATCAAAAATTTCCTAAAATGAAACTTTTCAAACACGGGACTCTCCTAATTCAAACCTTTCCGAAATCCAACTTCCCTAATCTTCCAAGTCCAATGTTCGAGTCAAATCTTTCTTAAATCTCAAGTCTTTCCTAAATCCCTTCTTTCCTAAGTCTAGGTTTCCCAAAACTCTATCTTTCCAAATCTAGTCCAAGTTCTCTTTTAAGGGTCAAATCTTCTTTCAAGTTCAATTCTAGATCTAAGTTCAATCCTGATTTTCTAATCTTCCAATCCAAATTCCAACTTAATTTCTTTTTCCAATCAAAATATCCTATTTTCATCGGACTCTTGTTTGAACTATGACTGACCGATTCCTTAAAAGGGATACGTAGGCAACCCTCATGAATGCGATCATAACTTTTTTTTTTCAAATCTCCAATTCCACAATCTTCTTCAAGTTTCCAATTTTATAATCTATTTCAAATTTCTGATTCTAAAAATCTATTTTCAAATCCCTATTTTCAATTTCTAAAACTCTTCTTTCAAAACTCAAATCTTGTTTTCAAATCAAGTCTTTTCAAATCACAAATTTCTTTTTCAAGTTTAATTTTAAAGTTAAAATCTTTTCTTGCAATTGCATATCATGCATCATTCTTATCTAAAGTGGATAGTTTTTGACATATATTAATTGAAGACTCTAATGGGTGAATCTAGGGTAAATAGACACGTAGGTACTACAAAGGCGGGATAGGGTGATGGCTTAGTGCGTCTTCCTTATACGTAACCAACCTCCGAACTTAGATCACTGTTTTCAAAGACCAAATGGAGTTATTTTAAAAAAAAAGGGCTTAAATATTTTCTAAAGGTTGCCAAACAACCTATTTTCTTAAAAACTCTCTCTTGAGGAAGTATTTTAAAAAATCGTTTTCAAAAATCCTAAGTGTAGTCTTCAGATTGTGCTTAGTTATAGGTGACCTAACTCACCATAATCAAGTTAGGTGGCAACTCCAAATGTTTTCCAAAAGCCCTTTATTCAAATTAATTTTCAATTCAAACCTAGTTGCACTCATTCTTCTAGGAGAATGAGTTCTAACGAGAGAGTATAGTACTTTTCTCGCTTGTGTGTGTATTCCTCGAGTGCAAAAAATCTGGGGCATGACAAAGGTAAAGTGAGCTATGCACACAAGGATTTCATAACTCTAAAGTCCAAAACCCTGAGTGAAGTGTCTAGCCCCTTTTCTAAAAATATTTTTCAAAAATCATAGCCTTAAAGGAGCTTAGTTCACAATTAACTAATCTCTTAAAGGTAATGAAATATTAACATAACTTTCATAAGGTACATAAAAACTATTTTCAAAAATCTTTTCAAGACAAGTTCACAAAAGCTTTTCCAAGTCCACGTCCCACTTTCAAATCCCTGATTAAGTTTTCAAAACTTTTAAAACTCTATTGAGTTATGTTCAAAAACATTTCAAAACACTTCAAATCCCATTTTAAAAGCACTACCAAAAAGCTTCAAGTTCTATTTTAAAAATACACCAACATCCAATTTCAAATCAAAACTCTCTTGAGTTATTTTCAAATTTCGAGTAAAAACTCCCAAGTTCTCTTTTTCAAAACAAGACCCCAATGAGTCTTCAAAACTTTCCAAAGGCCCCGATGTAATTATTTTCAATCAAACCCTTAGTCCGAACTACGACTGACCTGGTTTTTACCAAGTGAGATACGTAGGCAACCTTTATAGGTGCAGTCACAACTTCTATTTCCAAATCAAATCCCTTTTTCAAACTTCTATTTCTAGTTTTTTTTTTCTAAAAACTCTCAAACTCTTTTCAAAACTTACATCATGCATCATTCATTCCAAAATTGCTGACAAAATCCTTTTTCAAAATCTTTTTAAATAGATATAAACGGATATTTAGAAACCAAAGATTCAAGTGAGTAAATATACGGTGAATATACATGTAAGTACCAAAAGGGCCCTGGACCATAGATTTCTTTTTCAAAGACCAAAACCGAAGTCATTTTTCAAAAGGGCTTTAAACATTTTCAAAGGTTGCTAAAAAACCCTATTTTCCAAAACACCTCTCAAGAGGACATTTTCAAACCATGTTAGGTGACGACTCCAAACCTTTTTAAGAAAAACCCTTAATCAAATCAATTTCAAGTTCAAACCCCATCGCACTCGTCCTCTGAGGAGTGTGAGTTCTAAAAGAAAGAATACCATGCGTTTTTCGAGTCAAGACTTAGACTCAAGGTGAAAATCAGAGTGTGATAGCTAACAACTCCACTGGGGACACTTAGAGGGTTAGGCCATTGTCATGTCCCTTCACCCTTGACTTGCCCAAAATCTCTGATTCCTTTGTCCAATTTTGTCCACTTTTCCAAAAAAAATTTAAAATGTTTTCTAAAGGTGTCATCACTTACATCTATAGCACACTATGACATGCATACACTTGCATTGCTTTATCATTCAATTTTATCTTGGATTAGGTTTTTTCATAAAGTTACTAACTCTGTGCAATTCTTTTGTAGGTGAACCTTTGTTCACACTTTATTTTTGTGCTTATTAACTGCCATGTATGCATGAATGACAGGATGGATGTGTGTTGTTGGGCTTTTTCCTCCATTTTTTGAAAACTCCACACACACTTGGTGCACTCCCTTGCATTTGCATCTTTGCATAATTATTTTGTTACTACCTGTAAGCACCGCATTTTTGCCGCTCGACAATCTCCGGCCCGACCAATTTCACTTTCACACATTACATGCACATTCAAACTCTAACCCACATTCTAAACTCTAATTTAGTCCACCGGTCGCTTCCCGGGCCTGTCAGGCCCACTTGAAATCCAAGGACTATTTTGCCCTTAGGCATCTAATTGCCTCTAGAAACCACACCGACTCTAGATATCAAACCGGTAACCTCCCGAGGATGCCTCTAATAATATTCCCAACCTTCCAACACCTTTTTGGGTCATTCCAAGTCAATTTTGGCAAGTATGATGCAACATGATTATTTTTCCCCTGAGGGGCCGATCGCTTTTTCCAACCACACCAGCTTTAGGTATCAAACCGGTAATCTCCTAGAACACTCTTGATAGTGTTTCCAATCTTGAAGACTCCTTCTGAGTCATTATGAGTCCATTTCGGAAGTTTTTTAGCCCAAATAATCATTTCACCCTTGGTGGACCGATCGACCATTTCAATAATCCCAAATATTCTTTTTCACACCCGTTACACTATTTCAAGGGTTTCTACCCATTTTGGCCTTCCAAATCATTCCCAACCTTCCGGAACATTTTCAGACTTTTCGGAGTCACTCATAGTGGATCCAAGCCAAAAATTAAATGGTACTTACTAGGACAGGCGCGCAAATCTTTTGTCTTGCATGCCAAGCGTAAAAGATACATTTCTTACCACCTTAAAAGGTTTCCAAAGTGGCTGGCGCCAGTCCTAGTGGAGCCAGTGTAGTTTTTGGCCTGACACTATTAGGAGTGGCGCCAGTGTATTTTTTAGCCTAGCGCCACTACAACAGGCGCCAGGTCGGTTTAAGTTACCTATAAATATAAACCCTTTCCCCAGCTTAAAAGGATCGGTAATCTAAGTCCAGAAACTCCGTCTCTCGATATACAGATCTCATACTCTCTCCAAACCCAAGTTTTCTTAGGCTTCTTCAAACCATAACCCCCATATACTTTAACCCTAGCATACATACACTCAATACACTCTTATACGAGCCTCCAAGCTGACCATTAAAGACTCAAGGTGCTGCAATCTCAAAGTTCTCAAAGATCAAAGTGAAGTAAAGTAAATAAAACAAGCAAATCAAAGAAGACACAAGGTTGGTTTTCTATTTACATTTATGCAATTTCCTCCTCTCTCCTAACCCACTTGAGTTTTCTTCTATTTTAATCCTCATCTTCTACCGCCCTTTCTTGTATGCTTGAAACAAGGGACTCCCCAATTCATGTGGAGGAAGGACTATTGAAAGTCACCGTGTCGGGGGCTTTCTTCCAGTTTAACCTTAGATCATGTGGATTCAACCCCCTTGATTATGTGGTGAAGCCTCAACTTGTGTGTTCACAACCCTATTGCATTGTGCATATCATCTTCATACATTCATCCAAAATTGCTTTCAAAACTTACATCAAAACCCTTTTCAAAACTTGCATTAAAATCTTCTCTTTCAAACTTGTTCTCAAAATTACAATCCTAAGGTCATTCTAGCCATTTCATGGTTAGGGTTGCTTTAGGAAAGTGTTATATTTAATAAGACCAATATGCTCCATATTTTCAAATTCTCGTTGTTTTCAAAATCACAAACCTAGAATGGTTCTAATTTTCTTATGGTTAGAATCGTTTTAGGAAAGTGAGATATTTTTAGAGACTTGCAAAAGTCCATATTCAAATCCTCTTTCCAAAATTGCTTTTTAAATCCTCTTCAAAATCTCTTTACAAATCCACTTTCTAAAAGTTCTTTTCAAATCTATTTCCTAAAAACTCTTTTCAAAAATCTCCTTTCTAGAAACTCTCTTTTCAAAGTTCAACTTTCCAAAATCTCTTTTTTTTTAGGTCCAAGTGAAGCCCTAGAACTCATGATTAGGAAATCCTAGTTTTCAAGTTCCTTTTTCTACATCCAAACCTAAGTTTCCAAAACTATTTTCTATATCAAAATCATAGGTTTCCAAAACTTCCTTTTTCCACATCAAATCATAAACTTCCAAATCCAAGCTTTCCAAATCTCATCCTTTCCAATTCTAGGTCAAATCTAATCTTTCAACTTAGGAAACCAAATCCCATCTCCAATTTAGGAAACCCAATCAAATCTTGTGTTTTTGGAAACAAAATCAAATCATCTCTTTTTAAAAATAGAATCTAATATTTTATTTAAGGAAATAGAAATTAAATCTTTCCTAATTCCATTCCTTTTCTAATTCCATACCTTTTTAAATCTAAACTTTCTAAATTCTAAATTATCAAATCTTTCTTAAACTCAAATATCTCTTAACTTCAAGTATTTCCAAAACTCAAACTTTCAAGTCTTTCTTCATTTCAAATCTTTCTAATTCTAAAATTTATAAATCCAAACCTTTCTTAAATTCGAGACTTTCCAAATTCAAATCTTTCCAAAATTCTAACGCTTTCTAAATTTCAAATCTTTCTTAAATCGTACTTTCTAAATTCAAATATTTCTAAAACCAACTGTTGCCTAATTTGGAACTTTTGGTAGTTTCCTAAAGTAGAACTTTCCTATTTTGAAACTTTTATAATTTCACGATTTTTAAAATATAATCTTTCCTACACATAACTTTCTAAATTCATTCAAATCAAGTGGTTAAGTCGAGCCTTTCTAACTTAAGTCAATCCCTTTTGAAATCTTCATTAAATCCAACTTTTCTAATTCAAACCTTTCCTAATTTGAACCTTTCTTAAATCTAACTTTCTAAAATAGAATTTTTCAAATCTAAATTAAATCCTTTCCAATTCAAGTACATGTTCCAATCTAAGGTCATGTAAACCCTAGGAGACCTAAACCATACTTCAATCCTCATCCCAAGTTAAGAAGCTTCAACTCCTTTCTAAAATTCTTTTCCAAAATCAAGATGGTTTTCTAATTTCAATCGAAGTCAAACAAAGCTTTCCAAATCAAGTCCAAGTTTAATATTTTCGAATCTAAATCAATTTCAAAGCCTCAAGTTCTATTTCAAATCAAAGTCAATTCCAAGTTCAATTTCAAGTCTCTTATTCAAAATTCAAATCAAACTCTTTTCTAATCAAATCTTTTTAAATCAAACTTTTCAAAAACCTCATAGTATCTATTTTCAATCGGACTCTTGTCCGAACTATGACTAACCTGATTCTCAAAAAGGGATACGTAGGCAACCCTCGTGGGTGCGGTCACAGTTTTTTTCAAACTTCCAATTCTATGTTTTATTTCAAGTTTCTAATTCTAAAGTCTATTTTCAAGTCTTTATTTCTAATTTCTAAAACTTCAAAATCCTCTTTCCAAATCTATTTTCAAAATCAAATCAAGTCTTTTTAAATCTACTTTCAAAATCAAATCAAATTCTTGCACTTGCATATCATGCATCGTGTCAAACTTCTTTCTAAAAGTTCTTTTCTAAAATGGATAGTTTTAAACATTTATTAATCAAAGATTCTGAATAAGTGAATCTAGGGTGAATAGACATGTAGTTACGATAAAGGCGGGGTAGGGTGATGGCTTAGTGCGTCTTCCCTACACATAACCAACCTTTAAACCTAGAATCACTGTTTTCTAAGACCAGAATAAAGTAATTTTCAAAAAAGGGCTTAAATCTTTTCAAAGGTTGCCAAACAACCTATTTTTCTAAAAACCCTCTCTTGAAGAAGTTTTCAAAACATTTTCAAAAACCATAAGTGTAATCTTCAGATTGCGTAGTTTTAGGTTGTAAGCACCCCATTTTTGACCGCTCGGCAGTCTACGCTCCATCCAGACTTGTACTCAAGTCAATATGGACGTATTCCAATCAAAACCAACTTTCTAAGTCCCAAATCCCGTCTGTCCATCGCTTCACGGGCCCGCCAGGCCCAAATAGAGGCAAAATGACCAAAATGCCCTTAGGGGCATTGTTCTTTCCAATTCCAATTCCAACCCCTCTCTCGAGACAGTTGATTCCTCGAAACGGTAAATCTACTCCAATCAGGCACGTCTTTTCGAAGATGATAAAACCCCTTTCCAATCCCTCTCTCTCGATAGTTTATTCCTCGAGACGGTTCCAAATCAAGCACATCTTTTCGAAGACGATAAGACCCCTTTCTAATCCCTCTCTTGAGACAGTTTACTCCTCGAGATGGTCCCAAATCAGGCACGCCTTTCTGAAGATGATAAGACCCCTTTCCAATCCCTCTCTCGAGACAGTTTATTCCTTGAGCTGGTTCCAAATCAGGCACGTCTTTCTGAAGACGATAAGACCCCTTTCTAAATCCATTTCCTCTCTCAAGACAGTTTATTCCTCGAGACGGTTCGGCACGTTTTTTGAAAAAAATCTCTTTGAAACGATAAGTCCCTTTAAACCTGTCTTCCGGGACGAGACCCCAAGTCCCCTAGATGGTAGAACGGTCCACCTTTGGCGTCTGCTAGCCCACCAATGTAGAAATGTCTGTTTAGGCATGCCTTCTGAGAAAATTGACTTCTCAGGTGCTAAGTCCCTTTAGCAGCTTCCCGAGATCAAGCAGTCTCGGGAATGACCACAAACCGTCAGAGTAGCGAAAATACTCGCAAACATCGCAACCGTCAGAGTAGCGGAAATACTCACAAACAGGTCGATATAGGGAATTGCCAACAAACCCCTGTATCACGCGACCGCCATCAAAGTGGCTGAAACACTCAAAACCTAGGTCAACACCGGTGCCTGCTAGCCCACTTAAGTGAAAAATGACCAAACTGCCTCTTGGGCCTTTTCCAAGACTTTCCGGTCAAGATAACCATTTCGCCCCTAGGCATCCGAATGCTCCGGGAACCACACCAGCTCTGGGTATTAAACCGGTAGCCTCCCAAGAATGCTTCTTATAGTATTCTCAACTTTCCTCTATCTTTTCAGATCTTTCTTAGTCAGTTTCGACAAACCCGGTACAAAATGACCGTTTTGCCCCTAGTGGGCCGGTCTCTTTTTCTGACCACACCAGCTCTGGGTATCAAATCCGTAACCTCCCAAGAATGCTTTTTATAGTGTCCTCAAACTTTATTTATCCTTTCAAATCATTCCGAGTCAATTCTAGCAAACCTGGTGTGAAATGACCGTTTTGCACCTAGTGGGCCGGTCAACTTTTCCGACCACACCGGCTCTGGGAATCAAACCGGCAACCTTTGAAAATATTCTGAATAATGTTTCCAAATCTTGAGTCTTCTTCAGGGACAGTTCGAGTCTGTCCCGGTAGCTTTCCAGCCCGATTGGCCATTTTGCCCATAAAGGCCCGGCTAACCCTTCTGACACATCCTATCCTCACTTTTCAAGTCAAATACCTCTGGGACACTATTCTAAGTGTTCCTGCTCTTTTCCAGCCTTCCGGGCCATTCCCAATCCCTTAAATCATTCCCAGACTTTCCAAAGTTACTCCTAGTGAAGCCAGGCTAAAAATTGCATGGAAGTCACTAGTACAGGCACCCAAATCTAGTCAAAGATACTTTGCTTGCCGACCTTAAACATTTCCTAAATGGTTGGCGCCACTAGTAATGGCGCCAAGCCAAAAAATGGCCTGGCACCACTCCTAGTGGTGCTAGTGTAAGTTTTGGCCTAGCACCACTGCAACAGGCGCCAGTGCATTCCCCTCTTTATAAATACAGAGCCTTTTCCAACATGAAAGAGGTCTGCAAACTCAGTCTAAAAACCCTAAAATTTGATATACAGAGCTCAAACACTCCCTAAACCCTAGCTTCCTTAGGTTTTCCAAACCCTAACCACCATACACAAACCCTAACCTTACATACACTTATACACACCCCTACACACTTATACACTAGCCTCCAACCCTCCTTGGAAGACTTGAAGAGCTACAATCTGAAGTTTGAAGATTGAAGACAACTCTTGAGGATTGAAGATGAAGATCAAGATGATGACTGAAGAAAAGCAATGCACGCAAAATAAACAAGACACAAGGTAGGTTTTCGTTTTACGTTTCTGCACTTTCTCCTCTCTCTTCTCTCTCCTAACCCACTTGGGTTTTCTCTATTTTAATCTCCCATCTCTTTCTCCCCCTTTCTTTGCATGCTTGAAACAAGGAGACTCCCGGTCCATGTGTAGGATTAGACTATCAGAGGGTCACCGTGTAGGAGGTTTTCCTTTAGGCTAACCGGAGACCACGTGGGTTCGGCCCCCTTAATTATGTGGTGAAGCCTTAACCTTGTATGTTCACGATCCCAAACTTGCATTGTGCATATCATGATCTCGCATCTTCCAAAATCGTTTTCAAACTCGTTTTCACAACTTGCATTCAACTTTTTCAAAATTGCATCAAAATCTCTTTTTCAAAACTTGTTTTCAAAATCACAATCCTAGGGTGATTCTAGCCTTTCCATGGCTAGGATTGCTTTAGGAAAGTGTTACATTTAAAGTGACTTTCTTGGTCCATATTTTCAACCCTTGTTGTTTTCAAAACCACTTTCTTAAAGTGGTTCTAACCTTCTTATGGTTAGAATCGCTTTAGGAAAGTGAGATGTTTTTATACCTTCTAAAAACTTTCTTTTCAAAAGTCTCTTTTCCTAAAAATCTCTTTTTCAACATACTTTCCTAAAACTCTCCTTTCTAAAGTTGTTTTCAAAAACTCCCTCCCAAAAATCTATTTTTCAAAACTCTCTTTTTCAACTCCTTTCCAAAATCCTCTCCCCAAAATCCACTTTCTGAAAATGTTCCCTAAAAATCTTTCCTAAAAAACTCTCTCCACAAGCTCCTTCCAAAGATCTTTCTAAAATACTCTCTTTCCAAAATCTTCCCTCTAGAAACTCCTCTCTAGGATTTTATTCCAAAAACTTGTTTCCAAAAACACACTTTCTAAAAACTCCTTTTTTTAAAATCTCTTTCCAAAAACTCTATCTTTAAAATTCACTTTCCAAACACTCCTCTCTAGGATTCCCTTCTAAAAATCTTCATTTCCAAAAAACTCACTTTCCAAAAATCCTTTTTCTTGGTGCCCAAGTCAAACCCTAGAACTCACAATTAGGAAACCCTAATTTTCTTCCTAAAAACATGGTTTTCAAACTTGCCTTAAAACCTAGGTTTCCAAAATCTCTTGTTTTCTACATCAAAACTATACATATTTCCAAAACCTATTTTCTATGTCAAAGCTATAGCTTTCCAAATCTAGGGTTTCTAAAAATTCCCTTTCCAAATCCTTGTCAAATCAAATCTTCCCTTTAGGAGACCAAATCCAATCTCCCGTTTAGGAAAACTAAATCCTATCCTCCGTTTTTGGAAACAAAATCAAACACTTCTTCTTAGAAACAAAATCCAATCCCTTCCTAATCCAAATCTTTCCTAATTCCCCTCTTTCCTAATTTCCTACCTTCCAAAATCATAAGTTTCCTAAAGCTTTCAAATCTTTCCTTAAACATTAAGCTTCCAAATCTTTCCTAATTCAACCATTTCCTAACTCTATCCCTTTCCAAATCTAAGTTTTCAAACCTTTCCTAATTTCAAGATTTTATAAAACTCAAACTCTAAAACTTTCTAAATCTTAAACTTTCCAAATTTCCAATCTTTCCAAATTCAAAGCTTTCCAAGTTCAACACTTTCTTAAGTTAAGATTTTCTAAATCTAAAAATTTTCTAAATTCTAAACTTTCCTAAAACTTCAAATCTTTCCAAATCTAAAATTTTCTAAACTCAAAACTTTCTTACTTTCAAAACTTCCCCATTTCAAAACATTCCAAACTTTCCAACTTTCAAAATGTCATAATTTCAAAACCTTTCCTAAAATGAAAACTTTCCCAATTCTAACACTTTCCTCAATTGAAATTTTCCTAAAACGAAACTTTCCAAAAAATAAAACTTTCTTAACATAAAACTTTTTTAATTCAAAGCTTCTTAAGTTGAAACCTTCTTAAGCCAAATCTTTCTAAAAATGAAACTTTCCTAATTCCAAAACTTTTCTAAAATGAAACTTTCCTAATCCAAACCTTTCCAAAATTCCAAGCTTTCTTAATCTTCCAAGTCCAAGTATTCAAGTCAATTCTTCTCTAAACTCTTTCCAAGTCAAATCCAAGCCTTCTTTTCTAAGTCTCAAGTCTTTCTAGGTTTCCTAAAACCGAGTCTTTCAAAATCAAATCTTTTCAAATATTTTAATCAGAGTTCAATCTCTCAATTTTCTAATCCAATTTCCAATTCAATCTCTTTTCCAAATCAACTCTTCTATTTTCAATTGGACTCTTGTTGGAACTACGACTGACCTGATTCCTCCAAAAGAATACGTAGGCAACCCTCAAGGGTACGGTCACAACTTCTTTCAAATTTCACAATCCACAACATTTTTCAAATTTCAAATTCTACAATATTTTTTAAATTTTTATTCCTACAACTTCTTTCCAATCTCCAATCCCACAACATTTTTTTTAAGTTTTCAATTCCGTAACTCTTTTCAAATCTCTTTTCAATTCCAATTTCAAATCTCTTCTAACATCGAATCAAATTCTTTTCCAATCTATTTCCAAATCAATTCTCTTTTTCTTGCACTTGCATATCATGCATCATGTTAATTTCTTTTTAAACATTCTTTTTCAAAGTGGATAGGATTGAACAATAGTTAGTTAAAGACTCTCATAGGTGAATCTAGGGTAGATTAACATGTAAGTACCGAAAGGGCGGGGTAGGGTGATGGCTTAGTGCGTCTTCCCTACACGTAACCAACCTTCGAACCTAGAATCACTGATTTCAAAGACCAAAAGGAGTTATTTTTCAAAAATGGCTAAATGTTTTCCAAAAGTTGCCAAACAACCTGTTTTCCTAAAAAACCTTCTCTTGAGGAGATATTTTCAAAATCATTTTTCAAAAACCCTAAGTGTAGTCTTCGGATTATTCTTAGTTTTTAGGTGACCTAACTCACCTTAATCAAGTTAGGTGGCAACTCCAAATCTTTTTCAAAAGCCATTTATTCAAATCTTTTTTCAATTTAAACCTAGTCGAACTCATTCTTCTAGGAGGGTGAGTTCTAACGAGAGAGTACAGTATTTTTCCCGCTTGTGTGAGTATTTCTCAAGTGCGAAAAATTTGGGCGCAACATAGGTGACCTAACTCAACTTAATCAAGTTAGGTGACGACTCCAAACTTTTTCCAAAAGCCCTTTAGTCAAGATCAATTTCTAATTCAAATCTAGTCATACTCATTCTTCTAGGAGGATGAGTTCTAACGAGAGAGCACTGTGTTTTTTCCACTTGTCTTTTTCGAGTGTAAAAAATCGGAGCACGACAGCTGGCAACTCCACTAGGGACGCTTAGAGGGTTAGGCCAATGTCATGTCTCTTCACCCTCACCCATCTGGAGTCTTTGATTAATTTGTCCAATTCTATCCACTTTAAGCTTTCAAAATCAAACTTTTTAAAGTTATTTTCAAAAACATGTCATAGCATGCATTCAATTACATTTAATTATTCAAATCTTGCATTAAGTTTGCCATTCAAGTACTGACTTTTGCATCTCTATTTTTGTAGGTGAGCCTTTCTTCACAAATTTATTTCATATCATATTAACTGTCATGCATGTTATGAATGGATGAATGGAATGAACAAGATGGATGGAAGTTGTCGGGCTCTTTCATCCAGTTTTCAAAACTCATACACACACTGCACATGCACGTGCACTTACATTCTGCATATTTGCATTCTCTACCCTGATATGTCCCTTCTAGTTAGAATGAGGAACAGTATATTAGTTGTGGGCAAGATGCTATGTTAGTTTTTTCGCCTATGGTATCTTGATGGTTCCCCCGCTCAGATCACCAACTGATAATGGCACCACCTCGAGGAGTTAGCCTAGGTTTGAAGATCTGGGAACTGTGTCTTCTTAGGAAGTATTGGTAAACCCTTAACCTCAGGGTCATGTAGAAACCATGCATAGCCGAACCTCTGCAAAATTTAAGACACGCGCACTGATTTCAAAACCATGGAGGAAAGGGCAACTACTTTTACTTTCCTCTATATTTGTTTATTCCTGTTGTTATAATGACTATATTCTTACTATTATAATGCTTGTCTAATTGTTCATGCATACATATTTACTTCACAATTGCATTCTCTCTCCTTATACTGTTTGTATTCATATTCATGCATACAATATTTCATCCCCAGACAAGAATTTTAAAGTAACTCAAGCCACTGCATTCTCATGCATATGATCAACCCATCGAGAGTGACACCAAGGTCACTCTCCCTTGCATTAAACCTACCCAAGCCCTAAGGGTTCCCATGTAGCCCTAAGGGTTCCCATGTAACCCTAAGGATTCATAGCATGCATATTCATTCTATAAAGAGGGGCCCCAATCCTTCTATGCTCACGAAGATATGGTTGCCAAAAAGACAACGGGCAATCAATCAGTAAGGTCTCCCAACGACCCCTCAACTTCAAATCCAAAGAAGGCGAATCCAAAGACTCGAGAGTAATTTAGGATTTCAATTGTAAAAGTAGATAGGTGGAAGTCTAAAGAAAAATGTTCCCCCTCCTCTTATTAAAGTGTACTTCGATTCCTTTGTATTTAAATCCAAAAGTTGAATGTACTTCTTTATTTTCCATTAATGAATGAATGAATGAATGTATGAACGAATGTTTCCACTTGACGGTAAAGTATCTGCATACAAAGGTAAACCCCCTATCTCCAAAAGTGAGCCAAATACATCATATTTAGTCTCCCTCTTAAATAAGGACACCCTAGGGCATGCATTGCATAGTGCCCTCTAAAAACCAAAAACTAACTTGCGGTTTGTGTCCTTATTTTTCTTTTTTCTTTCGTTTTCATTTACAAGAGATCACACTATAACGAGTCAACATTGCTCCCAAGAAAGGTCAACATCCACTTAGAGACCCCATTATCACTTGATAAAGAGCATCACTTATGGCCGCCAACCCTGAAGAATCATCCCAAGTCTCTTGAGAGGAGGTCAATGAAATGAGGACCAAGATTGATGAAATGTTCAAGCTCCTTCAAACCATGGCCATGAAAGATGTTGTTGTAATCCCATTGTCATCCATGACTTCTTCCAAAGACCCTGAACCTGCTAACCCAAGGATCATGCTACAATCTGACAATATTGGAAAGAATAAGGAAGACACCAAGGGGGCCAACACTGAAGAGGAGGAAACTATACTACTCTCACCTGCCATAAAGAGGACTCCCATAGACCCTCCTAATTTGAAAATCCAAGCGCTAGAAGATTCATTGTGAAGTCTCCATGGCCGTGACACTTATGGGTTTACTTCCTATGACGAGCTCTGTTTCTTTCCTGACCATTTAAGACCTGCTAAGTTCAAAATGACTGACTTCCAGAAGTATGACGGCACTGCTAACCCTATTACTTATCTTTGCCTATATGTTGGGGCACTGAGTGGTCATGGGAACGATCCAAAACTTCTCATGCAATTGTTCCAACACAGTCTCACTGGGTCTCCTCTATAATGGTTCGCCCAACTAGACTTAAGGAAGATCACGACTTGGATTGAGTTGGTCAATGCATTCAAAGTCCAATACTGTCACAATATCGACCTCACTTCCAATTGGTGGTCCTTGATGAAGATGAGTAAAGGTGAGAAAGAAAGCTTCAAGAGCTATGCCCTAAGATATTGAAAAGCCCCTGCACAAGTCAATCCCTCATTGGAAGAGAAGGAGTACATACAACTGTTTATACACACGTTCCAATGTATATACTATGAGAAGCTCTGCATAAGCGTGGAGAGAAACTTTTATGAGGTTATCATGCAAAGGGAGATGATAGAGAATGGCCTAAAAATTAGAAAGATCATTGACCCCTATGCTGAAACTGAAGAACTTTCTACAAGCTTAGCAAAGAAGGTGCCCACAACATGGGAAATGGGCCGAAAGGAGAGAGAAGTGTCTGCCATCTTATCTGCTCAACCACCGCTAGATTACCCTCAATACCAATCTCAAACCCCCATGGATATTCAAGCACCTACTCCTAGGCCAATGACAGTCCAACAACATCTCAAACCCAAAAAGAAGGCCCGCCGACCTCGAGCCTTTTCCCCCCTAGCCTGCACCCAAACAAAAGCCTATCATGACCTCTTATAAGCCGACCTTCTGACCCCCATACTCACTCCACCATTGTCGAATCCTTTACTCCCTACTTTTAACCCGACTCTTATTTGTGAGTACTATTCCAGAAGACAAGGGCATGATACTTAGCATTGTCTCATCCTAAAGAACAAAATACAAGATTTGATCGATGGTGGGTCATTAGCACCTAGGAGATGAACCGCGCGATGAAGCATAGAAGAAATTAGCGTGATTTCGGAACCTCTTTGGAGGGTTTTTTCCAAAGTAGAACGAAAAGGGATGTTTCCTGAATTCGTCCATCTTATCTTTCATTATTTTGCATCTTATTTTGTTTGTCATTTTTGCTTTAAATCAAATGTTTTCATGTCACATATATTGACTTGAATGAAATGAGTAGTGATTTTTGGTGCATCCCATTTATTTCACATTCTTATGAGTGGTAACTATATTTGGGGACCTCTCCCCAATCCATCATGCCCTTGACCCGAAAGAAAGGATAACACAAGCACCATTTTCAGCAGAAATAATATTTGACTCCAAAAGAGGGGAGAGAGAAATAGAAATTACAAAGAGATGGGAAATATAGAAGGGCGAGAGATAGGATCAATTACATAAACTTATTGAAGTCCAAAGAATGACCTCTGGAGGACATCCTGGCAAAGCAGCAAGTAGCTACGCTCTCAAAAGGAAGATTAGCGCGTATTGGCAAGCTTGGGATGATTAAATTTTGGAAAAAAAAAAAAAAGAGGACTATTGATAGTGTTTGTCCTACATATTCACAATCACTGGGGCAAATATTCAATTATGAACAAATTGATGTGCATACTTGTTTGAGGCTAAATCTTGTGCGCATAATCACTTGCATAAATATGAATCAACGGTTTTGATGATCTTTACCACATTGGTGTTTCATGTTCATTTTAATGCACACTTCACAAGAGCACTTAGAATATGAAATCCACCTTTATGATTTATTTTTAAATGGTTAAATATTTATGGATCGTCTTACACCTAGATTGACCTTTTGTCAATTCTTTCTCTCATCACTTATGGAAAGGGCTACTAATGAGTCTAAGTACAACTACCATTGTTATGTGACAAGAGGAGAAGGCTACCTGCTCATGTATGTGAAAGCCACCATACTTTTACATTACCATATTTTCATTATTGGAGAGATAGGGTTGGATTTCCACAACAACAAAAAAAAAAAAAAAAAACATGAAAAAGGAGAAGAAGAAGAAAAAAAGAAAAGAAAAGAAAAAGAGTATGGGATGAAACCGGTTTGACTTCTAGGTGTGTTAATTCACGAGCTATTGCACCATCCTAGATCACACCTAGGATCTATATTCTCATTAATCTCAGTGAAGTTCACACTTACACCACTAGATTATCACTCGACGAGAATGCAAAATGTCATATTTTTTCTCCCTTAATGTTTAGTCTTTAATACTTATTTGGTGCTTAAATATACTCATTATTCTTATATTTTGATTTAGGATGCTATGGAATGCCAAGAAAGAGAATCCTAGCTCAGAAAGGACAAATTCGCGCTAAATTGGAAACAGCGTTTAAAGGGCGTTCGAGCAGTCAGAAGTGCGTTCGAACAGTTCCATTTGCATTCGAATGGTACGTCAAATGAGTTCATGCCAAGTTCAGGTCCGAAGCGCGTTTGAAAGATCGAGAGAGCAAATTTTCCATTCGAAGTGTGTTCGACACACCGTTCAAATGGTGGTTCGGTGCGTTCGAACAGTATACAGGGCGCTCGAATGGTTTAACGAATCTACAGATTTTTGGAAGCCTATAAAAGCTCGGATTGTTTTATTTTTAGGGTTAGCATTTTTCATATTACGAGAGGAGGAGAAAGCATGAGTAGACACACATCTCTCTCTCGCCTTTTCTCTAACTTCTCCTTCGAGTTTTATTCATGGCCCTATGTGGCTAAACTTTGAATCTTGGTTGAAGGAAACGAAAGTTTATAAATTAAAAATAAACTATGAGATCTAATTTGTTTTCATTGTTCAATTTATGCTTTGAATATCGGATGTTCTTCTGTGCCTATTTTCATTATTGTCTCATTTAATTACTAGGAAGCCTACTAGTTTATTATTCGTTTTAATCTACTGCTGGGTTAGATATCAAATCCGTAATTGTTTGATTCTTCTAATTTGTGAAGCAACTATGATTTAATGATTTGCTGCGTCAGAAATTATTAGATCTTAGGAAAGACGCTTGACTAAATTAAATGCAACCGCTTGTACTTGTGTTGTTTAGCTTCATCGATCTCTCTAATTCTTAAGGCTGTTACTAGATTAAACCTTAAGTGCTTATCTTGGGTTGTTTAATAGTTAGGGTTAATGAGATCACTTGTTTTCTAATTAATTGCAACTAAGGAGAGATAGAAAAATAATTCCAACAGTGAATATTCAAAGTGTGAATTGACATATAATTGCATCGGTGATCAGTTGTAAAATTCTGATTGTGGATGTTGACTTAGACCAAGGTTTGTTCTTTTAATTGATTTCGATACTTTAATTTGAATTGTTCCTTAGTTATTTTTATTAAAATTGTTTTTGTTATACATAACCCCCCCCCCCATCCTTATTCACGTAGTATAAAACTAGGCTAGACACTCTCCGTGAGAATGATCCTTACTTGCACTACTACATATTTGTTTTTTTAGGGGTATAGGTTTTATTTTTAGTTGCCTGCAACAGCACACCAAATTTTGGCGTCGTTGCCGGAGAGTGATTCTAGTTGATTTTTATGCTTCTTGTGATCCTTATTTCGTTCTTGAAATTTTCAACAAAAAAAATCGTTAGTTTTCGATAGTTACAGTTTTTGCAGAATTCTTATTCCGGTAAAACTACGCCTTGACACGATAATTTTTTGAAGTTAAACAACGTTCTGAACAAGACTAGTTAATCCTTTAGATTACTAGCCCTACTCTCTCGAGGCCAAATTCCACTATTTTCTAGGGTTTTTTTGGCATTTTTCTTGTGTTAGCATAGAATTTTTACTTATTTTCATTACTCTAGATTTTTCCTGAATTGCTTTTCATGGTTTGTTAGAGTTTCCTTGATTGTTTATGACTGTAACTCATTCTTCTAATCAAAGTGATTTGTAGTGCAATCCAAAAGTAGAAAGAACTTTGCACAGGTTAAGAAGGGAAGCTTGGAGAAACTCTGAAGAGAATGATCCAGCTCTTGATTCCCTATTTGCTAGCGATTCTGATTTGGAAGAGGGGGAAGTCATGGTTGAAAATCAAACTTTGAAAGAGCTTGCTGCCCCTAATCTGAATCAACAACCCTTATGCATAACGTTCCCTACTTTAGATGTTACTACTACTTTTGAATTAAAATCTGTACTAATACATCTCATGCCCACTTTTCATGGCCTTGCAGGTGAAGATCCTCACAAGTATCTAAAGGAGTTTCATGTAGTATGCACGAGTATAAAACCCACAGGGGTGACTGAAGAGCAAATTAAATTAAGAGCTTTTCCGTTTTCTTTAAACGATTCGACTAAGGATTGGCTCTATTATCTATCCTCTAGGAGTATTACCACATGGAACGAGATGAAGAGGTTATTTTTGGAGAAATATTTTCCAGCTTCAAGGGTGGCCAACATTTAGAAAAAAATTTATGGTGTAAGGCAGCACAACGGAGAGTCCCCACATGAATATTGGGAACGTTTCAAGAAATTATGTGAAAGTTGCCCACATCATCAATTTAGTGAGCAGCTTCTTATCCAGTATTTCTATGAGGGCCTTCTACCTACTGATGGGAGCATGATTGATGCTGCTAGTGGAGGAGCTTTGGTGGATAAAACTCCCGAGGCCGCGAGAAACTTGATTGCAAATATGGCAGCCAATTCTCAACGATTTGGCACTAGACTTGACGCTTCACCTAAGCATGTCAATGAGGTAAACATTTCCTCCCTTGAACAACAAATTGCGAATCTAACTTCTCTTGTTCATCCAATGGCTATAGGTAATATGCCAACAGCGAAGACTTGTGTGATTTGTTCAATAGCAAAGCATCCAACCAATATGTGCCTAACTCTTCAAGAGGAGCCCATTGAGCAAGTGAATGTGGCGGGTGGTTTTCCTGACAACTACAAAGAAAATATGATCCCTATTTGAGCACGTATAACCTGGGATAGAGGGATCACCCCAATCTTAGCTATAAGAATCCACAATTAAATCTACCCGTGACTCAAAACCACCTAAGTTGCCAACAATATAAGTAGCTATACCCCCCTAGACAACAACCAAGCCAAGCTCCTAATTCTAGTGTGTCTTTAAAAGACATTGTTAAGTCTCTTGCCACTAATACTTTGCAATTTCAACGGTAGACGAAACAATTTCAATAAGAGGCAAGGGCTAGTATTCAAAGTTTGGACAATCAGATGGGCTAGATGGCAACCGCTATTAGTTGGCTAGAGGCACAAAGTTCGGGGAAATTACCTTCTCAAACGATAGTAAATCCAAGAGAAAATACAAGTGCAATTTGAGAAGTGGTAAGAAGGTCGAGATTCCAGTACAAGCAGCCCCTGCATTGTCAAAGCAAGAAAAGGAGAAAAACATAATTGCAGACGGGAACGTTCCCAATGATGATGATGTACCTAAGCATAAGTATCCACCTCTTTCTGATTATAAACTAGTGGCTCCTTTTTCCCTAGGCTTTGGCAAAGTCTAGAAAATATGGGCAAAATAAAGATTTATGTGAGACTTTTCGTAGATATGAGATAAATATTCCACTTTTAGATGCTATTAAACAAGTACCTCGTTATACTAAATTCCTTAAGAACTGTGTACAATTAAGAGGAAACATAAACTTAAAGGAAGTGAGAAGGTGAGAGTAGGGGAGAATGTTTTTGCAGTTATTCAAAGAAAATTCCCTACAAAGTGCAAAGATCCAGGTATGTTTACTATCCCTTGTACGATAGGTAACACTAGGTTTGAGAAGGCCATGATGGATTTAGGAGCTTCTATCAATCTTATGCCATATTCTATATATGCTACTTTGAAACTTGGACCTTTGAATAAAAGTAGTGTTGTGCTTCAATTGGCTGATAGATCTAATGCCTGTCCTAAGGGTGTAGTTGAGGATGTTCTTGTGCAAGTTAATGATTTGGTTTTCCTTGCCGATTTCTATGCGCTTGATATGGAGAATGGTGATCAAACTGTCCCTATTTTGTTAGGAAGACCATTCTTAAAGACAACCAAGACTAAGATGGATGTTCATAGTGGCTCCCTTACCATAGAATTTGATGGTGAAATTGCTAGGTTTAATATTTATGATACCATAAAATATACTGGTGATGATAATTCTGTTTATTCTATTGCTGTGATTGATTCTTTAGCATAGGAAAATTTTGAATTTGATGGAAAAGATGTGTTGGAAGTTGCCATTAGTAAACATTTTGAGAAAGAGAATGAGGAATTAGCCTTGAGTACTGATTTGCAGGAAACTGTTACTGCATTGAATGATTTTCCCAAGTTATAGCAATCAGGTAACGTTCCTTATATTTTGCTACCAACTTCTAACGAGAGGCCTTTACCCTCTATTTTACAGGGCCCCATTCCAAATTTGAAGCCTCTCCCCAGTCACCTCAAGCAAGTGTTCCTTGGAGACGGAGGAATGTTACCAATAATCATCTCTAATAAACTTAGTGCATTATAAGAAGAAAAACTTGTGCAGGTCCTTAAGGAGCATAAGACGGCTATTAGTTGGACAGTTACAGATATTAAAGGAATTAGCCTATTTACATGCATACATCGTATCTTACTTGAAGAGGGAGCAAAACCTTCCGGTCAACCGCAAAGAAGATTGAACCCGCCCATGATGGATGTAGTGAAGAAGGAGATTATCAAACTTCTTGTAGTTGGAATGATTTATCTTATTTCGGATCGCAATTGGGTTAGCTCAGTTCAAGTGGTTCCTAAATGTAAGCACCCCATTTTTGACCGCTCGGTGGTCTCTAGTCCGTCCAAGCTTGTATTCAAGTCAATACGGAAATTATTTTAGTCAAATCAACTTTCCAAGTCTAATCGCGTCTATCTATTGCTTCGCGGGGCTACCAGGCCCAAGTAGAGGCAAAATGACCAAAATGCCCTTAGGGGCATTGTACGGTCCAATCCTAAATCAGGCGCGTCTTTCCGAAGATGGTAAGTCTCCTTTCCATATTCCAACAGGCACATCTTTCCAAAGACAGTAAGTCCCCTTCCCATATTCCAATAGGCGCATCTTTCCGGAAACGGTAAGTCCCCTTTCCAATTCTAGTAGGTGCGTATTTTCGAAGACGGTAAGTCCCCTTTCTAATTCCAAATCAGGCACGTCTTTCTGAAGACGGTAAGTCCCCTTTCCATATTCCAACAGGCGCGTCTTTCCGAAGACGGTAAGTCCCCTTTCCACATTCTAACAAGCACGTTTTTTCGAAGAGGGTAAGTCCCCTTTCAAATTCCAGCAGGCATGTCTTTCCGAAGATGGTAAGTCCCACATTCCAATAGGCGCGTCTTTTCAAAGACGGTAAGTCCCCTTTCTAATTCCAATAGGCACGTCTTTCTGAAGACGTTAAGACCCCTTTCCAACCCCTTTTCCAATTCCAATTCTAATCCCCCTCTCGAGAAAGCTGATTCCTTGAGACGGTAAGTCTATTCAATCCGGCACGTTTTCCAGAGAAAGTTTCTTCAGAACGGTAAGTCCCTTTAAACCTGTTGACTGGGAAGAGACCCTAAGTCCCCTAGATGGTAGAACGGTTCACCTTTGGCTCCTGCTAGTCTGTCAATACAAAAATGTTTGTTTCGGCACGTCTTCCAAGAAAGTTGACTTCTCAGGCGCTAAGTCCCTTTAGCAGCTTCCCGAGATCCTTTCGGGAATGATCGCGAACCGTCAGAGTAGCGAAAGTACTCGTAAACATCGCAACCGTCAGAGTAGCCAAAATTTTCGCAAACAGGTCGATATAGGGAATTGCCAACAAACCCCTGTATCACGAGACCACTGTCAGAGTGGCCGAAACACTCAAAACCCAGGTCAACACCAGTGCCTGCTAGCCCATTCTGATGAAAAATGACCAAACTGCCCCTAGGGCCATTTTTTGGCATGTTTCTCGAGAATACGCCTAAGTCCTCAGATTGGTAAGTCCACCCTTCCAAGATTGTCTTAAAGGCAATCCGGCATGATTAAGTGCCTTCTTGTCAGTTTCGGGCCAATTCCGAGACTTTTTAGTCCAGATGACCATTTTGCCTATAGGCATCCGAACGCCCCGGGGACCACACCGGATCTGGGTATCAAATCGGTAACTTCTCAAGAATGCTTTTTATAGTATTCCCGACCTTCCTTTATCTTTCCGGATCATTCTGAGTCAGTTCTAGTAAACCCAGTGCAAAATGACCATTTTGCCCCTGGTTGGCCGATCTCCTTTTCAAACTACACCGGCTCTGGGTATCAACCAGGTAACCTTTGGGAGCATTCTAAATAATGTTTCCAAATCTCGAGTCTTTTTTCAGGACATTCTAAGTCCGTCCTGGCAGCTTTCTGGCCCAATTGACCATTTTGCCCCTAATAGCTCGGTCGACCCCTCTAACAAACCCTAATATTATTTTTCAAGTCCATTACCTCTGGGACCCTATTCTAAGGGTTCTTGCCCTTTTTTGGACTTTCGAGCCATTCCCGGTCCCTTAAGTCCTTCCCGAACTTTTCGAAGTCACTCCTAGTGAAGCCAAGCTAAAACTTGCATGATAATCACTAGTACAGGCACCCAAATCTTCTCAAGATACGTTGCTTGCCAACCTTAAAACTTTCCTAACTAGCTGGCACCACTCCTAGTGGCGCTAGAAGCATTTTTGGTCTGGTGCCACTACAACAGGCGCCAGGTCATTCCTTTGTCTATAAATACAGAGCCTCCTCCAGCGTGAAAGAGATTCGTAAACTCAGTCCAAAAACCATACTTTTTGATATATAGAGCTCGTAGCTTCCCAAAACCCTAGTCTCTTTTAGGTTTTCCAAACCCTAGCCTCTATACACAAACCCTAGTCTCCTATACACTCATACACTCTCATATTAGCCTCCAACCCTCCATTGAAGACTTAGATTGCTGCAACTAAAAAGCTTTAAAGATTGAAGACAAACTCTTGAAGACTGAAGCGAAGACCGAAGCAAGACAAGCAAAGAAAAGCGCGCAAAGCTAAGCAAAATAAAGAAGACACAAGGTAGACTTCTTATTTACGTTTACGCATCTTCCCCCCTCTCTTCTCTCTCCTAACCCACTTGGGTTTTCTTCTATTTTAATCCCATAATCTTCTTCCCCCCCCCCCTCCTGCATGATTGAAACAAGGGAATTCCTAGTCCATGTGTAGGATTAGGCTATTGGAGAGTCACCATGTCGGAGGCTTTCTTTTAGTCTAACCGAAGACCACGTAGGTTCAACCCCCTTGATTATGGGGTGAAGCCTTTAACCTTGTATGTTCATGACCCTCTTTGCATTATGCATATTATGATCTTGCATTCCTCCAAAATTTGTTTTAAACTTGTTTTCAAAAGCTTGCATTAACATTGTCTTCAAAATTGCATCAAAATCTTTTTTTTCAAAACTTGTTTTCAAAATTACAATCCTAAGGTGATTCTAGCCTTTCTATGGTTAGGGTTGCTTTAGGAAAATGTTACATTTAAAGT
This sequence comes from Euryodendron excelsum, assembly GCA_033060915.1. Classification (NCBI taxonomy): domain Eukaryota; kingdom Viridiplantae; phylum Streptophyta; class Magnoliopsida; order Ericales; family Pentaphylacaceae; genus Euryodendron; species Euryodendron excelsum. The sequence continues at coordinate 33,665,377 of CM065389.1, forward strand.
GGCCAATATGGTCCATATTTTCAAAACCTTTGTTGTTTTCAAAACCACTATCTTAAAGTGGTTCTAATATTCTTATGGTTACAATCACTTTAGGAAAGTGAGATATTTTATATACTTTCTAAAAACTGTTCTAAAAAATCTCCTCCTAAAAATCTGTTTTCCAACATGCTTTCCATAAACTCTCTCCAATCTTCTTTTCAAAATTGTTTTCAAAAGATCACTCCAAAAACTGTTTTCAAAAACTCCTTTTCGAACTCCTTTCCAAAAAAGCTCTCTTGAAAATTCTTTTCCTAAAAACACTCCCTAGTTTTTCTTCTTAGAAAACTCTCTTCCTTAAAAGCTTTTTCCAACAATCTCCTCTCTATGATTTCTTTCCAATAACTCTCTCTTTTCAAAATTGCATTTCTAGAAACTCCTCTCTAGGATTTCTTTCCAAAAATCTCCCTTTCTAAAAACTCACTTTCCAAAAACTCTTTCCTCAGAGTCCAAGTTAAACCTTATAGCCAAGATTAGGAAACCTTAATTTTCTTCCCAAAAGCATGATTTCCAATCCCTTATTTTGGCCTCAAAACCTAGGTTTCCAAAACCTCTTGTTTTCTATATTAAAACTATATATATATATATATATTTTCAAAACCTATTTTCTATGCCAAAACTATAGCCTTCCAAATCTAGTGTTTCTAAAACTTCCTCTCCTAAATCCATGCCAAATCCAATCTCCTGTTTAGGAAACTAGATCCAATCCTCCGTTCTTTTAAACAAAATCAAAACGCTTCTTCTTAGGAACAAAATTCAAATCTTTCCTAATTCAACTCCTTCCTAATCTTCTACTTTCCTAAATCTTAAGTTTCTAAAACTTGAACATAAAAATCTTTCCTAAATTTTAAAACTCAACTTCCACATTTTTCCTAATTCAACCATTTCCTAATTCTATCCCTTTCCAAATCTAAGTTTTCAAATATTTCTTAAACACAAACCTTTCCTAATCTCAAGAATTTCTAAAACTCAAATTTTGAATCTTTCTAAAATTCTAAACTTCCCCAAACTTCCAATCTTTCAAATCTAAAACTTTCTAAATTCTAAACTTTTCAATTTTCAAAACTTTCTAAATTCAAAACTTTCTTAAAACGAAACATTCCCTAATTTCAAAACCTTTTCTAATTTCAAAACTTTCCTAATTCAAAAACTTTCTTAAAATGAAACCTTTCCTAATTCGAACACTTTCCTAAAATGAAACTTTCCTAAAATGAAACGTTCCTAAAACGGAACCTTCTTAAAACAAAACTTTCCTAATTCGAACCTTTCCTAATTTGAATCTTTCCTAAATCCAATCTTCCAAGTCTAACATTCGAGTCCAATCTTTCTTAATCTCAAGTCCTTTCTAAATCCTATGTTTCCTAAGTCTAGGTTTTTCAAAACTCTATCTTTCCAAATCTAGTTCAAGTTCTTTTCCAATGGTCAAATCCTCTTTCGAGTTCAATTCTAGGTCTAAGTTCAATCTCTCAATCTTCCATTCCAAATTCCAATTCAATCTCTTTTTCAAATCAAATCATCTATTTTCTAACGGACTCTTGTTCGAACTACGACTGACCTGATTCCTCAAAAAGGATACGTAGGCAACCCTTATGGGTGTGGTCACAACCTTTTTCAAATCTCAAATTCCACAATCTTTTTCAAGCTTTTATTTCCACAACCTTTTTCAAATCTCCAATTCCATAATCTATTTCAAACTTGCAACTCCAAATTTCTATTTCCAAATCTCTATTTCCAATTTCTAAAACTTTCTAATTTCAAATCTATCTTTTTCCAAATTTCTTTTTATTCCAAATCAATTTCTTTCCAAATCTATTTTTCAAATTTCTTTTCTTGCACTTGCATATCATGTATCATATCTTTTGAAACATTATTTTTCTAAAGTGAATAGGATTGGACATTTGTTAGTTGAAGACTCTCATAGGTGAATCTAGGGTAAATAGACATGTAGGTACTGCAAGGGCGGGCTAAGGTGATGGCTTAGTGCATCTTCCTTACACGTAACCAACCTCCGAACCTAGATCATTGTTTTTGAAAGACCAAAATGGAGTTATTTTTCTAAGAAGGGTTCAAATATTTTCCAAAGGTTGCTAAACAACCCGTTTTCTTAAAAATCATCTCTTGAGGAGATATTTTCAAAATCATTTTCAAGAACCCTAAGTGTAGTCTTCAGATTGTGCTTAGTTTTTAGATGACCTAACTCACCTTAATCAAGTTAGGTGGCGACTCCAAATTGTTTTCCAAAAGCCCTTTATTCAAATCTATTTTCAATTCAAACCTAGTCGCACTCATTCTTCTAGGAGGGTGAGTTCTAACGAGAGAGTACAATATTTTTTCCACTTATGTGTATATTCCTTGAGTGCGAAAAATCTGGGAGCAACACTAAAAAGACTAGAATAACTATTGTGAAAAATCAGAATGATGAGTTAGTTCCTACCCGTGTTCAGAATGGGTGACCGGTTTATATAGATTATAGAAAATTAAATGTTGTAACCCGCAAGGACCACTTCCCTTTACCTTTTATTGATCAAATGCTTGAAAGGTTAGCTGTTCATTCTTAATATTGTTTCCTTAATGGTTTTTCAGGTTATTTTCATATTGCAATTGCTCCGAAGGATCAAGAAAAGACAACTTTTACATGCCCATTCGGGAATTTTGCATATCGTCGCATGCCCTCTGGCCTTTACAATGCTCCAGCCACTTTCCAAAGGTGTATGGTTAGCATATTTTTAGATTATATTAAGCATATCATAGAAGTCTCTATAGATGATTTCACAGTTTATGGAGACTCCTTTGATAATTGTTTGTATAACCTTACACTTGTTCTTCAAAGATGTATAGAAACTAACCTTGTGTTAAATTCTAAAAAAATGTCATTGTATGGTTGAATAAGGTATAGTTTTGGGTCATGTTGTTTCATCCAGGGGAATTGCAGTAGATAAAGCTAAAGTTGATATTATTCAATCTTTACCTTATCCCACTAATGTGCAGGAAGTTCGTTCTTTTCTTGGACATGCAGGTTTTTACCGAAGATTCATCAAGGACTTCTCCAAAATAGCATTACCCCTATGCAAGTTTCTACAAAAAGATATGGGTTTTAAGTTTGTTGAGAAGTGTAAAGAGATGTTTGATAAGCTGAAGGAACTGTTGACTTCTACCCCAGTTATCCAACCCCCTGATTGGAACATTTCTTTCGAGATAATGTGCGACGCAAGTGATTATGCAGTAGGCATTATTTTGGGTCAAAGAATTGGAAAAGCGTCTCATGCCATTTATTATGCTTCTAGAACTTTGAATGATGCCCAGAGAAATTATACTATTACTGAAAAAGAACTTTTAGCTATTGTCTTTACTTTAGAAGAGTTTTGATCATATTTACTTGGTACTAAAGTCATTGTTTACTCTGATTATGCAGCTCTTCGTTGATGATGAAGAAAGAGGCAAAACAAAGATTAATAAGATGGATACTTCTCTTGAGTGAATTTAATTTGGAGATCAAAGACAAAAGAGGGACAGAAAATTATGTTACGGATCATTTGAGTCATTTAGTTTATCTGGAGGATGAACTTCGTCTGCAAGAAACATTCCTTGACGAGCAATTGTTCTCTGTGAGTGTGACATTACCTTGGTATGCGAATGTTGTAAATTATTTGGTTACTAATATGTTACCTCCTAGTTTGTCTAAGGCTTAAAAAGATAAGATCAAGACTGATGCTAAATACTGTGTGTGGGATGACCCATACTTATGGAAGCATTGTGCAGATCAAGTGATAAGAAGGTGCATTCCTGAAAATAAAATTATTTCTATTCTCACCTTTTGTCATTCTTATGCTTGTGAAGCTCACTTTGGAGCTAAGAGGACGATGAGAAAAGTGCTAGAATGTGGTTTCTATTAGCCTTCTTTATTCTGAGATCCTTATCAAAAGACAGGTAATATATCCCAACGGAATGAGATGCCACAAACCCCAATACTATTTTGTGAAATTTCTATGTTTGGGGCATCGATTTTATGTGACCGTTCCCTGTATCTTTCGGTTATGTTTATATTTTGATAGTTGTTGATTATGTCTCGAAATGGGTGGAAGTTAAAGCTACCAGAACTGATGATTCTAACGTTATCACAAATTTTATCAAGTCTAACATATTTTTCAGGTTTGGAATTCCAAGAACTCTAATAACTGATCGAGGCACTCACTTTTGCAATTCAACTGTGGAGACTTTGCTGAGAAAGTACCATGTGGCCCACAAGGTGTCAACTTCCTATCATCCGCAAACTAGTGGACAAGCGAAAGTGTCAAATCGAGAGATCAAGTCCATCATTTAAAAAACGGTTAATCCAAGTAGGAAAAATTGGAGTTTGCACTTGGATGATGCCTTATGGGTGTATAGGACTGCATATAAGACGCCCATTGGTATGTCACCTTATCGATTGGTGTTTGGGAAACCATGCCACTTTCCAGTTAAGTTAGAACACAAAGTTTATTGGGCTATCCAAAGTTTCAACATGAAGATAGATCAAAGTGGACAACACAGTAAGTTGTAACTACAAGAGTTAGAGGAAATTTGCAATGATTCCTATGAGAGTACAAGGATTTACATGAAAAAGATGAAGGCTTTTCATGACAAGATGATCTCTAGGAAGGAGTTTAAAGTTGATCACAAAGTCATTCTATACCATTCATAGCTTCGTTTGTTTCCGGGTAAGTTGCGTTCTCGTTAGATTGGACCTTTTGTCGATACTAATATTTTTCCTCATGGTGCAGTTGAAATTCAAAGTTTAGCCACTTCCAAAGTATTCAAAGTGAATGGCCATAGACTTAAGCATTTCTATGAAGGTTTCCAAGTGGAGAATGTGGAGACACTGGATTGTCGCGCCCAGATTTTTTGCACTCGAGGAATACACACACAAGCAGAAAAAATATTGTGCTCTCTCGTTAGAACTCACCCTCCTAGAAGAATGAGAGCAACTAAATTTGAATTGAAAATAGATTTGAATAAAGGGCTTTTAAAAAACAATTTGGAGTTGCCACCTAACTTGATTAAGGTGAGTTAGATCACCTAAAAACTAAGCATAATCCAAAGATTACACTTAAGGTTTTTAAAAAACAATTTTGAAAATACTTCCTCAAGAGAGGGTTTTTAGGAAAACAGGTTATTTGGCAATCTTTAGAAAATATTAAGTCCTTTTTTGAAAATAACTACGTTTTGCTCTTTCAAAAACAGTGATTCGAGGTTCGGAGGTTAGTTACGTATAGGGAAGACGCACTAAGCCACCATCCTACCCTGCCTTTGCAGTACCTACATGTATATTCACCTTAGATTCACCTATGAGAGTCTTCAACTAACAAATGTCCAATCCTATCCACTTTACAAAAGAATTTTTAAAAGAATGATGCATGATATGCAACTGCAAGAAAAAAAGAGTTGGAAAATAGATTTTGGAAATAGATTTGAAAAGAAATTGATTTTTTAAAAAAAAAGAGATTTGAAAAGATAGATTTGAAATTAGAAAGTTTTAGAAATTGGAAATAGAGATTTGAAAACAGATTTTTGGAATTGAAAACTTGAAAATAGATTATGGAATTTGGAGATTTGAAAGAAGATTGTGGAAATAGAAGCTTGAAAAAGGTTGTGAACCGCACCCATGAGGGTTGCCTACGTATTCTTTTTGAGGAATCAGGTCAGTCGTAGTTCAGACCAGAGTCCGATAGAAAATAGAAGATTTTGTATTTGAAAAGCATTTGATTTAAACTTAGAATAGAAGATTGGAAATTCGACTTCGGAATTAGAAAGATTGGACTTGTTTTGAAAATATTGAGGTTTAGGAAATCTAGACTTAGAAAAGAGAGGATTTAGGAAAGACTTGAGGTTTAAGAAAGATTTGACTCGAATATTGGACTTGGAAGATTAGGGAAAGATTGGATTTATAAAAGGGTCCGAATTAGGAAAGTTTCAAAATAGGAAAGTTTTGTTTTAGGAAAGTTTTCAAATTAGGAAAGTTTTGAAATAAGAAAGGTTTTGAAATAGGAAAGGTTTCATTTTAAGAAAGTATTAAAATTGGAAAGTTTTGGATTTGGAATGTTTTATAATGGGGAAAGTTTTGAAAGTAAGAAAGTTTTGAGTTTAGAAAGTTTTAGATTTAAAAAGATTCAAAGTTTGAGTTTACCAAATTCTTGAGATTAGGAAATGTTTGAGTTTAAGAAAGATTTGAAAACTTAGATTTGGAAAGTTAAGATTTGGAAAGAGATGGAATTAGGAGAGGTTGGAATTAGGAAAAATTAAGAAGCTTTTAAGGAAATATTTAAAAGTTTAAGTTTTGGAAACCTAAAGTTTAGGAAGGTATGAGATTAGGAAGAAGTGGATTAGGAAAGATTTAGACTAGGAAGGATGGAGATTTTTATTCCCTAAAGGATTGAATTTTGTTTCTCAAAAGAGATGGTGTGATTTTGTTTCAAAAAACGGAGGATTGGATCTAGTTTCCTAAACGAGAAAATTGGATTTTGTTTCCAAAAGAGGAGATAGGATTTGGTCATGGATTTGGAATACTATAGTTTTGATGTGGAAAAGAGGTTTTTGGAAACTTATAGTTTTGGTGTAGAAAATAAGAGGTTTTGGAAACCTAAGTTTTGAGACCAAAATATGGAATTGGAAACTATGTTTTGGAGGAGGAAAATTAGGGTTTTCTAATCGAAGGTTTTAAGACTTCACTTGGGCTCTAAAAAAAGAAATTTTTAGAAAGTGAGCTTTTAGAAAGAGAGATTTTTCGAAGGCAATCCTAAAGATGAGTTTTTGGAAAACGAATTTTGAAAAGAGAGGTTTGGAAAGGAGTTTTTAGGAAAGAGTTTTTGAAAAGAGTTTTTCTAAGAAGGAGACCTAGGGAACGTTTTTAGAAAGTGAATTTTAAAGAGAACGTTTTGGAAAGGAATTTAAAAAGAATTTTTGGAAAGCGAATTTTGAAAATAGATTAAAGAGAATTTTTAGAAAGTGTATTAAAAAAAAGGGATTTTTAGAAAGAGAAATTTTTGAAAAGGGAGTTTTTAGAGAGTTCATAAAAATATATCACTTTCCTAAAGCGGTCCTAACCATAAGAAGATTAGAAACACTCTAAGATAGTGGTTTTGAAAACAAAAAGGATTTTAAAATATGGACCACATTGGTCACTTTAAATATAACACTTTCCTAAAGCTGCCCTAGCCATGGAAAGGCTAGAATCACCTTAGGATTGTAATTTTGAAAACAAGTTTTGAAGAAGAAGATTTAATGAAAGTTTTGAAAACAAGTTTAAAACAAACTTTGGAGGAATGCAAGATCATGATATGTACAATGCAAGTTAGGGTCATGAACGTACAAGGTTAAGGCTTCACCGCATAATCAAGGGGGCTGAACCCACGTGGTCTCTGGTTAGACTAAAAGAAGGCCCTCGATACGGTGACCTCCAATAGCCTAATCCTACACATGGAACAGGAAGTCCCTTGTTTCAAGCATGCAAGAAGGCGGGGGGGGGAAGAAGATAGGGGATTAAAATAGAAGAAAACCCAAGTGGGTTCAGAGAGAGAAGAGAGAGGGGGAAGATGTGTAAACTTAAATAAAGAGCCTACCTTGTATCTTCTTTATTTTGCTTTGCTTTGGGCGTTTTGTTTTTCTTGCTTGCTTTTCTTACTTCAGTCCTTGCTTCGCTTCAATCTTTAAGAACTTGACTTCAATCTTCGGGAGCTTCGAAGTTGCAACACTTCAAGTATTTAATAGAGGCTTTAAGGCTAGTGTATAAGTGTATAAGAGTATATGTAAGGGTATAGGAGGCTAGGGTTTAGGAAACCTAAAGGAGACTAAGGTTTAGAGAGGCTTCGAACTCTGTATATCAAAAAGTACGGTTTTTAGACTGAGCTTGTGAACCTCTTTCACGCTGGAGGAGGCTTTGTATTTATAGAAAGCGGAATGACCTAGCGCCTGTTGTAGTGGTGCCAGGCCAAAAAAACCTTTTGGCGCCACTAGGAGTGGCGCCAGCCACTTAGGAAAGTTTTTAAGGTTGGCAAGTAACATATCTTCAGAAGATTTGGACGCCTGTACTAGTGACTACCATGCAAGTTTTAGCCTGGCTTCACTAGGAGTGACTTCAGAAGGTCCGGGAAGGATTTAAGGGATCGAGAATGGCCCGGAAAGTCAAAAAGAGATAGGAACCCTTAGAATAGGGTCTCGGAGGTATTAGACTTGAAAAATGATGTCAGGATGTGTTTAAAGGGTTGACCGAGCCATTAAGGGCAAAATGGTCAACTAGATCAGAAAACTACTAGGAAGGACTCGAAATGTCCTGGAAGAAGCCTCAAGGTTTGGAAACATTATTTAGAATGTCCCAAGAGGTTACCGGTTTGATACCTAGAGTCGGTGTGGTTGGAAAAGACGATTGGCCCACTAGGGCCAAAACGGTCAATTCGTACCGGGTTTGCCAGAATTGACTTGGAATGATCCGAAAAGATAATGAAAGGTCGGGAATACTATAAGAAGCATTCTCAGAAGATTACCAGTTTGATACCCAGAGCCGGTGTGGTTCCCGAGGCATTCGAATGCCTAGAGGCAAAATAGTCATCTTGACCGAAAAGTCTTAGAATTGGCCCGAAACTAACTAGAAGGCACCTAATCATGCCAGATTGCCTTTAAGACGATCTTGGAAAGGTGGACTTACCATTCTGAGGACTTAAGTACTTTCTTAAGAAACGTGCCAAAAATGGCCCTATAGGCAGTTTGGTTATTTTTCACCGAAGTAGGCTAGTGGGTACCGGTGTTGACCTAGGTTTTGAGTGTTTCTGCCACTCTGATGGCGGTCCCGTGATACAGGGGTTTGTTGGCAATTCTCTATATCGACCTGTTTACGAGTACTTCTGCTACTCTGACGGTTGTGATGTTTACGAGTACTTCTACTACTCTAACGGTTCGCGATCATTCCCGAGACTGCCTGATCTTAGGAAGCTGCTAAATGGACTTAGCGCCTGAGGAATCAACTTTCTCAAAAGGCGTGCCAAAATGGACATTTCTGCATTAGCGGGCTAAAAGACGCCAAAGGTGGACCATTCTACCATCTAGGGGACTTGAGGTTTCGTCCCGGTCGACGAGTTTGAAGGGACTTATTGTTCTGAAGAGTTCACTCGGAAACGTGCCAGATTGGAGGGTCTTACCACTTTAAGGAATCAACTTTCTCGAAAGGTATGCCGGATTTAATTGGAATTAGAATTAGAATTGGAATTGAAAATGGAATTGGAAAGGGGACTTACTGTCTTCGGAAAGACGTGCTTGTTGGAATTGGATCGAACATTACCCCCAAGGGCATTTTGGTCATTTTACTTCTATTTGGGCCCAAAGGGTCCGCGAAGTTGATTTGGAAAGTTGATTGACAGGATTAGACTTGGAAAGTTGATTTAGATTGGAATATGTCCATATTGACTCAAATACAAGTCTGGACAGAATGGAGACTGCCGAATGGGCAAAAATAGGGTGCTTACAGCTACTCCTCTTTTTCTGTCTTTGCTTGTCAAAGACAGAAAACGATAGAGTAAGAGTCCCATGTTGACCGTGAGGCGGTCAGAGGGACGAGTTTGGAAATTTTAAAAAACGGGAGTTTAGAAATGGATATTAGACCCAAAAAGCCTTTGAAATCAAGTTTTGGCCAGGAAAAGGCAAAGCTGCCCAGAATTGGCAATTGGCCCACTAGTAGTGGCGCCACTGCTAGTGGCGCCTAGGCCTGGGATCAAAACCAGCATTTGCTGGTTCGACGCTGCTACGGGTATTGAAGGTTTTTCGCGAAACCGAGAGGCATTGCGGGAAAACTGACTTGGACATTGAAGGAGTGCTTCACGGAGACCACGGGGGATTGCCGGAAGTGAATGCCATCGCCGGAAAAGTCATCAGAAGTGAAGTTTTCACCGGAGAACTCCAAGAGGTGAGTTTTCTATCTTATGTTGATTTGAACGTGTAGAATTTCGTTTAAGTCGTGTGAATAGTGAAAATTGATGTTTTGATATGTTTTGAACACTGTGGTGATGTTATTTTTGCATTTTGATGCTTGTTTGATTGAATTTGCATAATTTTACATGATTGTGTAAAGGAGGTTTTCTGCAGGAATTTGGGATTTGTTCCTACAGCTTGGTTGTTGAGTTTTTCGGCTAGATTTTTGTACTACGTGCCTTAGAAAAATGTGTTTAACAATCGTATAAAGTTTCGTGATTTTTTTGAAAACTCGGTGAATTTTTTATTTTTTGAAAAATAGAAAAATACTTAGAAAATTAAGAAAATTTAAGAAATTTATGAAATTTTAGAGTTTAAAGTTTAGAAAAATTTGGAAATATTTTAAAAGAATATTTGAATGATTTTGTGGAATTTTAGGACATCTTTGAAAATCGTTAACTTATTGAAAAAGAAAACATGTGTTTTGAAAAATTCAAAAATTTGAAAATTATGCGTGGGTGTTGATGTTATGTGATTTTGAAGTTGTGAAGTGTACGATTTATGTTTTATGTTGACATTGTGAGTGTGGTAAGGACTGTTTTTAAACAAAACTCTGCCAAAATTTTTAAAAATTAGGAAAATAGTTGGAAAAGGTTTTGAAATAAAATCTTTTTGAAGGAAAAAGACAAAACCCTTGAGATTTTAGAAAACTCGTTTTGACTCAAAGTTGAAAAATCAAAATGTGTAGGAAATTCAATTTGACCTAGGAGTGGAATTTTAAATTCAAAATGTGTAGGAAATTCATTTTGACTTATTATTTGAAATCTTTATATATATATATATATATATTGTTTACTTTGTTGTTTGTTTTTATTACTTATTTATTTTATTATTATTTTTCTTCCACTTTTATTTTCTTATGTATATACCATATATTAACACCTCTTACCTTGGTTTACCTTTTTAAGATGGCGGATGCGGGTGATGATAGTTCCGAGAGGAGACGCCGCTTCGGGAAAGCGGCTCGGACGAATTCTGTCAATAGTTCCAGTCGATCCAGGGGTAGTCACAAATTAGCTAACATGGCATTTTCTAGCCGAAATGGAAGAGGGGAGCAGGTCTCTAGTCGACCCCTTCCCTCCAGTTGAGCCAGCCTTCGAGGATGGGATGGACGTCGAGATTTCCCACCTTTGACTTTTAGGATGGCTGACGCTACTTTGAGTTGGCTACGGGTTTGGTATGATAGGAATCCTCCAAATGAGCGAGACATTTTTCACTGGTCCTTTGGTTGCATGGCTTCTCTCCTATTGGTATAGCTTGTTTTTTGGCAGTGGTTCCCTTTTGGCCATCTGACTTGTCTCTCTTCTATTTTGGGGAATGTGAGCTTGCCTCTAGTCCCCATAAGTATGACTTCCTCCTAAGTCTTCGGGATAGTTCAACTGACATTATGGGATCTACTTTTCCTAATGGCTACGTCACGATTGTCTCTTTTCAGCTTGGGCTCCATTGTGCGGCCTTTTCTTCTGATCTACTGCCCTAGTTTCCTTATGTCCTAGTGAAGTTCTTGTTTCTCTCATTTTGAATTTGTGACGAATAGGGGATTAGCATACTTCTCAAGATTGGTCCATTTCTCCATGATAGCCCTAGCTCTGCTTCTCCTGAACTTGTTGATATTTTTGCTGGGAGGGATGACTTGGTCGACTGTCGGTTATGTGCACTACTTATCAAGATTTGTGAAGGGCACTCCCATGCTCCTATGGTCGTGGGAGAGACCTTTGTGAGCCTTACCAGACTATAGCAGGGGGTCGATGCTCATTTTCGGGGATATGCTTCACTCTTCTAGCTCCGGGCAATTGGACATTTATTTGTTACCCATCCTTTTTAGCATACATGGTATCCTGAGTCGGAAGTCATTTGATTGGGGAGGTCGAGGGTGGGCCATTGTCCCATTCTCTATTTCTTGTCGACCATGGAAGTCCAAACTTTCTGAAGCGTGTACTGATGCTGGGGATGTCTGAATGGTGGCTTTAGCTCCTTTTTATGTTTTACCTCGTTCCTTGTTTCCTATTTGAGAAATAAAGTTAGTTTTTGTACAAAAACAGTTTACTTATGCCAATTCTAAAAATGCACAGATAAAGGGGTGAATACATGTTATACTCTTTTTATTTGTTTATTTATTATATATATTTTTTTATTATATTTTTTTTTTATGAATGCACATGGAATTAGATGTATGACTTATTTTGCATGTCCTACTTTCTTTTTTTTTTATGTATATATGTTTTATGAATGCACAGGTTCATACAGGAATGGAATTTAATACATGTTTTACTTTTGGATGAATGTACTTACAGGAATGAAATTGAATGCATGCCATGCTTTTTGATGAATGCATGAATAGATACAAACTACACATAAATTTAAATGGATGTACAGATTATACATGCTAGGGATGCATTAGTAATACATATATATAATCTATTTACAAAGAATGTCCCAGGATTGTCCCAGGGCCCATACTCTCAGGAATCTGTTTCCTTTCTAGGATTCTGCCCCATTTAGTTTTGTCCCACTCTCATCGAGGTGTGATAGCATTTGCCCCATTCTCCAGGAATCTTGACCTTTCGGTTTACTATTATATCCCTACTTTCTACAGGGTTACTATTTGGGGTTTTTCTAATCTCACTTGGTTTTTTCTCTCAGATCTTCCAAAATGCCACCAGGGCTAGAGCGATAACTCGCATGCCTTTTGCAGAGCGATAAATAGCTAAGCCCTTAATCCGAGAAGACTTCTTTTAGGACCGTAATGCAGGCTGGGTTTAGGGGTTGTAAGAAACGAAGGGATATTTAGGCTCAAAGATCTTCTTTTAGTGGGTTGTTTAAACCAAAACCATCTGAGCACACATTGGAGCATGAGATTTCCCTTGCATTCCCTTCCAGTTCTCTTTTCTCATCCTACTTGTCTTGGTATTGTTCAAGCTTATTTGGACTAAGCAATTTTCTTTGATCAGAAAGGACTTTAATTTGGACTGTAATGTAGGCTAGGTTAAGGGGTTTATGAATGAAAAGGATATGCAGGCTCAAATTTGATATTATTTCTAGTAGGGTTTAGATCTACACCATCCTTAGTTGGTCTTCCAGCGGGGTTTCATCCCCTAATATCCTCCTTTAGCTTCAGCAGCACGTCTAGCTCATTTAGATCAAGCAATCTTTTTTCTAATTGGAGAGGACTTTAACAGGCCCGTAATGTAGGCCACGGCTTTGGGTTTTTATAAGAGAGGGTAAAGGCTCGAACCTATTGCTTCTACTGGGCTTCTTTGTTACCTAGGATCACCTTCGACTAACTATATATTCTTCAAGGAGTTCACCTTTCTTGTAGTTTGATTCTTGACCCTCTAACAGAGTTGCCCTTTCTTTTTTTTTTTTTTTTTTACTTGCCTCGAGGTAGCTTTTTCTCTTTGCTTTTCTGTTTCATCCCTTTCTTTTTGCTATCTATAAGACGAACATTTCCATAACTTTTTTCTCTCAAATCCTTTCCTTAGCATTTCAATTTAATCCATTATAGGCGGTGATCCCTAGGTTGGGATTTCTTTTTAGAAAAAAGGTAACTAACTTAATAGGTTTGACAAGGGTTGCTTTTAACTGTACGGGAAATGAAATGAGGGTCTCTCTTCATTTTGAACAAGATTGCTTGATCCATAGAGCCTTCACGTTACTTCAGCTTGATGGTCGATGACATTCTCTACAAGATCTTCTGCTGCCTGTCTACCCCAGTGTAGGGGGATGGTTTCGGATCGGGGTTGACAAAAAATCTTCCGCTTTCTGCAAGGCACTAATGGGTTAAGCAAAGGGGATATTTTTATGTATAGTAGTAGAATTGAGAGCCTCTAATCATTTTAAATTGAATCACTTAGTCCATAAAGCCTTTGTACAAAATTTAGACAATATTCCTAGGGATGATGTGTTTCTTTCAGTGAACCCCTACATGTTCTATCAAATCAACTATTATGTGCTTACCCCAATGTGGGGGATGGCTCTTGGTTTGGGGTTATCTGAAAAGAAATTATGTATAGCTCTAGTGGGCTGAGCAAAGGATAATTTTTATTCGGGATAAATAGAACAATGGCTCCTCATCATTTTGAGTACTCGACTGCACATCGCTTAGCTAGGATATCACGTAAGTGTTGCCTTTTCAATGAACTCTTCACCTTTTTTATGAGACTATCTCCTTGCTATCTCTCACTCTCTCTTTGTCTCTTAAAGGTTTTGACCCCTTTTTGAATGGGTTGCGCATGCTATCCCATCATTCAAGTCGAGTCATTTATCAAATGGGAAAGAATCCTTAAACGCAACAATCGTCCACAAGAGTATGAGGCAAAGGGAATAAATTGGGAACTACCTATTTTCATTTAAAAATATGATTACATAGCATGCAGTGTTTATTTAAAGAAGATATGCAAGAACTAGAAAGACGAAAGGAAAATAAACGAATTTAATGAAAACCTCCCTTTTCTAGTGGACCTCTTGATGAGAACCCCTATCAGGGTTTTGAAGCTGTGTCAACTTCTTTGGTATTTCATGCTCCGGGTGTATCACCAAATGATAGAGGACAGATTGATAGATCTTCTGCAGTGTTTAGCATGCATTTGGAAGTTAGGAGATTCTTTTATAGTAATACACGGGTCTGACAGAACTTTGCAAACGATGAAGCCCTCTTTTGCAGGGACGATGATTATCGCGACATGGTTTGGAGGTAACGTCTTGTTGATGGATGATTAGTTCTTCTTGCTCTCTGATGTAGGTTTGGCCTCTTCTAACAACTAGACTTATCCTTCCATGAGTTTGAATTTGGTGGGATACTAGAAGGATTCCATGAATTAAATTGTGCTCTTTGACCTACAAAAAGAAAAAGAAAAATAGAATGCAGTCAGCATGTGGAGTTGGAGGTTCTATGTAATGCATGTCCTATGTGTAAGCACCCCATTTTTGCCCGCTTGGTAATCTCCGAGCTGACCAAGCTCACTTTCACACATCACATGCATAGTTAGACTCTAAGCTAGCCTTTTTAACTTGAATTTAGTTCACCAGTCGCTTCTCGGGCCCTACGGGCCCACTTGAAGCTAAATGACCGTATTATCCCTAGGCATTCGAACGCCCCGGGAACCACACCGGCTCTGGGTATCAAACCAGTAACCTTTTGAGATTACTTCTTATGGTATTCTCAACCTTCCTCTACCTTTCTAGATCATTCCGAGTCAGTTCCAGCCAACCTAGTGCGAAATGACCGTTTTGCCCCTGGTAGGCCGGTCGCTTTTTCCGACCACGCCGGCTCTGGAAATCAAACCGGCAACCTCTAGAAACATTCTGAATAATGTTTCCAGATCCCAAGTCTTCTTCCAGGACAATCCGAGTTCACCCCGGCAACTTCCTAGTCCGATTGACCGTTTTGCCCCTAAAGGCCCGATCAACCTTTTCGACACATCTTATCCTCACTTTTCAAATCAAATACCTCCACGACACTATTTTAAGTGTTCCTGCTCCTTTCCGGCCTTCCGGGTCATTCCCGGCTCCTTCAAATCATTCCCGGACTTTCCGGAGTCACTCCTAGTGAAGCCAGGCTAAAAATTGCATGGTAGTCACTAGTACAGGTGCCCAAATCTAGTCAAAGATACATTGCTTGCCTATCTTAAACATTTCCTAATTGGCTGGCGCCACTAGGAGTGGCGCCAGTATAAAATTTGGCCTGGCGCCACTACAACAGGCGCTAGTGTTGTCCAATCTCTATAAATACAGAGCCTCATTCAACGTGAGGGGGATCCGAAAACTCAACCTAAAAATCATATATTTTGATATACAAAGCTCGAGCACCTCTTAAACCCTAGCCTCCTTAGGTTTCTCCAAACCCTAGCCACCCTACACAAACCCTAGTCTCCTATACACTCATACACATGCCCATACACTCATAGACTAGCCTTCAACCATCCTTTGAAGACTTGAGTAGCTGAAATCCAAAGCTTGAAGACAACTCTTGAAGACTGAAGGTGAAGATCAAGACGAAGACCGAAGACCGAAGACAGCACGGCGCACAAAATAAACAAGACATACGGTAGGCTCCCAATTTAAATTTCCGCACTTCCCCCTCTCTCTTCTCTCTCCTAACCCACTTGGGTTTTCTCTATTTTAATACCCTGTCTCTTCCCCCCCCCCCCCTGCTTTGCATGCTTAAAACAAGGGGATTCCCGGTCCATGTGCAGGATTGGGCTATTGGAGAGTCACCGTGTCGAGGGCTTTCTTCTAGTCTAACCAGAGACCACGTGGGTCTGACCCCCTTGATTATGTGGTGAAGCCTTAACCTTGTATGTTCATGACCCCAAATTGTATTGTGCATATCATAGTCTTGCATCTTCTAAAAACCGTTTTCAAAGTTGTTTTTCAAATCATTTTCAAACTTGTTTTCAAAATTGCATCAAAATCTTTTTTTCAAAAACTTGTTTTCAAAACCACAATTCTAGGGTGATTCTAGCCTTTCCATGGCTAGGGTTGCTTTAGGAAAGTGTTACATTAAAAGTGACCTTTTTGGTCTATATTTTCAAATCTTATTGTTTTTCAAAACCACTTTCTTAAAGTGGTTCTAGCCCTATTATGGTTAGAATTGCTTTAGGAAAGTGAGACGTTTTCATACTTTTCAAAAAACTCTCTCTTCAAAAATCTCTTCCTAACAATTTCTTTTTCAACATACTTTCCTAAAACTCTCCTCTTCAAAATTGTTTTCAAAAACTCCCTTCCAAAATCTATTTTTCAAAACTCTCTTTTTCAACTCCTCTCCAAAATCTTTTTCTCAAAATTCACTTTCTAAAAACACTCCCTAGATTCACCTTCCTAAAAACTCTCTCAAAAAACCTTTCTAAAAAACTCTCTTTCCAAAATCTTCTTTCTAGAAGTTTTCTCTCTAGGATTTTCTTTCTAAAATCTACGTTTCTAAAAACACACTTTTCAAAACTCCTTCTCTTTAAAATCCTTTTCCAAAAGCTCCCTCTTCAAATTCACTTTCCAAAAGTTCCTCCCTAGGATTCCCTTCTAGAAAACCTTCGTTTCTAAAAAACGCACTTTCCAAAAACTCTTTCCTTAGAGCCCAAGTCAAGCCCTAGAACCCACAATTAGGAAACCCTAATTTTCTTTCCAAAAACATGGTTTTCAAACCTTGCCCCAAACTTAGGTTTCCAAAACCTTTTGTTTTCTACATCCAAACTATACATGTTTCCAAAACTTCTTTTCTACGTCAAAACTATAATTTTTCAAATCTAGGGTTTCTAGAATCTCCTTTTCCAAATCCTTGCCAAATCTTATCTTCCCTTTTGGAAATCGAATCAAATCTCCCCGTTTAGGAAACTAGATCCCGTCCTCCGTTTTTGGAAACAAAATCAAATCTTTTCTTTTAGAGACCAAATCCAATTCTTTCCAAATCCAAATCTTTCCTAATTCAAATCCTTCCTAAACTTCCACTTTCCTAAACCTTAAGTTTCCAAAAACTTGAACATAAAAATCTTTCCTAATTTAACCCCCTTTCTAAATCTTAACTTTCCAAATTCAAGTTTTCAAAACCTTTCCTAAATTCAAGCCTTTCCTAATTTCAAGACGTTCTAAAATTCAAACTCTAAAACTTTCTAAATCCTAAACTTTCTAAATTTCAAATCTTTCTAAAATTCTAACCTTCCTAGATTCAAAACTTTCTTAAGTTAAATCTTTCTAAACCCAAATCTTTCTAAATTCTAAACTTTCCTAAAACTTCAACTCTTTCCAATTTCAAAACTTCCTTGTTCCCAAAGCTTTCTTATTTTCAAAACTTCCTTGTTTTCTAAACTTTCCTACTTTCAAAACTTCCCTTTTTCAAAACATTACAAAATTCAAAACTTTCTTAACTTGAAACTTTCTAAATTCTAAGTCTTTCCTAAACTAAACTTTTCCTAATTCAATATTTCCCATTTCAAAACTTTCCAAAAATAACACTTTCCTAATTCGAAACTTTCCCAATCCAAATCTTTCCTAAATTCCAAGTTTCCAAATCTTTCCAAATCTTCCAGATCCAACATTCCAATCCAATCTTTCTTAATCTCAAGTCTTTCCTAGGTCTCCTATCTTCCCTAAGTCTAGGTTTCCTAAACCTCCATCTTTTCACAACCAAGTCTTTCCAAAATCAATCTTTCCAAAGCAAGTCCAATATTCTCAATTTCAATTTCCAATCTCCTTTTCTAATCTCAAATCAAATCCAATTTTCAATTCAATCTCTTTCTTCCAATCCAATCTCTCTCTTCAAATCAATCTATTTTCAATCGGACTCCGGTCCAAACTACGACTGACCCGATTCCCCCAAAGAGATACGTAGGCAATCTTCATAGGTGCGGTCACAACACTTTTCAAACTTTCAATTCCACCCTCATGGGTGCGGTTACAGCATTTTTCAAATCTCAAATTCCAATCTATTTTCAAAATTCCAATTTCAAATTTCTATTTCCAAATTTCTATTTCCAACTTTTCAATTTCAATTCCATCTCTTCAAATCTATTTTCAAATCAAATCAATTTCAAATCAATCTTTTTTCCAAATCTATTTTTCAATTCTCTTATCTTGCACTTGCATATCATGCATCATGTTAGTTTCCTTTCAAACATTATTTTTCTAAAATGGATAGGATTGGCCAATAGTTAGTTGAAGATTCTCATAGGTGAATCTAGGGTAGATTGACATGTAGGTACCGAAAGGGCAGGGTAGGGTGATAGCTTAGTGCGTCTTCCCTACACGTAACCAACCTCCAAACCTAGATCACTGATTTCAAAGACCAAAATGGAGTTATTTTTCAAAAAAGGGCTAAATATTTTTCAAAGGTTGCCAAACAACCTGTTTTCCTAGAAACCCTCTCTTGAGGAGATATTTTCAAAAATCGTTTTCCAAAAATCCTAAGTATAGTCTTCGGATTACTCTTAGTTTTTAGGTGACCTAACTCGCCTTAATCAAGTTAGGTGGCGACTCTGAATCTTTTTCAAAAGCCCTTTATTGAAACCAATTTTTCAATTCAAACCTAGTCGCACTCATTCTTTTAGGAGGGTGAGTTCTAACGAGAGAGTACAGTGTTTTTTTCACTTGTGTGTGTATTCCTCGAGTGCAAAAAATCTAGGCGCAACACTATGAAGGTCCATTCTTTGAGGGAATCTAGGCATGATCACAAGTCCATTTTGGAGGTAAGGTTTTGCACCTATTATGCAATACAATACCTCTTTGACATGGGCCGGTTGATGTTTCCTTATTTGGGCAATCCCGCCTCCATGGACTGAGAGAGATTTGGGCCTCTCTCGAGATATGGTTCTATGCATGCCATGAATCCTTAGGGTTTAAGAACCCTTAGAAGTTTTGGTAGGTTCGATTAACATAAGATTGGATTGCTCCTTTCTCTCTACGGTTGATTAGATGTATGAGAATGAAATGACTTGAGTTTCTTAGAACTCTTATCTTGGAATGGATATGGGTGCATGAGCATAAAAAAAGTGAACACGTAAGCAATATGATGATAATAAGTAAGTAATTTAGAAAGCCCCCTTCTTGTCTTGCTTTTGCCTTTGATTCTCTTGGTATTTGGAAATGAGAAGTGGGAGGACAGAAGACAAGAAACAAAAGAGAAGTTAGTGCCTTGATTTGAAAATTTTTATGCAATGCATGCCCTAGGGGTGCCCTTACTTGAGAGAGAAACTAAACATGATGTGTTTGCTCACTTTTGGAGATAGGGGGTTTGCCCCTGTATGCAGATACCTTACCGTTAAGTGGGAACCTCAATCCATTCATCCATTCATCCATCCATTCATTCGCGGAGAGTAAAGAAATATATTTAACTTTGGGTTTAAGATACAAAAGAATTGAAATACATTTCAAAAGGAGGGAGGGGGAACATTTTTCTTCGGGCCTCCACCTATCTAATTTTATATAAGAAACCCTAAACTACTCTTGAGTCTTCGGATTTGCCTTCTTTGGATTTGATGTCGAGGAGGTCGTTGAGAGACCTTGTTGATCATCGATTGCCCCTTATCTTCTTGGCACTCCTATCTCCGTGTGCATAGAAGGATTGAGGCCCCTCTTATGAAATGAATTGAGGTGCATGCCAGGAGTCCTTAGGGTTACATGGGAACCCTAAGGGTTTAGGTAGGTTTAATGCAAGGGAGAGTGAACTAGGTGTCACTCTCTTTAGGCTGATCATATGCATGAGAATGCAGTGACTTAAGTTACTTGGAACTCTCGTCTTGACATGGAATATGGGATGCATGGGTATGGATGCAAAGAGTATAAGGAAAGAGAATGCAATGGTAAAGTAAACGTGCATGCATGAGCAGTTAGGTAAGCATTATAACAGTAAAATATAGTCATTATAACAACAGGAATAAACAGGCATAAATAAAAGTAAGAGCAGTCGCCCTTTCCTCCATGGTTTTGAAAACAGTGCACGTGTCTCAAATCCAACAGAGGTTTGGCTATGCAAGGTGTCTATATGAGCATGAGGTTGAGGGATGAGTAAAGCGTCCTAAAAAGGCTCGGTCCCCATATCTTCAAACCTAGGCCCACTCCCCAAGGTGATGCCATGATCAGTTGGTGATCCGAGCGAGGGAACCATCGAGAGGCCATAGGCGAAGAAATTGACACAGCATCTTGCCCACAACCAATATACCGTTCCCCCTTTCTAACTAGAAGGGTCATATCAGGGTAAAAATGCAAGCATGCATAATGCAAGTGCACGTGCAGTGTGTGTGTGATTTTTGAAAGTAAAGGAAAGAGCCCAACAACTCCCATCCATCCTGTTCATCACATTCATGCATGGCAGTTAATAAAATTTAAACAAAAAGTGCACCTACAAAACAAAGATGCAAGAATTAGTATATGGATGGCAAACTTAATACAAGATAATATGAATAAATGCATATTTTTTGAAAATAATTTTGAAAATTTAAAGTGAATAGGATTGAACAAGTTAAATGAAGACTCTACATGGGTGAAGGGTAAAGAGACATGACTACGGCCTAACCATCTAAGTGTCCCCAGCAGAGTCGCCAGCTATTACGCCTAGATTTTTCGCACTCGAGGAATACATACACAAGCGGAAAAAATATTGTACTCTCTTGTTAGAACTCACCCTCCTAGAAGAATGAGTGCGACTAAGTTTGAATTGAAAATTGATTTGAATACAGGGCTTTTGGAAAACAATTTGGAGTCGCCATCTAACTTGATTAAGATGAGTCAGGTCACCTAAAAACTAAGCATAATCCAAAGACTACACTTAGGGTTTTTGAAAAACGATTTTGAAAATACTTCCTCAAGAGAGGGTTTTTAGGAGAACAGGTTATTTAGCAACCTTTAGAAAATATTAAGCCTTTTTTTGAAAATAACTCCGTTTTGGTCTTTCGAAAATAGTGATCCTAGGTTCGGAGGTTGGTTACGTGTAAGGAAGACGCCCTAAGCCATCACCCTAACTCGCCCTTGCGGTACCTACATATCTATTCACCCTAGATTTACCTATGAGAGTCTTCAACTAACAAATGTTCAATCCTATCTGCTTTACAAAAGAATTTTTAAAAGAATGATGCATGATATGCAACTGCAAGAAAAAAAGAGTTGGAAAATAGATTTTGAAAATAGATTTGAAAAGAAATTGATTTAAAAAAAAGAGATTTGAAAAGATAAATTTGAAATTGGAAATAGAGATTTGAAAACAAATTTTTAGAATTGGAAACTTGAAAATAGATTATGGAATTTGGAGATTTGAAAGAAGATTGTGGAAATAGAAGCTTGAAAAAGGTTGTGACTGCACCCATGAGGGTTTTCTACGTATCCTTTTTGAGGAATCAGGTCAGTCGTAGTTCGGACCAGAGTTTGATAGAAAATAGAAGATTTTTTATTTGAAAAGGATTTGATTTGAACTTAGAATAGAAGATTGGAAATTTGAATTCGGAATTAGAAAGATTGAACTTGTTTTGGAAATATTGAGGTTTAGAAAACCTAGACTTAGGAAAGAGAAGATTTAGGAAAGATTTGAGATTTAAGAAAGATTTGACTCGAATATTGGACTTGGAAGATTAGGGAAAGATTAGATTTATGAAAGGGTCCAAATTAGGAAAGTTTCAAAATAGGAAAGTTTCATTTTAGGGAAGTTTTCAAATTAGGAAAGTTTTGAAATAAGAAAGGTTTTGAAATAGGAAAGGTTTCATTTTAAGAAAGTATTAAAATTGGAAAGTTTTGGATTCGGAATGTTTTGAAATGGGGGAAGTCTTGAAAGTAAGAAAGTTTTAGATTTAGAAAGATTCAAAATTTGAGTTTAAGAAATTCTTGAGATTAGGAAAGGTTTGAGTTTAAGAAAGGTTTGAAAACTTAGATTTGGAAAGTTAAGATTTGAAAAGAGATGGAATTAGGAGAGGTTGGAATTAGGAAAGATTAAGAAGCTTTTAAGGAAAGATTTAAAGTTCAAGTTTTGGAAACCTAAGGTTTAGGAAGGTATGAGATTCGGAAGGAGTGGATTAGGAAAGATTTAGACTAGGAAAGATGGAGATTTCTATTTCCTAAAGGATTGAATTTTGTTTCTAAAAAGAGATGATGTGATTTTGTTTCAAAAAACGGAGGATTGGATCTAGTTTCCTAAACGAGAAAATTGGATTTGGTTTCCAAAAGTGGAGATTGGATTTGGTCATAGATTTGGAAGGTGAAGTTTTAGAAACCCTATATTTGGAAGACTATAGTTTTGATGTGGAAAAGAGGTTTTTGGAAACTTATAGTTTTGATGTAGAAAATAAGAAGTTTTGAAAACCTAGGTTTTGAGGCCAAAATATGGAATTGGAAATTATGTTTTGGGAGAGAAAAATTAGGGTTTTCTAATCGTGGGTTCTAGGGCTTGACTTGGGCTCTAAGAAAAAAGATTTTTGGAAAGTGAGTTTTTAGAAAGGGAGATTTTTGGAAGGCAATCCTAGAAAGGAGTTTTTAGAAAACGAATTTTGAAAAGAGAGTTTTGGAAAGGAGTTTTTAGGAAAGAGACCTAGGGAACGTTTTTAGAAAGTGAATTTTAAAGAGAACGTTTTGGAAAGGAATTTAAAAAGAAGTTTTGGAAAGCAAATTTTGAAAAGAGATTAAAGAGAATTTTTAGAAAGTGTATTAGAAATAGGGATTTTTAGAAAGAGAGATTTTCGAAGAGGGAGTTTTTGGAGAGTTCATAAAAATATCTCACTTTCCTAAAGTGGTTCTAACCATAAAAAGATTAGAAATACTCTAAGATAGTGGTTTTGAAAACAACAAGGATTTGAAAATATGGACCACATTGGTCACTTTAAATATAACACTTTCCTAAAGCAACCCTAGCCATGGAAAGGCTAGAATCACCTTAGGATTGTGATTTTGAAAACAAGTTTTGAAGAAGAAGATTTAATGCAAATTTTGAAAAAAGTTTTGATGCAAGCTTTTGAAAACAAGTTTAAAACAAACTTTGGAGGAATGCAAGATCATGATATGCACAATGCAAGTTGGGGTCGTGAATGTACAAGGTTAAGGCTTTACCACACAATCAAGGGGGCCAAACCCACATCGTCTCCAGTTAGACTAAAAGAAAGGCCCCAACACGGTGACCTCCAATAGCCTAATCCTACACATGGACCGAGAAGTCCCTTGTTTCAAGCATGCAAGAAAGGGGGGGAGGAAGATAGGAGATTAAAATAGAAGAAAACCCAAGTGGGTTCAGAGGGAGAAGAGAGAGGGGGAAGATATGTAAACTTAAATAGAGAGCCTACCTTATATCTTCTTTATTTGTCTTTGCTTTGGGCGCTTTGTTTTTCTTGCTTGCTTTTCTTGCTTCGGTCCTTGCTTCACTTCAGTCTTTAAGAACTTGTCTTTGATCTTCAAGAGCTTCGAAGTTGCAGCACTTCAAGTCTTCAATGGAGGCTTTAAGGCTCGTGTGTAAGTGTATAAGAGTGTATATGGGTGTATAGGAGGCTAGGGTTTGGAAACCCTAAAGGAGACTAGGGTTTAGAGAGGCTACGAGCTCTGTATATAAAAGAGTAAGGTTTTTAGACTGAGTTTGCAAACCTCTTTCACGCTGGAGGAGGCTCTGTATATATAGAGAGCAGAATGACCTGGCGCTTGTTGCAGTGGCGCCAGGCCAAAAAACCTTCTGGCGCAACTCCTAGGCTAAATTTTGGCTTGGCACCACTAGTAGTGGTGTCAGCCACTTAGAAAAGTTTTAAGGTTGGCAAGCAATGTATCTTCAGAAGATTTGGGCGCTTGTAGTAGTAACTACCATGCAATTTTTAGCCTGACTTCACTAGAAGTGGCTCTAAAAGGTGCAAGAAGGATTTAAGGGACCGGGAATGGCCCGAAAAGCTAGAAAGGGACAGGAACCCTTAGAATAGGGTCCCGGAGGTATTAGACTTGAAAAATGATGTCAAGTGTGGTTCCCAGGGCATTCGGATGCCTAGAGGTAAAATGTCATCTTGACCAAAAAGTCTTGGAATTGGCCCGAAACTAACTAGAAGGCACCTAATCATGTCGGATTGCCTTTAAGACGATCTTGGAAAGGTGTACTTATCATTCTGAGGACTTGGGTACTTTCTCGATAAACGTGCTAAAAATGGCCCTAGGGGCCGTTTGGTCATTTTTCACCGAAGTAGGCTAACGGGCACCGGTGTTGACCTGGGTTTTGAGTGTTTTTGCCACTCTAACGACGGTCCAGTGATACAAGGGTTTGTTGGCAATTTCCTATATCGACCTATTTACGAGTACTTCCGCTCCTCTAACCCTTGCGATGTTTATGAGTACTTTCGCTACTCTGACAGTTCGCGATCATTCTCGAGACTGTTTGATCTCGAGAAGTTGCTAAATGGATTTAGCGCCTGAGGAATCAACTTTCTCAGAAGGCATGCCGAAACAGACATTTCTGCATTGGCGGGCTAGCACCCACCAAAGGTGGACCGTTCTACCATCTAAGAGACTTGAGGTCTCGTCCTAGTCGACGGGTTTGAAGGGACTTACTGTTCTGAAGAGTTCACTCGGAAATGTTCCGGATTGGAAGGTCTTACCACCTTGAGGAATCAAATTTCTTGAAAGGTGTGCCAAATTTAATTGGAATTAGAATTGAATTGGAATTGGAAAAGGAATTGGAAAAGGAACTTACCGTCTTCGAAAAGACGTGCCTGTTAGAATTGGACCGAACATTAACCCCAATGGCATTTTGGTCATTTTGCTTCTATTTGGGCACAAAGGGCCCGCGAAGCGATTAATTGACGAGATTAGACTTGAAAAGTTAATTAAGATTGAAATATGTCCATATTGACTCGAATACAAGTATGGACGGAATGGAGACTACCAAGCGGGCAAAAATGGGGTGCTTCCATTAATCTTGAGGATTTGATTTATACTAATTAAAGAAGGAAGCATTGAGTCGAGCCCATGACAATAACCAAAGGAGCTGCTTGGGAGGCAACCCAAGGGAAGTTTATTTTTCTTTTCTTTCCTATTTTTGCATTTATATTTTGGTTATTTCTGCCCTTTCTTTGCATTTCACCTTACATTGGAGACAATGTCAATTTTAAGTGTGGGATTTAGGTTGTGTTTTAGTGTTTTTAAGTGTTTTAATTTTGGTTTTGTGAAAAACAATTTGTTTCAAAAAAAAAGTTTTGCTTTTTGTTTTTGTGGTTTTCAACTATTGTTGGTTGCATATATCATGAGTAAGATTCAATTAAGCTTGAAAATTTCATAACATGATTGCATAAGTAATCTTCCAACTTAGAATTAATTAGTCTAGTTATTTTCTTTGAGACTAAAATAACAAAATTTGGTAGACAAAAGCCGGTGAGATTTTAAGCCTTCAGACTGACACATCTATATCAGTATCACTATTTTCTTTCATGTGAGATATTCTTCCATGAATTTGTTTCTCTAGAACTTGCCTTGATTCTCTTTGAGATCATATTGGCACATGCATAAATGAACATAATTAAGGTCCTCTTTCTTATAAACTACATAAGCCAAATAGCCTGCCTTGTAATTAATTTTTCCCTTTGTTGAACCCCTTTAAGCCTTATTGGTTTTTTTTCCATTTATTGTGAACCCACATTACAAGCTTTAAACTCGAAAAACAATGCCTTTACCCAAGCCATAGAATTAGTGGAGCGTTGTTCATTATTATGATGTGTATGGGTGTGCAAGAAATAAGTGTGGGGGTGTCTGGATTTGTGGTATGGCTATGGCTAGTGAAATGGAACACGTTTTCATTCTCAATCTGTGAGTTCTATTGTGGATGTAATTTTAAGAAGAAAAAAACCAAGAGAAAAGAAGAAGGGAAGTGATAGAGGAAATTGCTTTAAATTTTACAAACTGTCCATGTTCACAGTTCCTCCTAAAATTTCGAGAAAGGGTTCTATTTATATGTGATATATAAAAAGGTGGAAGCTATTGCAAAGGATTGTTCCCTGCTGCAAACGAAAAGTGTTCCTTTTTAAAGATCCCTTTTTCAATGCAGGAGTTTTATATGGTTTAAATGCTTTAAAGCTAAATTGCAGAAGCTGCTGAATGGAGTGATTGGTTTTACAAGTCTTATATATTCAAGCTTGAGTTGATTCATTTTTGCTCCATTAGTTACGATGGCTTTGAGCTATATTCCCAAATATTGCCCACCTTGATCCTAAACCCCATTACAACCCTTGAAAAGTCCTTATGATTCGTCTTATGCATGTGATCCTAGTGGTGGAGACTGAGAAGATATGCAAGCCTATGGTAGATCATTTCCATTGGAATGAATTTGAGCGAAACACATACCCTTCAAATACATGAGAGTCGAGTGTTTATTTCCGTGAGGATCTACATATTTAGTTTACTCCATCTTTGAGTGAAAAAACTTACTAAGTGATTGTGAGTTGTTTAAGAGTGTTTGTTCATGATATGTTATGAGTTTTGAAGAGCTTGGTCGTTCTTTGTTGCAACCTTGGTGTTTTGGGAAAGTGAATTTGAGTTTTGCCCGAGGACGAGCAAAAGTTAAGTGTGGGGAAATTTGATAAGAATGCAACATGTCATATTTTTTCTCCCTTAATTTTTAGTCTTTTATACTTATTTGGTGCCTAAATATACTCGTTATTCTTATATTTTGATTGAGGATGCTATGGAACACCAAGGAAGAGAATCCTAGCTTAGAAAGGACAAATTCGCACTAAATTGGAAACAACATTCGAAGGGTGTTTGAACGGTCAAAAGTGCATTTGAATGGTTCCAATTACGTTTGAACGGTACGTCAAACAGGTTCATGCCAAGTTCAGGTCCGAAGCGCATTCGAAAGATACAGAGAGCAAATTTCCCGTTCGAAGTGCGTTCGACGCACCGTTCGAACGATGGTTCTGTGCATTCTAACTGTATACAAGGTATTCGAACGGTCAAACTGATCTGCAGATTTTTGAAAGCCTACAAAAGTTGGGATTGTTTTATTTTTAGGGTTAGCATTTTTCATATTACTAGAGGAGGAGAAAGCATCAGTAGACACACATCTCTCTCTCGCCTCTTCTCTAACTTCTCCTTCAAGTTTTCTTTATGGCCCTGCGTGGCTAAATTTTGAATCTTAGTCGAAGGAAACAGAAGCCTCGAAATTAAAAATAAACTGTGAGATTTAATTTGTTTTCATTATTTAATTTATGCTTTGAATATCGGATGTTCTTCTGTGCCTATTTTCATGATTGTCTCGTTTAATTACTAAGAGGCCTACTAGTTTATTATTAATTTCAATCTACTGCTAGGTTAGATATCAAATCCGTAATTGTTTGATTCCTCTAATTTGTGAAGCAACTAAGATTTAATGATTTGTTGCGTCAGAAATTATTAGATCTTAGGAAGGATGCTTGACTAAATTAAATACAACCACTTGTGCTTGTGTTGTTTAGTTTCATTGATCTCTCTAATTCTTAAGGCTGCTACTATATTAAACCTTGAGTACTTATCTTGGTTGTTTAATAGTTAGAGTTCATGAAATCGCCTATTTTCTAATTAACTACGATTAAAGAGAGATAGGAAAATAATTTCAAATGTGAATATTCAAAGTGTGAAATGATATATACTTGCATCGATGATCAGTTGTAAAATTCCGATGGTGGATGTTGACTTAGACCAAGGTTTGTTCTTTAGATTGATTTTGATACTTTAATTTGAATTGTTCCTTAGTTATTTTTATTAAAATTGTTTTTGTTATACACAAACCCCCCCTCCCCCAAATCCTTATTCACTTAGCATAAAACTAGGCTAGACACTCTCCATGAGAACGATCCTTACTCGCACTACTACATATTTGTTTTTTTAGAGGTATAAGTTTAATTTTTGGTTACCTGTGACAGCACACCATCACTAATGTGGTATTGATCATCTCACAACCAATTATGCTAAATTTGTGTGGTTTCATTCATATTTGATGTTGATCTTTTTGAGCTAAGCTGCATATTGATATTTATAAATCTATATTTGTCCTTCATCAATTGTGCTCAATTTGTGTGGTTTCATGCTTATTTGATGTTGATCTTTTCGAGCTAAGCTACATCTTGATATTTGTAAATTTATATTTTCCCTTCATTGATTGATTATGTCGTTCAATGACTGGGTTTGCCTGCACTTCTTAATAACTTTCATAGAAGGAAAGCTACCTGTTGCTTTGCCAAAGGGCGATACCGGTTGTCACTTAAGAGAGCCCACCAATCCAAAGAAGAATCCTAAAAGAAATTGAGAGATCCACTAAAGAGAGTTATTTTCATCCAACAAGAAAGAAAAAGGAAAGCGAGTTAATAGGTTAAACCTTTGAGAATGGTGCAAGTGCTATCACATCCTAACAAAAAAGGGGTAGAATTAGAAAGGGGAATCCCAAAAGAGAAACAAAAATTCAAAGGACTACTTGACACTAGGATAAAACACTCATAGCTAAACATGAACCCTGAGCCAAACCCAAAGTGGCATGCATCCATTCCTGTCCATATGTAAAATGTTCATAACTAAACATGAACCCTAGTGCAAACCCAAAGGGGCATGCATCCATTCTTGTCCATATGTAAAATGTTCGTAACTAAACATGAACCCTAGGGCAAACCCAAAGGGGTATCTATCCATTCTTGTCCATATGTAAAAAATGTGCATTCATGCATTTAATTCTATTCCTGTATGTGCATTATTCGAAAAGTATGACATGCCTTCAATTCCATTCATGTACGTAGATTCATAAAATAAAATAAATATATATATGACATGCAGTCACGCCTTTACCTGTGCATTTTCTTCAAAATTGGTATAAATAAACTGTTTTTGCACAAAAACTAACTCTATGTCTATCTCTGTCTTTCAAATAGGAAATAAGGAACAAGGTAAAGCACAAAAAGGAGATGAAGCCACCCCACGACCAAGTAACCACAAAACATCCCCAACACCGCCATGCACCTTAGAAAGCTCAGACTTCCATAGCTGACAAGAAACAGAATGGGACAATGACCCACCTTGACCTCCCCAATCAACCTTGGACTTCCCCAAAGGCGCAACGTTTCACAAGACGGAGTGCCGGTTCAAGAAGTATTAGACATCAACCTTAGACAACCCCAGAGGAGCAGCGTTTTGCCAGACGGAATGCCAGTTCAAGATGTATTAGACATTAACCTTGGACTACCCCAAAAGAGCAGTGTTTCACTAGACAGAGTGCTAGTTTAAGAAGTATCAGACATCAACCTCAGACTTCCCTAGAGGAGCAGCGTTTCACTAGACGGAGTGCTGGTTTAAGAAGTATCGAACATCAACCTTGGACTACCCTAAAGGAGCAACATTTCGCCAAACAGAGTGCCGGTTCAAGAAGTATTAGATATCAACCTTGGACATCCCCAGAGGAGCAGCGTTTTGCCAAACGGAGTACCGATTCAAGAAGTATCAGAAATTAACCATGGACTTCCCCAAAGGAGCAGCGTTTCGCCAGACGAAGTGCCGGTTCAAGAAGTATCAAACACCAACCTTGGACATCCCCAAAGGAGCAGCGTTTCGCCAGATGAAGTGTTGGTTTAAGAAGTATCAGACATCAACATTGGACTTCTCCAGAGGAGCATTGTTTCACCAGTCGAAGTGCCAATTTAAGAAGTATCAAACATTAATCGTCGATTTCCCCAGAGGAGCATCATCTAGCTAGACAGAATATCGATGCAAGATAGAAAAAGAGGGGCAGCTGTAAGCTTCCTATTTTTGCCCGCTTAGTGATCTCCAAGAATCGGTGCCTCATCCACGACGTCTATCTCCTCCTCAAAAGCTAGCTCGACAGGAGGGAAATGGTCGACTGGAGGCCTACTCCCCCTTCTGCTCTGACTGGACGATGCCTTGTTAGCTGATTTGTGACTACCCTCGAGATGCGTAGAGCTGCCAACAGAATTTGGATAGGCCCTCTTCCCAGACCAGCGGCTCGTCACAGAACTGTCATCACTCACACCGGCCATCCTGAAAGGTAAACCAAGGTAAGAATATCAAAATATAGTATATATAATCAACAGAACAAGGGGTAAAATAATAATAAAAATGAATAAGCTTTCAAAAGTTTCTTAACTTTTTTCCTCCAAAAATTCTTTTCCAAAATCAGTTCCTAAAAGGTTTTCTAACTCTCTCTTCCAAAACTTCATCTTCAAAATCATTTTCAAATCCCAAGATTACTAAACATTAGCTCCCAAAATCTATTCCAAAAATCAAGGCTTGAAGTCCTTTCCAAAATCGAATCTCAAATGTTTTTCGTCAAAATCCATTTTTAAAACTTTTCTAATTCTCTTCTTCAAAAGATTTTTCCTCCATTCAAGTCTCAAGATTTTCTAACACTTATTCAAAATCAATCCTCAAAGATTCTCAAAATTTCAATCAAAACTCTTTCCTTCAAAAATTTCTCTCAAATGCCAAAGTTTTTGAACTCCTCCATCCAAAATTCATATCAAAGTCAAAGTCGAAGTTTTCTAAATCCAAAGTCTATTTTTAAAGGATTTTCCAAAAGTCTTTTCCCCAAAGTCTTATCTAAAATTCTATTTTCAAAAATTATCCTAAGTTCTTCTTTCAAAAAGTTATTAAAAGACCCCCCGAGTTTCTCAAGGTCTTCTTTACAAGAAAGGCCCCACTCTTAAAGTTTTTCTAACTTTTTCCTTCAAAAAGTTTGATTTCAAAATTTCCTTTTGGGTTTTTCTAACTTCTTCCTTCAAAAATGTTAAATCACAAAAACATTTCTTGGGTTTCCTAAGCTCTATCCTTCAAAAG
This sequence comes from Euryodendron excelsum, assembly GCA_033060915.1. NCBI lineage: Eukaryota > Viridiplantae > Streptophyta > Magnoliopsida > Ericales > Pentaphylacaceae > Euryodendron > Euryodendron excelsum. The sequence goes on from CM065389.1 coordinate 33,696,640, forward strand.
CTCCATTTAAAAAAAAAAAAAAAGGTTCCAAAGATTTTCAAACTTTCTTCCTTAAAAACGTTTCACGGGTTTCCTAAAGCTTTTTCCTTTCAATATCCTGGGCTTTCAAGATTTTCCCTCAAAAAACCTATTCTCAAAATTCTTGGTTTTCATACTTTTTCCTCAAAAGTTTCGTTCTAAAGTTTCAAAAGGTTCTCCAAACCTTTCTAATTTGAACCCAAATCAATTCATTTCCAAAAGTAATTTAAAAATTATTTCAAATAATCAACTTCAATTCCAAAATCATTTCAAAGTCAAGTTTTCAAGATTCTAAATTTTAAAAATCAAGATAATCTAACTTTCAAATTCAAAATTCCAAATTTCAAGTTTCAGTTTTTAAAAATTTCCAAAGTTCGTCCCTATGATCGCCTCGCTGTCAACATGAGACTCTTACTTTATCGTTTTCTATCTTCAATAAGCAAAGATAGAAAAAGAGGGGCAATTGTAATGCTTGCTCAGCAATCTCTGGCTCGACCGGTTTCACTTTTACACATCACATGTACATTCAGACTCTAAACCACATTCTAAACTCTAATTTAGTCCACCGGTTGCTTCCCGAGCTCGTTAGGTCCACTTGAAGTCAAAGGACTATTTTGCCCCTAGGCATCTGATCGCCTCTAGGAACCACACCGGCTCTGGGTACCAAACCGGTAACCTCCCGAGGATGCCTCAAATAATATTCCCAACCTTCCAACACCTTTTTTGAGTCATTCCGAGTCAATTTTGGCAAGCCCAATGCAACATGACCGTTTTGCCCCTGTGGGGCTAATCACTTTTTCCAATCACACCAGCTCTAAGTATTAAACTGGTAATCTCTCATAACATTCTTGATAGTGTTTCCAACCTTCAAGACTCCTCTTGAGTCCATTCTGGTGGTTTTTTTAAGCCCAAATGACCATATTGCCCTTGGTGGACCGATTGACCATTTGAACAATCCTGAATATTCTTTTTCATGCCTGTTACACCATTTCAAGGGTTTCTACCCATTTTTGACTTTTTGAATCATTCTCGACCTCCTGGAACATTCTTGGACTTTTCAAAGTCACTCCTAGTAGAGCCAAGCCAAAAATTGCATGGTAGTCACTAGGATAGGCGCCTAAATCTTTTGTATTGCGTGTCAAGGGTTAAAGATAAGTTTCTTGCTGCCTTAAAAGGTTTTCAAAGTGGTTGGCACCACTACTAGTGGCGAGAAGCCAATATTTGGCCTGGCGCCACTCCTAGTGGAGCGAGTGTATTTTTTGGCCTAGTGTCACGCCCTGAATTTTTGTACTCAAAAAAGACAAGGGAAAAAAACACAGTACTATCTTGTTAGAACTCATCCTCCTAGAAGAATTAGTGCAACTAAGTTTGAATTGAAAAACTGATTTGATTAAGGGCTTTTGAAAAAATTTTGGAGTCACCACCTAACTTGGTTAAGGTAAGTTAGGTCACCTAAAACTAAGTATAATCTGAAGATTACATTTAGGGTTTTTAAAAAAAAAATTTGAAAAACTTCCTCAAGAGAGGATTTTTAAGAAAATAGGTTGTCTGGCAACCTTTGGAAATATGTAAGCCCTTTTTTTGAAAATAACTCCATTTGGTCTTTGAAAACAATGATCTAGATTCGGAGGTTGGTTACATGTAGGGAAGACGCATTAAGCCATCACCCTACCCCACCCTTGCGATACCTACATGCCTATTTACCCTAGGTTCACTCATTCAGATTCTTTGATTAACAATTGTCCAAAACTATCTACTTTAGAAAAGAATTTTGAAAAGAGTAGTTTGACATGATGCATGATATGCAAGTACAAGAATAAGATTGAGTTTGAAAATAGAATTGGTAAGAACTTGATTTAATTTTGGAAATGGATTGGAAAGAAAGGTTTGATTTGAAATTGGAAAGAAACTTTTAGAAATTTGGAATTGGATGTTTGAAAATAGATTTTAGAATTCGAAAGTTGAAATCAATCATGGAATTGGAACGTTGAAAAAGGTTGTAGAATTGGAAACTTAAAAAAGATTATGGATTTGGAAACTTGAAAAAGGTTGTAGAATTGAAAACTTGAGAAATGTTATGACCATACTCATGAGGGTTGCCAACGTGTTCCTTTTTGGGAATCAAGTCAGTCGTAGCTCGGACAAAAGTTCGATAGAAAATTTTGATTTGAAAAGAGTTTGATTTAGAACTTGGATTTGAAAATTGAAAATTGAACTTTGATTTGAAATTGACTTGGAAGATTTGAAAAAGATTGGACTTTGATTTAAAATAGAACTTGAGGATTTGAAATAGACCTTAGAATTGACTTTGAACTTGATTTAGAAACATAAAGTTTTGAAAACATCTAGACTTGAATTGACATTCGAAAAACCATCTTGGTTTAGAAAAAAAATTTTGGAGAAGAGTTAAAAACTTCCTAACTTTAGGGTTAGGGTCGAACTAGGGTTTAGACATCCTAGGACTTTGGGTAACCTAGGGTTGAAGCATACAATTGAATTGAATTTGATTTGAACTCAAGAAGTTGGACTTTGGAAAGCTTGGTTTTAGGAAACCTAGACTTAAGAAGATAGGATTTAGGAAGGACTTGAGATTAAGAAACATTTGATTGGAAAGCTTGATTTAGGAAGGATTTGATAAGGTTTGAGAAATATTTGGAATTTGGAAAATTTTAGAATTAGGAAAAGTTTGGGTCTAGAAAGATTCAGAAGCTTGAAGTTTACGGAAAGATTTAAAAGTTTAAGTTTTGAAAACTTAAGATTTAAGAAGGTATGAAATTAGGAAGGATTGGAATTAAAAACGATTTGGATTAGGAAAATTTTGATTTCTATTTCCTAAAATAAAAGATTGAATTTTATTTTCAAAAAGAGATTATTTGATTTTGTTTCAAAAAACGGAGGATTTGATTTAGTTTCCAAAAACGGAAGATTTGATTTAGTTTCCAAAAATAAAATATTTGATTTGATATAGAATTAGAAAGGAGGAATTTTGGAAAACTTAGGTTTTAAAAGCTATAGTTTTGGTATAGAAAAAGTGATTGTGGAAATCCAAGATTCGACGTAGAAAATAGAGGTTTTGGAAATCTATATTTTGAGGCAAGATTGGAAATCATGTTTTAGGAGAGAAAATTATGATTTCCTAACCATGGCTCTAGGGTTTAACTTGAACTCCAACAAAAAGAAATTTTAGAAAATAGATCTTTTTGGAAAGAGAGATTTTTAAGAAAAAGATTTTTGGAAAGTAAATTTGAAGAGAGTTTTGGAAAGGAGATTGGTAAAGAGATTTTGTAGAGGATTTAGAAAATAATGTTGGAAAGACGATTTGAATGTAGACTTTTAAAAGTCTCTAAAAATATCCCGCTTTCCTAAAACGATTCTAACCATGGAGTGATTAGAATCATTCTAGGATTATGGTTTTGAAAAAAATAAAGATTAGAAAATATGGACCATGAAAGTCACTTTAAATGTAATACTTTCCTAAAATAACTCTAATCATGGAAAGGCTAGAATCACGTGGTCTCCAGTTTGATACCCAGAGCCGGTGTGATTCCTTGAGCGCTCGGCTATCTAAGGATAGAATGGTCATTTTAATCAAAGGGTCTCGGAATTGGCCCGGAACTGACTGGAAAGCACTTAAACATGTTGGATTGTCTTTAGGATGATCTTAGAACGGTGAACTTACAATTCTGAAGGCTTAGGTACTTTCTCAAGAAACATGCCGAAAATGGCCCTAGGGACAGTGTGGTCATTTTTCACCGAAGTGGGCTAGCAGGCACTGGTGTTGACCCATGTTTTGAGTGCTTCTGTCACTCTGACGGTCTGTGACGAGTTGGTTTCCAAAGGTATCTCATCCTTTGGTAAATGTGTCACGGCTAAGAGGCGAACCGTGACATAGGGGGTTTGTTGGCAATTCCCAATGTCGACCTGTTTATGAGTGTTTCTGCCACTCTAATGGTTGCGATGTTTACGAGTGTTTCCGCCACTCTGATGGCTTGCGTTCATTCCCGAGACTGCTTGATCTTGGGAAGCTACTAGGTGGACTTATCGTCTGAGGAATCAACTTTCTTGAAAGATATTCTGAATAACGGACATTTCTTCATTGGCAGGCTAGTAGGCACCAAAGGTGGACCATTCTACCATCTCGGGGACTTGGAGTCTCATCCTGGTCGACGGGTTTGAAGGGACTTACCATTCCAAAAAAATTTCTCAGAAAATGTGCCGAATGGGATGGTCTTATTGCTTGAGGGATTAACTTTCTTGAAAGACGTGCCGAATTTGATTTGAAATGGAATTAGACTAGAATTAGATTTTGATCTTGAAATTGAGATTGAAACGAGGACTAACGTCTTCGGAAAGACATGCCAATGAATTTGGACCAGACAATACCTCAAGGGCATTTTTGTCATTTTGCCTCTATTTGGGCCCGATGGACCCGCGAAGTGATTGATTGACTAGATCATGTCTGGAAAACTAGTTTGAATTGGGATATGTCCATCTTGACTTGAATACAAGTCTAGACAGACCAAAGATTACCGAGTGGAAAAAAATAGGGTGCTTACAACTGCCCCTCTTTTTCTGTCTTTGCTCATCGAAGATAGAAAATGATAGAATAAGAGTCTCATGTTGACCGCGAGGTGATCAGAGGGATGGACTTTGGAAATTGTTTGGAAAGTGGAGTTTGAAAATGGATATTTTGAGTTTGAAAGCTGGAATGTCATGATTTTTAAAATCTAGAATTTGAAAAACCTTGATTTTGAAATGATTTTGGATTTTAGGTTGATTGTTTGAAAAGATTTTGAAATTGATTTTGGAAATGAATTAATTTGAATTTATATTAGAAAGATTTTGGAAAAATTTTTGAAACTTGGAACAAAACTTTTAGAGAAAATGTCTTAAAACTTAAAATTTTGAAAACGGGTTTTGATGCGAAAGCTTGAAAAACCCAAAATTATTTAAAATGGGATTTTGAAAAGGAAAAGCTTAGAAAACTCATGAAACTTTTTAAGGAAGAAATTTTGAAAACCTTTGAAATATTTTTAGAATGGAGCTTTTGAAGGATAAAGCTCGGGAAACCCAAGAAATAATTTTGAGATTAAACTTTTTGAAATCAAACTTTTTGAAGGAAAAGTTAAGAGAACCTTTAGAATGGGACCTTTTTTAAAAAAAAAAATTTGAAAGAAAACTTACAAAAATTTTGGAAATAGAATTTTACATAAAACTTTTTAAAGAAAAACTTTGGAGATCTATTTTTTTGAAATGAGGAAAGGGTTAGAAAATTTTTGAAATAGAATAATTTTGAAGGAAAAAGGATAAAACATTTGAAAGTGAGGCCCTTTTGTCAAAGAAAACCCCAAAAAAAATTTGGGTGCCTTTTAGAGAACTTTTGGAAAGATTTACTTGGAAAGATTTTAAAAAATAAAGTTTTAGATAAAACTTTGGAGGAAAACTTTTGGAAGTCTTTTGAAAGTAGATTTTTGAATTTTAGAAGATTTAAAATTGATGAGGATCATGGATGGAAGATTTAAAAACTTTGGAGTTTGATAGAGATTTTAGAAAAAGTTTTTGATTGAAACCTTGGAATTTTAAGACTTTTTGAGGGAAAGAGTTTCGAAAAATTTGGAAGCTTGATCAGAATGGAAATCTTTTTGAAAAACAGGATTAGAAAAGGTTTGAGACAAATTGGAAAACTTGAGATTTGATTTTGCAAAGGACTTTAGAAAGGAATTGGATTTTGAAAAATGATTTTGAGGATGAACTTTTGGAGGAAGGACTTAGAAAATCCTCTTTATTTATTTATTTGAAACTAATTTTGAAAAAGAACTATTAGTGGAAAGAGTTTTTGAAAACTTTTAGAGAAAAATATTAAGAAACCCTTGGGAAACTGATTTTGAAAAGGAACTGAAGAATAGAGAGTTTAAGAAACTTTTTGAGAGTTGATTTTGAAAGAGAATTTTTGGATAGAGAAGTTTAAGAAATCTTTGAGTTGGTCGGAGTAGGATCTATTGACAGTTGTGTCATTCATTTTCATTTATATTTCATTTTCTTGTTATTATTATTATTATTTCCTGCATTTATTTCTTATCTTTTAAACTACATATACCGTACATTAACACCTCTTACTTTGACTTACCTTTCAAGATGGTAGACGCAGGTGGTGACGGTTTCGAGAAGAGATGCCGCTTTGAGAAAGCGGCCTAAACAGATTTTGTCAGCAGCTCCAATTGATTTAGGGGTAGTCGGTGATCTACTGGACATGCATCTTCCAACCAGAATCGACGAGGAAGTAGACCTCCAGTCGACCCCTTCCTTCAGTCAAGCCAGCCTTTGAAGAGAAGATGGATGCCGAGGTTTTTCACTTGACCTTTAGGATGGTCGATACTATTTTGAGTCGACTGCGTATTTGGTATGATGGGTATCCTCCATATGAGCAGGACATCTTTCGCTAGTCCTTTGGTTATACAGCTTCTCTCTTATCGGTGCAGCTTATTTTCGACAGTGGATCCCTTCTAGCTGCATGACTTGTCTTTCTTTTGTGAGCTTGCTCCCTCTTACCACAAGTATGGTTTTCTCCTAGGTCTTTAAAAGGATTCAGCTGACATTGTGGGACCTATTTTTCCTGATGGTTGTATCACAGTTGTCTCATCTCAGCTTGGGCTCCGTCGTGCAGTCCTTTCTTCTGATCTCCTGCCCAAGTTTCCTTATATTCTAGTGCAATTCTCATTTTCTCATTTTAAGTTTGCGACAGATATGAGAGCTCACTCAGGGGATTGGCATACTTCTCAAGATTGATTTATTTATCACATGGTAGCCCAAGCTCTACTTCTCCTAAACTTGTTGATGTTTTCGCACAGGAGGGGCGATGACTTAGTTGACTGTTGGTTATGTGCACTGCTTGCCAAGATTCGTAAGGGGAACTCATATGCTCCTATGGTTGTGGGAGAAACCTTCGTAAGCCTTACTAGACTTCAGCAGGGGGTTGAGGGTGGGTCATTGCCCTATTCAGGAATGTGCTTCAATATTCCAGCTCTGGGTGATCGGACAATTATTCATTGCTCCTCTTTTTCAGCATACATGGTATGTCGAGTTAGAAGTCATTTGATTGAGGAGGTCGAGGGTGGGTCATTGCCCTATTCTCTGTTTCTTGTAGGCTATGAAAATCTGAGCTTTCTGAGGTGTGTGCCCGTGCTGGAGATGTCTGAGGGGTGGCTTTAGCTTCTTTTTATGTTTCGCCTCATTCCCTGTTTCCTATTTGAGAGAGAGAGAGAGAGAGAGAAAGACACAGAGTTAGTTTTTGTATAAAAATAATTTACTTATGCCAATTCTAAAAATGCACAGGTAAAGGGGTGAATGCAGGTTATACTCCTCATCCCTTTTTTTATTATTATTATTTTTTTTTATGAATGCACATGGAATTAGATGCATGACTTATATTGCATGCCCTACTTTTTGATATATTTTTTTTATGAATACACAAGTTCATACAAGAATGGAATTTAATGCATGTTATACTTTTTGGATGAATGCACCTACAAGAAATGAAATTGAAGGCATACCAAGCTTTTTGATGAATGCAAGAAGAGATGCAAGCTACACAGGAATTTAATGGATGTACAGGTTATACATGTCATGGATGCACTAATAGTACATGAATATAGGCTATTTATAAAGAACGTCCCAGGATTGCCTCAAGGCTCATACTCTCTGGATTCTGTTTCCCTTTCAGGATTCTGCGCCATTCAGTTTTGTCCCATTCTTATCGAGGTGTGATAGCATTTGCACCATTCTCTAGAGATCCTGACCTTTTGGTTTGCTATCCTATCCTTACTTTCTATATGGTTGCTATTTGGGGTTTTTCTCATCTCACTTGGTTTTCTCTCTCAGATTTCTATAATACCACCATGGCTTGAGTGACAACTCGTATACCCTTTGCAGAGCGATAAACAGCTAGGCCCTCAATCTGAGAAAACTTCTTTTAGGACCGTAATGTAGGCTGGGTTTAGGGGTTATAAGAAATAAAGAGATATTTAGGCTCAAAGCTTTTCTTTTAGTGGGTTGTTTAAACCAGAACCATCTGAACACCCTTTGGAACATTAGATTGCCTCTGCATTCCTCCCCAGTTCTCCTTTCTCATCTCTACTTGTCTTGGTATTGTTCAGGCTTATTTGGACTAAGCAATTTTCTTTGATTAAAAAGAACTTTAATTTGCACCATAACATGGACTAGGTTAAGGGGTTTATGAATCAAATGGATATGCAGGCTCAAATTTGATGTTGTTTCTAGTAGGGTTTAAATCCACACCATCTTTGGTTGGTCTTCCAGCGAGGTTTAGTACCCTAATATCCCTCTTTAGCTTCGGCAACATGTCTGGCTCATTTAGATCAAACAATTCTTTTTCAATCAGAGAGGACTTTACTAAGGTTGTAATATAGGCCATGGTTCCCAATTTTTGCAAGGAAGGGAAGAGGCTCGAACCTATTACTTCTATTTCAGCTTCCTTACTATTTAGGATCACCTTTGAACTTTACTTCTTGCCTTTACTATATATTTCTCAGGATGTTATAGAAATGACTCTTTTTTTTTCTTTCGAGCTTTCAGTATGCTTTTCGAGATAAACATGACTCTTTTCTCTTTTGACCTTCTATACGCTTTATTCAAACATGACTTCTTCACGCTTTTCTCCAGGCCTTTTCTCATATATGCCGCCTCTTTTTTTTTGTTTTTTTTTTTTTTTTCGGCCTCTTGCCCCTTGGCAACTCTTTCTTTTTGCTTTTCTTTTTTTTTTTTTCATTTCTTTATGCTTTTTATGAGATGAACATTTCTACCACTTCTTTCTCTCAAATCCTTTCCTCAGCATTTTAATTTAACCCATTGTGGGTGGTGATCCCTAGGTTAGGGTTTTTTCTAAAAAAAGAAAGTAACCGACTCAAAGGGTTGACAATGGCTGCTTTGGATTGTATAGGAGATGAAATGAGGGTCTCTCTTCACATTGAACTAGATTGCTTGATCCATAAAGCGTTTAACATTGCTTTAGCTTGATAGAGGATGAATGACATGCCTTGTGGAGTTCTCAGTTATCTGTCTGCCCCAGTATGGGGGGATGGTGTTGGATCAAGGTTGACCAAAAAAAATCTTTCGCTTTCTATGAGGCACTAGTGGATTAAGCAAAAGGGGATGTTTTTGTGTATGGTAGCAGAATTGAGGGCCTCTAATCATTTCAAATTGAATTGCTTAGTCCATAAAGTCTTTATACAAAATTTAGACAATGTTCCCAAAACATGGTGTGTTTCTGCTAGTAACCCTTATAAATTCTATTGAATCAACTACTCTATGATTACCCCAATATAGGGGATGGTTCTTGGTTTGGGAATATTTGAATAGAAATCACTTATGGCTCTAGTGGGCTGAGCAAGGGGTAGTGATTATTGCTCATTGCATAAATAAAACAAATGGCTTATCATCATTTTGAGGACTCGACTGCTCATTGCTTAGCCATGATATCACTCAAGTGTCACATCTTCAATTAAATCCGCACCTCTTTATTGAGACTGCCTTCCTCTTATCTCTCTCTCTCTCTCTCTCTCTCTCTCTCTCTCTCACTCATAAATGTTTTAACCCCCCCTAAATGGGTTGCCCATGTTATCCTATCATTCAAGTCGAGTCATTACAAAATGGGAAAGAATCCCTAAAAGTAATAATCATCCATGAGAGTATGAGGCAAAAGGGATGAACTGAAAACTACTTCTTTATCATTTCAAGACATAATTGCATACATGCAATGTTCATTTAAACAAGAAATGCAAGAAATGGAAGGATAGAGAGAAAATATATGAACGTTGATAAAACCTCCCTTTTCTTGTGGACCTTCCGGTAAGAACCCCTAATAGGGCTTTAGGACTGCATCAACCTTCTTGGCGCTTCATTCGCCGGGTGTCCCACCAAACAACGGAGGGCAGACTGACAGATCTTTCGTGGTGTTTGGCTTGCATTTAGAAGTTCGGAGATTCTTTTGTAGCAATGCATGTGTCTGATAGGATTTTGCAAATGGTGAAGCCTTCTTCTACATGGACGGCGAGCGTTATGACATGGTGTGATGGTAAGGTCTTGTAAATGGATGGTTAGTTCTTCTTGCTCCTTAATGTGGGTTTGGCATCTTCTAACAACTAGGCTCATCCTTCCATGAGTTTGAATCAGGTGGGGTGCTGGAGGAATTTCATAAATTTAGTTGTGCTCTTTGACCTAGAAAAAGAAAAAGAAAAAGAAAAAGAGAATGTAGTCAGTATGTGGAGTTGGAGGTTCTATGTGATGCATGTCCTATGGGGGTCCCTTCTTTGAGGGAATCTAAGCATGATGTTGAGTCCATTTTGGAGGTGGGGTTTTGCCACTTATGCAATACAATACCTCTTCAGCATGGGCCAGTTGATGTTTCTTTGTTTGGGCAATCCCACCTCTATGGATGGAGAGGGATTTGGTGCTCTCTTGAGATATGGTTCTATACATGCCATGAATCTTTAGGGTTGAAGAACCCTTAAGAGTTTTGGTAAGTTCAATTAACATAAGATTAGATTGCTCCTTTCTCTCTATAGTTGATAAGAATGTAATGACTTGAGTTTCTTAGAACTCTTGTCTCGGAATGAATATAGATGCATGAGCAAAATAGAACTAAACTTGTGAGTAGTATGATGACAATAAATGAATGGTTTAGAAAAACTCTCTTCTTATCTTGCTTCTGTCTTCGGTTCTCTTGGTACTTGGAAATGAGGAGGGGGAGGATACAAGACAAGAAATGTGAGAGAAGTCAGTGCCTTGATTTGAAAATTTTTATGCAATGTATGTCTTAGGGGTGCCCCTGCTTGAGAGGGAGACTAAGCATGATGTAGTGGCTCACTTTTGTAGACAAGAGGTTTGCCCCTGTATGCTAGTACCTTACCATTGATCAAGAACCTACATTTATTCATACGTTCATTCATTTACGAAAAATAAAAAAAGTAAAAAGGTACATTGAACTTTTGCGTTTGAAATACAAGAGAATCAAAGTACACTTTAATAGGGGAAGGGGGAACATTTTCCTTTGAACTTTCACCTACCTACTTTTATAATTAAAATCCTAAACTACTCTTAAGTCTTCGAATTTATCTTCTTTGAACTTGATGTTGAAAGGGGTCGTTGAGAGACCATGTTATTTGATTGCCTCTTATTTTCTTAGCAGCCTTATCTCTGTTAGCATTGAGGGACTGGGGCCCCTCTTATGGAATGACTCAAAATGCATACTATGAGTCGTTAGGGTTACATGGGAACCCTTAGGGAGAGTGACCTTGGTGTCACTCTCGATGGGTTAATCATATGAATGAGAATGCAGTGACTTGAGTTACTTAGGAACTCTTATCTTGGGATGAAATATTGTATGCATGAATATGGATGCAAAGAGTATAAGGAGAGAGAATGCAATTGAAGTAAATATGCATGCATGAGCAGTTAGACGAGCATTATAGTAGTAAGAATATAATCATAATAATAACAGGAATAAACAAATATAGAGGAAAGTAAAACCAGTTGCCCTTTCCTCCATGGTTTTGAAATCAGCGCGTTTAAAATCCAACAGAGGTTCGACTATACATGGTGTCTATATGAGCATGAGGTTGAGGGTTTACTAATGCGTCTTAAGAAGGTTCTGTTCCTAAATCTTCAAACCTAGGCTCACTCCTTGAGGTGGTGCCATGATCAGTTGGTGATCCAAGTGGGGGAACCATTAAGAGGCCGTAGGCGAAGAAACTAACGTAGCATCTTGCCCACAACCAATATACCGTTCCCCCTTTTAACTAGAAAGGATATATCAGGGTAGAGAATGGAAATATGCAAAATGCAAGTGCAAGTGCACGTGCAGTGCGTTTGTGATTTTTAAAAATTGGAGGAAAGAGCCTAATAACTCCCATCTATCCTGTCCAATCCATACATTTATTCATACACAGTAGTTAATATAACATGAAATAAATTTGTGAACAAAGGTCCACCTACAAAAATAAATATGCAAAAGTCAGTACTTTGAATGACAAACTTAATGCAAGATAAAATAAATATGAGTAGAGTGTAAACAATGACATGTTTTTTTATTTAAAAAAATTCTTGAAAAAACTTAATTTTGAAAATTTAAAGTGGATAGAATTGGACAAATCAATCAAAGACTCCAAATGGGTAAGGGTGAAGAGACATGATATTGGCCTAACCCTCTAAGCGTCCCCAGTGGAGTCGCCAGTTGTCGCGCCCAATTTTTCGCATTCGAAAAAGACAAGTGAGAAAAACACAGTACTCTTTCGTTAGAACTCATCTTCCTAGAATAATGAGTGCGACTAGGTTTGAATTGGAAAATTGATTTGATTAAGGGTTTTTGGAAAAAGTTTGGGGTCGCCACTTAACTTGGATAAGGTGAGTTAGTTCACCTAAAACTAAGTACAATCCGAACATTACACTTAGGGTTTTTCAAAAAATTTTTGAAAACTTCCTCAAGAGAGGATTTTTAAGAAAATAGGTTGTTTGGTAACCTTTGGAAAAATGTAAACCCTTTTTTTAAAATAACTCCATTTGGTCTTTGAAAGCAGTGATCTAGATTTGGAGGTTGGTTATGTATAGGGAAGACGCACTAAGCCATCACCTACCCTGCCCTTGTGGTACTTACATGTCTATTCACTCTAGATTCACGCATTCAGAATCTTTGATTAACAATTGTCCGAAACTATCCACTTTAGAAAATAATTTTGAAAAGAGAAGTTTGACATGATGCATGATATGTAAGTGTAAGAATAAGATTGAGTTTGAAAATAGATTTGGAAAGAACTTGATTTGATTTTGGAAATAGATTGGAAAGAAAGATTTGATTTGAAATTGAAAAGAAGGTTTTAGAAATTTGGAATTGGAGATTTGAAAATAGATTTTAGACTTAGAAATTTGAAATAGATCATGGAATTGGAAGGTTGTAAAAGGTTGTAGAATTGAAAACTTGAAAATGATTATGGAATTGGAAACTTGAAAGGGTTGTAGAATTAGAAACTTGAGAAAGGTTGTAACCGCACTCATAAGGGTTGCCTACATATGCCTTTTTGGGAATCAGGTAAGTCACAGTTCGGACAAGAGTCCGATAGAAAATTTTGATTTGAAAAGAGTTTGATTTAGAACTTGGATTTGAAAATTGAAAATTGAACTTTGATTTGAAATTGACTTCGAAGATTTGAAAAAGATTGGACTTTGATTTAAAATAGAACTTGAGGATCTAAAATAGACCTTAGAATTGACTTTGAACTTGATTTCGAAACAAAGAGTTTTGAAAACATCTTGACTTGAATTGATGTTTGAAAAACCATATTGGTTTAGAAAAGAATTTTTGGAGAAGAGTTGGAAGCTTCCTAACTTTAGGGTTAGGGTCAAACTAGGGCCTAGACATCCTAGGACTTACAGTAACCTAGGATTGAAGCATGCAATTGAATTGAATTTGATTTGAACTTAAGAAGTTAGACTTTGGAAAGCTTGGTTTTAGGATACCTAAACTTCGAAAGATAGAATTTAAGAAGGACTTGAGATTAAGAAAGATTTGATTGGAAAGTTTGATTTAGAAAACATGAAGAGTTGGAGTCTAGGAAAGATTAAATTTAGAAAATCTTGAAATTAGGAAAGTTTCCAAATAGAAAATTTTCATTTTAGGAAAGTTTTCAATTAGGAAAGTTTAAAATATAACAGTTTTTAAAATTGAAAAATTTTGAATTTAGAAAGTTTCAACTTAAGAAAGTTTCAAATTTTGAAAGTTTCTTTGTTAGGAAGGATTTGATTAGGTTTGAGAAAGATTTGGAATTTGGAAAGTTTTAGAATTAGGAAAAGTTTGGGTCTAGAAAGATTAAGAAGCTTAAAGTTTACGGAAAGATTTGAAAGTTTAAGTTTTGGAAACTTAAGATTTACGAAGATATGAGATTAGGAAGGATTGGAATTAAGAAAGATTTGGATTAGGAAAGATTTAACTTCTATTTCCTAAAATAAAAGATTAGATTTTATTTACAAAAAGAGATGATTTTATTTTATTTCCAAAAACGGAGGATTTGATTTAGTTTTCAAAAACGAAATATTTGATTTAGTTTTCAAAAATGGAAGAATTGATTTGACATAGAATTGGAAAGGAGGAATTTTGAAAAACTTAGGTTTGGAAAGCTATAGTTTTGGTATAGGAAAAGTTATTTTGGAAATTTAAGATTTGATGTAAAAAATAGAGGTTTTGGAAATCTATATTTTGAGGCAAGATTGGAAATCATGTTTTAGGAGAGAGAATTATGGCTCTAGGGTTTGACTTGAACTCAAAGAAAAAGAGATTTCAAAAAATAGATCTTTTTGGAAAGAGAGATTTTTAGGAAACAGATTTTTGGAAAGTAAATTTGAAGAGAGTTTTAGAAAGGAGATTTGTAAATAGATTTCGGAGAGGGTTTAGGAAACAATGTTGGAAAGAAGATCTGAATGTGGACTTTTACAAGTCTCTAAAAATATCCCACTTTCCTAAAACGATTCTAACCATGGAGGGATTAGAACCATTCTAGGATTATGGTTTTGAAAACAATAAAGATTTGAAAATATAGACCATGAAAGTCACTTTAAATGTAACCCTTTCCTAAAGCAACCCTAACCATGGAAAGGCTAGAATCACCTTAGGATTGTGATTTTGAAAATAAGTTTGGAAAAACAAGATTTAATGCAAGTTTTGAAAACGATTTTCAATGCAAGTTTTGAAAACACGTATGAAAACAAGTTTTAGAGAGATGCATGACCATGATATGCACAGTGTAAATTGGGGTCGTGAACATACAAGGTTAAAGGCTTCACCACATAATTAAGGGGGCTGGACCCACGTGGTCTCCAGTTAAATTAAGAGAAAGCCCCCGACACGGTGACTTTCAATAGCCTAATCCTGCACATAAACTGGGGAGTCCCTTATTTCATGCATGAAAGAAAAGGGGAGGGGGTAGAAGATGGGGATTAAAATAGAAGAAAACCCAAGTGGGTTAGGAGAGAGAAGAGAGGGGGAATTGCGTAAACGTAAATAGGAAGCCTACCTTGTGTCTTCTTTGTTTCGGCTGCTTTATTTGCTTTGTTTTGCTTGCTCGCTTGAATTGTTTTACTTCAGTCTTCGAGAGCTTGCTTTGGTCTTCGAGAGCTTCCAAGTTGCAGCACTTTAAGCCTTCAACAGAGGCTTCAAAGGTTTGTATATAAATGTATAAGAGTATATATGAGCTAGGGTTAAATGTATAGGGGCTAGGGTTTGGAAAACCTAAAGAGAGCTAGGGTTTGGAGGGGCTTTGAGCTCTGTATATCAAACAACAGAGTTTTTGGACTGTGTTTGCAGACCCTTTTCACGTTGGAGGAGGCTCTGTATTTATAAATAGAAGAGTGAATTGGTGCTGCCAAAAATCCTAGCCAGGCAATTTTTTTAGCTTAGTGGCTCCAGCATTTAGGAAATGATTAAGGTCAGCAAGCAACATATCTTTAAAAAATTTGGGCGTCTGTATTAGTAACTACCATGCAATTTTTAGTCTAACTTCACTATGAGTAACTCCGGAAAGTCCGGGAATGATTTGAAGGGCCGAGAATGAGCCGGGAATGGGCCAAAAGAGATAGGAACCCTTAGAGTAGTGTCTCGGGGGTATTAGACTTGAAAAATAAGGTCAGGATGTGTTGTAATGGTTGACTAGGCTATTAGGGCCAAATCAGTCAATCGGGCTAGAAAGCTGCCGGGATGGACTTGGAATGTCCCGGAAGAAGGCTTGAGGCTTGGAAACATTAGCTAGAATGTTCCAAGAGGTTATCGATTTGATACCCAGAGCTGGCGTGGTTGGAAAAGGCCACCGACCCACTAAGGACAAAACGGTTATTTTGCATTGGGCTTGCCAGAATTGATTTGGAATGATCTGAAAATGCATCGGAAGGCCGGGGATACTGTCAGAAGCATCCATGGGAGGTTACCGATTTGATACCCAAAGCTGATTTGGTTTCCTAGGCACTCGGCTATCTAGGGTCAAAATGGTCATTTCTATCGGAAGGTCCCGGAATTGGCCCGAAACTAACTAGAGGGCACTTAAACATGCCGAATCATCTTTGGGACAATCTTAGAAGGGTGGACTTACCATTCTGACAACTAAGATACTTTTTCGAGAAACGTGCCGGAAGTGGCCTTAGGAGCAGTTTGGTCATTTTCACCGAAGTGGGCCAGTAGGCACTGGTGTTGATCCGGGTTTTAAGTGCTTCCGTCGCTCTAACAGTCTATGACGAGTTGGTTTCCAAAGGTATCAAACGTGTCACGGCCAAGAGGCAAATTCGGTCCCGTGACATAGGGGGTTTGTTGGCAATTCCTAATGTCAACTTGTTTGCGAGTGTTTCTGTCACTCTGACAATTGCGATGTTTACGAGTGTTTCTGTGACTCTGACAATTTGCATTCATTTCGGAGACTGCCTGATCTCGGGAAGCTGCTAGGTGGACTTATCGTCTAAGGAATCAACTTTCTCAAAAGACGTGTCGAATAACGGATATTTCTTTATTGGCGGGCTAACAGATGCCAAAGGTAGACTGTTCTACCATCTCGGTGACTTGGGGTCTCGTCCTAGTTGACGGGTTTGAAGGGACTTACCTTTCCGAAGATGTTTCTCAAAAAAGATGCCTAATTGGATGGTCTTATCGCCTAAGGGATCAACTTTCTCAAAAGGGGCACCGAATTTGATTTGAATTGGAATTGGATTGGAATTGGATTTTGATCTTGAAATTGAGATTGAAATGGGGACTTACCATCTTCGAGAAGACGTGCCCAACGAATTTGGACTGGACAATACCTCAAGGGCATTTTGGTCATTTTACCTCTATTTGGGGCCACTAGGCCCGCGAAGTGATTGATTAACTAGACTCATGTCTGGTAAACTGGTTTGAACTGGCATATGTCCATATTGACTTGAATACAAGTCTGGACGAACCGGAGATTGCCGAGGGGGAGAAAATGGGGTGCTTACACCTAGTTCCACTGCTAGTAGAGCCAGTGTATTTTTTGGCCTGGCACCACTAGGAGTGGCACTAGTGTATTTTGTAGCCTAGCGCCACTGTAACAAGCACTAGGTCAGTTTAAGTTGCCTATAAATATAAACACTTCCCCCTGAGTAAAAAGGTCGACAATCTAAGTCTAGCAACTCTATTTCTCGATATATAGATCTTGAACTCTCTCCAAACCCTAGTTTCTTAGGCTTCTTCAAACCCTAGCCCCCATACACTTTAACCCAAGCATACATACACTCCTATACGAGCCTCCAAGCCGACCATTGAAAACACAAGGTGATACAATCTCAAAGCTCTCAAAGATCAAAATGAAGTAAAACAAATAAAGCAAGAAAGGCAAAGAAGACACAAGGTTGGTTTTCTATTTATGTTTATGCAAATCAAATTCAAAAAGTTTATTCAAATCAAATTCTAGGTTTTCTAAATTTTCCCTTCAAAAATTTTATTCAAATAAAATTCTAGATTTTCTAACTTTTTCCTTCAAAAAGTTTATTCAAATCAGATTCTAAGTTTTTTAACTTTTCCCTCAAAAAGTTCATTCAAATCAAATTCAAGATTTTCTAAATTTTTTTCCTTCAAAAATGTTCAATTCAAGGTTTTCTAAACTTTTTTCCTTCAAAAAGTTTCAATTCAAGGTTTTCTAAAATTTTCCCCTTCAAAAATTTTCAATTCAAAATTTTCTAAACTTTTTTCCATCAAAAATTTTTAATTCAAGGTTTTCTAAACTTTTCTCCTTCAAAAAGTTTGTTCAAATAAATCTCGGTTTTCAAAAAAATTTTCCTTCAAAAAGTTCAAGTTCTAGCCAAACTCCTAGTTTCCCTTGCTATCTCCTTTAATAGCCCCATGTCAAAAACTTTCACCTCAACCAAATGGGGGGCCTCAGTTCTAAACATGCTCCCACACTCATTGTCCCAAATATTTCAGCCCACACTCTTACGCCCAAAACATTTCTATACATCGAAATGATGTTCCTTAAGCCATCCCAATATTTTTCAAAATCATCCTACTTTTTCAAACTAATTATTTTGGAAAACCAAATTAACCCTACTCATCACCCTGAAACTCTCAAATGCTTTAAGGATCCCACAAAAATTTTTTCAAACCCTAAGCCCCAATGTCACGAGTTCTACGTTTTTCAAAAAGTCTCAGCAGAGTTCCATTTAAAAACGTCCCTAGCCCCAAGAATAGCAAATCACAAAACCACTCTTCCTACAGCATCACAAATACCCAACAAACACTAACTATACACAATTCTATCCTTTTACAATGCCTGCAAAAACCCCTTTTACATAAATATGCACATTCATCAAAACACACTCAAACGATCGCTAAAACACGAAAACAATCCCACAAACATGCTCAAAGTAGTTCAAAACATTGATTTCAACTATTCATGTGCATCAATTGGACACCTATGCGAAGAAATCAACACAAATAAAATAAAAAAAACTCACTTTTTGGAATTCTCCAACGAAATCATCTTCTCCGTCGATGATTAGGGGTTGGTGGACTTTTTTGTTGACTCTCTGACTTCCCAAAAGTCTTCCCTAACAATGCCCAAGAAGAATCCCTCAAAAACTTCCAAAGAGAGACCTCAAAAATTGCTCAAATCCATGCAAGGAGTGCCAAAAGTCGCAGCTGTTGGGTTTTAAGCTAGTGCCACTAGTAGAGGCACCTGGACAATTCTAGGCCTAGCGCCACTCCAAGTGGCGCCAAGGCCAATTTTGGGCCGCTTCGCCTCTTTTTCACACCAATTCTAGTTTTAAATGCTCCCAAACCTCGAAACTTACAAACTCGAACCCCAGCTTTCAAGATTCATCAACTCTGGTTCCTCCGATCACCTTGCAGTTAACATGGAACCCTTACTTTTTCATTTTTCTCCTTCAACAAGCAAAGACGAAAAAGGAAGGGCATCTCTATGCACCCTATTTTTGCCTACTCGGCAATCTCTGGCCCGATTGGACTCATTTTCAAACACCACAAACACATTCAAACCTGAAATGGTCTTTCAAACTCTAGTCCAGTCAATGAATTATTTTTCAGGCCCGCTAAGCGCAATCAAAGCCAAATAACCAAAATGCCCTAAAAGCATCATTCAATCTGACATGCTTTTCGAGAAAGTACCTAAGTCCTTAGAGTAGTAAGTCCACCCCTTCCAAGACTATCCCCAAACATCCTGACAAACTCAGAATGCCATTCAAACTAACTCTGGGTCAATTCCGGTAGCTCCCTGTCAAGATGACTATTTTACCCCTAGGCACCCAGTCATCCTTGTCAATCTCACTAACTATGGGTGTCAAACTGGTAAACACCCGGGGCAGTCCCACAAGGATTCCCAATTTTCAAATGTCATCTTGGTCTATTCTGATATCATCACAATGAATTCCAATTCAATTGACCGTTTTGCCTCTAGCGGACCGGTCATCATTTTCAACCACACTTGCTCTGGGTATCAAACCAGTAATCCCCTAGGACACTCATAATAGTACTCCCGACCCTCGAATTTCATTCCATTCGACTCCAGACCAATTCTGGTGTTTCTCGCCTCAAATGACAGTTTTGCCTCTAGCGAGCTGGTCATCCTTTTCAAACCCTAACTTTGTCACCTAACCTTCATTCTTGCATCATTGCACTCATTGCAATAAAAATGGTTTTCAAAGTCATTGTTGCATTAAGTTTTCAAAAAAGTGCATAACTCTCTTTGAGTTATTTTTCAAAAAGTGTCATATAAAATCATAGATTTCTCAAATCCTTTCATTTTGGAAATCAAATCAAATCTTTCCATTTTTTAAACAAAATTAAATCTTTCCATTTTGGAAACCAAATCAAATCTTTTCATTTTTTAAACCAAATCAAATCTTCTATTTTTTGGAAACAAATCAAATCTTTTCTTTTCCAATTTTAAATCATATCTTTCCTTTTTTAACATGAAATCATATTTTTTTCCCACATAAAATCATAAAAAGTTTCACATAAAATCATAGATTTTCAAAGTGCATGAATGTAGCCACCTTCCTAAACCATCTCCAAAACCATTAGGGTCAACCCAAACCCTAAACTATATTCCCAGACCACCTTCGCAAAACCCTAGATTGCCTAAACCCTAGTTAGCCGACCCAACCCTAGGTCAACCAAACCCTAGTGGGTCAACCTAACCCTAGTTGGTCCAATCCTAGGTGAACCTAACCCTAGGTCAACTAAACCTTAGTGGTCAAACCCTAAATTAACCAAACCTTCGTTGGTCAACCTTAGGTCAACCTAACCTTAGTTGGTCCAATCCTAGGTCAACCTAACCCTAGATCGACTAAACCTTAGTCGTCCAACCTTAGGTCAACCAAACCTTAATGTAAGAACCTCATTTTTTGCCGTTCGGCAATCTTCAGCCCAACTAGAGCCACTCTCAAATACCACAACACATTCAAACCCAAACTGACCTTCCAAACTCTAGTCCAATCAACTGATCGCTTCATGGCCTGTCGGGCCCACTTGAAGCCAAATGACTAAAATACCCCTGAGGCATTATTTCAGTCCAATTCAATATGGCATGCTCCTCGATAGGGTACCTAAGTCCTCAGAGCGATAAGTTCCCCCCTTCCAAGGTTATCCTAGACAATTCAGCATACTCAAAATGCCATTCAAACCAATTCTGAGCCCATTCTGATGGTTCCTAGTCAAAATAACCATTTTACCCCTAGGTGCCCCGATCGCCCTTGTCATCCACACTAGCTTTGGGTATCAAACTGGAAAACTTTCAGGACACTCCTAGAAGTATTCCCAATCTTCAAGTGCCATCCTGATCCATTTCAAGCAAAAAAAATGGCTTAAAAATGGCGCCCAGATCTTTCCCTTATAGCCCAAGGTAAATCAAATCTCCATAATCATTGCCATACCAAGGTCGCGCCACTAGTAATGGTGCCAGGCCAAAAATTGGCTAGCGCCACCTCCTTTAAATTTTGGTCTATAAATACAGACCACCCCCTAGCATATTCTAGGTTTGAAAAATCACAAAGAAACACTGGCTCTCTTAAGATAGCCCCCATAAATTCTCAAAACCCTAGCTTTCAACACTCTAAAGGAACCGCCATCCAACCCTAGCCCATACACCTCTAATCCTAGCCTCCAAACTCCATTAAAGGCCAACTCCAGCCTCTTTAAGGCTCTTTAAGGCTTCTTCAACCTCAGGCCAAGCCTCCATTGAAGCTCCATTGAAGGTTAAAAACAAGGTATGGTTCCTATTTTACTTTCATGATCTCCCATTCGTTCTCTTCTCCCTCCTAGTCCACTTGGACTATTCTCTCTTTTAATCTCAATATTCAACCCTCCTCTTCTTGCATGCTTAGAATAAGAGGACTTTAGGTCCATGCCTAGGGGAAGCTTTGGAAAGATCACCATGTCAGTGGATTCCTTTAGCCTAACTAATCACAGTATGGTATTAAGGCCCCTTGTAATGTGGTGAAACCTTCAACCTTGTATGTTCACGACCCCTATGGATTATATTTGTCATGCCTATGCATTGTTCTTATTTTCAAACTCACAACCCTAGGGTGATTCTAACCTCCTCATGGTTAGGGTTTTCCTATGAAAGTGACATATTCAAAATGACCAACAAGGTCCACATTAGAATTTTAAGCCCTAACTTGTTTTCAAAATCACAACCCTAAAATGAGCCTTCCCATGGTTAGGGTCACTTTAGGAAAGTGACATGTTGAAAAAGGCCTCCAAAGGCCACATTAGAGTTTCAAGCTCTAGAACATCTCTTTCAAAATCTATTTGTTAAACCTCTTTAAATTCCATGTTCAAAAGCTTTTTCCCAAAATTGGTCCAAGAGTTATCTTCTTGAAGCCCTAAAAGTTCATGCCTTAGGAAACCCTAGCTTTGTCCCTTAAACATTTATTCTAGCATCCTTGCATTCATTGCATCAAAATTCTTTTCCAAGTCTTTGTTGCAGCATGTTTTCAAAAGGTGCATAACTCTCTTGAATTGTTTTTCCAAAAGTGACACATAAAATCATAAATTTTCAAACCAAAATCATGGAAGATTCACACATAAAGTCATAAGGTTTTCAAATCGAATCTTTTCTTTTTCAATTCAAAATTTTTTATTTTGAAAGAAAAATCAAATCTTTCCATTTTGGAAACCAAATCAAATCTTCCCATTTTAAAAACAAAATCAAATCTTCTATTTTGGAAACAAAATAAAATTTCCTATTTTTGGAAACCAAATCAAATCTTTTATTTTTTTTAAACAAATCCAATCTTCTATTTTTGGAAACAAAATCAAATCTTTCCTTTTTTTAATCAAATCTTTCCTTTTTCAAAATGAAATCATATATTTTCTCACATAAAATTATAGATTCCTTTTCAAGTGCATGCATTGAATCTTTCCAAAACCATCAAGGTCAAACCCTAACCCTAATCCAATTTCCAACCTTAGTTTACCTAAACCCTAGTTGGTCCAACCTTAGGTGGTCCAACTCGAGGTCAACCAAACCCTAGGTGGTCCAACCTTAGGTCAATCTAACCCTAGTTAGTCCAACCCTAGGTCAACCTAACCCTAGGTTATCTTAACCCTAGTTTGCCCAACCTAGTTTAAGATGCTTTAAGATTGTAACTTTAGGACCCTTTTTCAAACTCCAACTCCAACCCAAAAATATTTTAAAATGCTCTTTCAAACTTGTCTCAATCCAAAATGGCTAGACACTTGCCATTTTTTCAAAACTATTTCTAAAATGACTTCAAAAACTCACAATCCTAAGGTGATCTCAATCTTTCTTGCTTAGAGTTTCCTAAGGAAAGTAATACATCAAATGAAACTTTTAAGGTTCACATTACGACTTCAAACCCTAAATGTTTTATAAAACCTTTTTCCAAAAACTATTTTCAAACATCACATTTTTAAAGCGACCCCAGGCCTTTTATGGTTAGGGTTATGTAAGATCAAGTGAGATATTCAAACAAGGAAAGTTCTAGCCCCTCTTTCTAAAAATATTTTGTAAAAATCATGGTCTTGAAGGAGTTTAGTTCTTACATAACTAACCTCTCAAAGACAATGACACATCAACTTACCTTTCATAAGGTACATAAAAAATAATTTTCAAAAAACATTTTCGAGACAAGTTCATAAGGGCTTTTCGAAATGCAATCTCAACTTTCTTCTAAATGCTTTTTCAAATTGCATCATGGATCATTCTTTTCGAAAGTGATGACAAAAATCCCTCTTCACAACTTTTTAAAAAGTGGACACAAGTGGCAAATAGGAACTGGTTATTCAAGCAAGTGAATATAGAGTGAATAAATATGTAAGTACTACAAGGGTAGAGTAAGGTGATGATCTTAAGATAGCTTCCCTACATATAACCAACCCACGGACCATAGATCTCTATTTTAAAGACCAAAATTAGAGTCATTTTTCAAAAAGGTTTAAAACATTTTCAAAGGTTTAAAACAACCCTATTTTTCAAAAAGCCTCTCAAGAGGATGTTCTCGAATCATTTTCAAAATTCTAAGTTTGATCATCAAATTATACTCAGTTTTAGGTGACCTAACACCCCTTTAACCATGTTAGATGGTGACTCCAAACCTTTTTCAAAAAGCCCTTAATCAAATCAATTTAAAGTTTGAACCCCATTGCATATGACCCTCTAGAAGGGAGAGTTCCAACAATGAGCATCGGGTTTCGTTCGAGTCAAGACCCAAACTCGAGGCTGAAAAATTAGGGCGCGACACTTAGTTGGTCCAACCCTAAGTCAACCTAACCTTAGGTTTTCTTAACCCTAGTTTGCCCAACTAAGGTTAGGTGGCTTCAAGATTTTAACTCTGGGACCCTTTTTTTTAAACCCCAGCTCAAACCTAAAAATGTTTTCACAAAGCTCTTTCAAACTTGTCTCAATCCAAAATGGCTAGACACTTACCATTTTTCAAAGAATTACTTTCAAAAAATGATTTTAGAAACTCATAACCCTAAGTTGATCTTAAACCTCCTCATAGTTAGGGTTGCCTAAGGAAAGTGATACATCAAATGGAATATACATAGCTCATTTTAGGGTTCTTAAACCCTAAACATATTTCAAAAACCTTTTTCAAAACCAACTTTCAAACATCACACTCTTGAAACAATCCTAAGCCTTCTTATGGTTAGGATTATTCAAGTTAGAGTGAGATATGCACACAAGGGTTCTGTAACCCTAAAGTCTAAAACTGTGAAGGAAGAGTCTAGCCCCTTTTTTAAAAATATTTTTCAAAAATCATAGCCTTAAAGGAGCTTAGTTATCAATTAACTAATCTCTTAAAGATAATGAAACATCAACATACCTTTCATAAGGTACATAAAAACTATTTTCAAAAATCTTTTCAAGACAAGTTCACAAGAGTTTTTCCAAATCCAAGACCTACTTTCAAATCCTTGATTAAATTTTCAAAACTTCCAAAACTCTCTTGAGTTATGTTCAAAAATATTTCAAAACACTTCAAATCCCATTTTAAAAGCACTTCCAAAAACCTTCAAATTCTATTTCAAAAACACTCCAACATCTAATTTCAAATCAAAACTCTCTCGAGTTATTTCTAAATTTTGAGTCAAAAACTTTCAAGTTTTCTTTTTCAAAACAGGACCCCAATGTGTCTTCAAAACTTTCCAAAGGCCCTAATATGCCTATTTTCAATCGAATCCTGAGCCTGAACTACGACTAACCTTATTCTCATCAAATGAGATACGTAGGCAACCTTCATTGGTGCGGTCACAACTTCTATTTCCAAATCAAAACCCTTTTTCAACTTCTATTTGTACTTTCTTTTCTAAGAACTTCTAAACTCTTTTCAAAACTTACATCATACATCATTCATCCCAAAGGTGATGACAAAATCCTTTTTCAAAATCTTTTTAAGTTGACATAAACAGACATTTAGGAATTGGAGATTCAAGTGAGTAGACATGTAGGTACTGAAAGGGTGGGGTATGATAATGATCTTAGGATATCTTTCCTACACATAACCAACCCCGAAACCATAGATTTCTGTTTCAAAGACCAAAATCGGAGTCAATTTTCAAAAGGGTTTTAAACATTTTCAAATGTTGCTAAACAACCCCATTTTTCATAACACCTCTTAAAAGGACATTTTCAAACCATTTCCAAAAAACGTAAGGTTGATCTTCGGATTACACTTAATTTTAGGTGACCTAACACACCTTTAACCTTGTTATACGGTGACTCCAAAAAATTTTCAAGCAAGCCCTTAATCAAATTAATTTCAAGTTCAAACTTCATCGCACTCATCCTTTGAGGAGGGTGACTTCTAACAGAAAGAGTACCGTGCTTTGTTCGAATCAAGATTTTGATTCGAGGCAAAAACTGGGATGCAACACCAAATATACAAGAAGAGGAGGTAGAAGATGGGGATTAAAATAGAGAATAGTCCAAGTGGACTAGGATGGAGAAGAGAAGGAATGGGAGAGCATAAACTTAAAGTGAAACCCTACCTTGTCTTTAATCTTCTTTAACCTTCAATGGAGGCTTTGTCTTGGACCGGAGAGGCCTTCAAGAGCTTTAAAGGGACTAGAAGTGACCTTCAATAGAGCTTGGAGACTAGGGTTTAGAGTATATAGGCTAAGAAGGCTAAAGACCTTGAAGGAACTAGTGTTTTGGGAGATTTTCGAGGGTTGTCTTGAGAGAGGCAGAGCTTCTTTGTGATTGTTCAAACCCTAAATATGCTAAACGGTGCACTGTATTTATAGGCAAAAATAAAGGAGTTGGCACCACTAGAAGTGGCACCAAGCTGTTTTCTGGCCAGGCACCACTACAAGTGGCTCCACCTCAGTATGAAATTGATCTCGAAGATTTGATTCGACCTTGGGCAACGAAGCAAAGATCTGGGCGCCACTAGGAGTGGTTCCAAACTATTTTTTAGCCTAGCTCCACTACAAGTGGCTCGATTTGGAAAGCTGTCGAGCTGCGGGGCCCTACTAGAAAAGAGATAGGGGAACTCCAGAGTGTCCCAAGAGTTGTTGGTTTGATACCCAGAGCCGGTATGGTTGAAAAGGATGACTGGCTCGCCAGGGATAAAACTGTCATTTGAACTAAAAAAATTAAAATTGGTCCGGAGTTGAATGGAATGGCATTCGAGGGTTAGGAGCATTATTAGGAGTGTTCCAAGAGATTACCGATTTGATACCTAGAGTCGATGTGATTAAAAATGATGATTGGCCTGTAGAGGGTAAAACAGTCATTTGAACTAGGATTTACCAGAATGGTTCCGAAATGGATCGGGATGGTCTTTAGAAATTGGGGATACTCGTAAGAGTGCCCCGGGGGTTTGCCGATTGGATACCCAAAGCTGGTGTAGTTGACAACGATGATCAAGCGCCCAAGGGTAAAATGGTCATTTTGATCGAAAGTCACCAAAATTGGTCCGGAGTTAGTTTGAATGGCATTTTGAATATGTCGACCTATCTAGGGATAGTCCTGAAAGGGATGGACTTACCGCTCTGAGGACTTGGTACTTTCTTGAAGAGCTTGTCAAATTGAATGACGCACTGGGGGCATTTTGGTCATTCGGCTTTGATTGGGCCCTAGTGGGCTCGAGAAGCAATTGATTGACTAGACTAGAGTTTGAAAGTCCGGTTTGGGTTTGAATGTGTCTGTGGTGTTTGAAAAATGATTCCGATTGGACCAAAGATTGCCAAGTGGAAAAAAATGAGGTGCTTACAAGCATAATGCAAAGCTGGCTAATGCATTTAGGCAAGGTTTCGTGGACTGCAAGTAGACTATGACCAAGCTCTTCCCTAACCTCGACCTTTCTCTTCTGGAGATGAGGAGGATTCTGTCTTCATGATAATCGTTGCTCCTAGCAGTGGTGAGGAGATAGTTGATGATGCTCAATCTTGAGAATTTTCTTCAAAATTTTGTGTCTTTACTGAACAATAGTAGTAGCTTTTTATCTTTTTTTCCCTTGTCTTTCATTTTTGTGTAAATAACATTGCCAAGTATTGTAGCTTTGCTTTTTGAGTTATTTGCCTCTTTTGGTCTGTTGATCTGATCTGCCTTGCCCTGCTCTGCTCCCAAATCTTTTTGTTTTACCCATGATAAACATTAGGCTCATGATAGCCAGGCAAAAAGCAAAGTGCAAGAGTTATTACCCTGTTATCCTGCAACTCAGCATTTATTACTTTGAGCTCGGGTTTGAATTTTCAAACAGGCCTGGCTTTGGCCGGATGGTGGCCCTCATTAACTGTGAGGTTTAAATACGTTGGTCATGTCAATCGATGTCTAAGGAGCATTACCTAATGCTGTGATTTTGAAGCTGTAATTATGGTATCTACTGGCATAAATGGGGGAGGTTGAACGTCACATCTCCTTTAGATTCCTATGGTTGAATATATATACACGGGGTATTGGCTTGATATTTTTTCCAAGCAAACAAGTAGGGCTCTGCCTTTGCTATTTCTGGTTTTGTTCTTTGGGAACTCTGTTTGCAGTCATGAACTTTGATGTCATCCTCTTGAATCATGCTTTCCTTTGTTGGGAATGGGAGGAGTTGGAAATTATTTTCTTTGACTTGGGTATTTTTTTCCTCATATAAAGAGGCACTGAGTGGAACCTAAGGCTTTATGATGGCTCAAGAGAAGAATACCAGTCTTTTCCTTGTTTCCATCTGAGGGCTTGGGTTTTTCTTTGGTGATTCCAAGTTCTCTCATGGCAGGGGCCGCCAAGGGTGAGCTTTTTTCTTCCTGGTTCGCTGATGCTCCCAGCTAGGCGTTTCAGGGAGGTATATCATTGGTCCCCCCCCCTAATTTTCCTTTGCTTCTAACCAAGTATTTCGAGGAGATATATTGTTAAGTCTTTGGGCCTCACATTTCTGTTGTCAAAGATGTTCGAGCAATTGTACTCTAACCATACTTTCAATCCCATACAATCATAGTCCTCACAAACCAGCCGCTACGAAGGGTGTTGCAAAAGCCAAACACAGCGAGACGGTTGGTGCAATGGTTGATCGAGCTAGGGGGAGTTCTATGTGCAATATTGGCCTAAGATGACAAATAGGAGGCAACTAATGAGTACGGATTTGACCACACAAACCAAGATCAGGCATCCTAAGTCAGATGGAGTGTGACAGGTCTAACAATCTGGCCCCTAACTTTCCAAGCCTAATCTTTGATAGTCTGCCACCAGCTGGGAATCTGAGATCCCATCTGTGATACTCTCACCACACCATTATCCATAAATGGTCAACCGAGATTCAAGAAATCAAAATCAATTCAAATCACCCTCTCGAGATTAGGGGCAAGCAATCAAGTTGAGATCACTGAATAAGCCTATTATAGATGAAGGATTCAATCCCTGGAAAAGGTATGTCATTATTCGCTATCTAAAGTCATAATTCCAATCTCCTAATCATGCTAACTTAAGCAACAGAGAGTATTGGGTCAGCACCCCACTAGTGCTCACTACTATCCCCTTTGCTTCCTGATTCTTGCAGGTACCGTCATTGATCTAGTGGAAACCTACAAGTTTACTACATCATTAGTTGGCGCGGCCTGTGGCAATGATATGCTTTCATTTTCATGGTAAATACTACATCAATGGTTCAAAAGGCAAACGAAGGGGCTGCCACCGGCCAAGGAGAAGGTCGTGATGCCAATAGGATTATAGCCTTAGAACAGTAGGTTACCACCCTAGCCACAAGGTTGTAACAATTGATACAATAGAATCAGGAGCTTATGCAGTGAATCCCCCCCGCCGCCACCGACCCCTACACTTAACCGCGACGACGGGAGTCACAACGGAGAAGACAACCTCTAATGGTCAGAGCCTGCCAAAGAAGTTCAAAGCCACGCAGATGGCCAATGGCATCGCTTCCCTATGAGATGGGATGTGACGGTAACAGAAGGAACCGACGAGATGATGGATGGTCCTTAGGATAACTAACTTAGAACCATGAGGCCCAGTTAGCCAGGGTAATGGAGGCTGTCAGAGCTAAGAATCTAGCAACGGTAGAGAACTTAGTAAACACTGCTAGCATGCCTTTATCTCAAGGAGTGATGGAGCAACCCCTACCCCTAAAGTTTAAAATTCCAACCCTCGAGACATTCAATGGGCACAAAGATCCATTGGATCATCTAGAAACATACAAAGCTCTGATGCATCTCTAAGCAGTACCAAATGAGATCATGTGTCCGGCTTTCCCTAACACCCTCAAGGGGTCAGCCCGAATATGATTTAACAAACTAAAACCAGGATCACTTACTTCTTTTGTTCAACTAAGCAAGCTATTCATAGGCCACTTTATTGGTTTCTAGAGGCAACACCTACTAGCAACATGTTTGTTGAACATTAAGCAACATAAGGAAGAGTCCTTTCGGGACTACGTTTCCAGATTCAACCGGAGACCCTGCAAGTGGACGACCTCAATGACAAAATGTCCATCATGGCATTATTCAATGGGGTCTGGTCTCACAAATTATTATTCTCCCTTTCCAAAAAGCCACCAGAGAATAGGGCAAAACCAATGCTATGGGCACAAAACACATGAACGCAGAGGATGCCCTCAATGCTCGGTTTGACCATGTGAAGGGAAGGAAAGAACGCTTGGTGAAAAAGAAGAGGACAGTGGAGGGCAACAAAGATGACTGAGGCCCCAAAGTGTCCTGAGTCTTAATCCAACCTGAGGCCAGAGCAAAAGCTGTTAAGAGAAGGTTTGGCAATTACACTCCGCCTAATGAACCTCTTCAACAAGAGCTGTACTAGATTAGATTTGACCCGACGCTCGAATGGCCGAGGAAGTTGAAATCCTCACCTAAAAGGAGGTCCCAAAACAAGTATTACCACTTCCACAGCAACCATGGCCATAACACGAAGGACTGCCAAGATTTGAGTCAATAGCTCAAGGGGCTAATTAAGAAGGGGAAGCTAGGCCAGTATATGGTAGGTAGGTCGTGTGCCAACTAGCAGTAGCAACCCCCCCTGGTCAGCCAAGCGCTACAAGAGCAAAATCAAATCAATAACCAATTGGAGAGATCAGACTAATCATCGGTGGCCTAGCCAATGGTGGAGGATTGAACACAGCAAGGGAGAACCATGCAAGAAAGGCTAGAACCTAGGACAGGGGCGAGGTTCTGGTAGTAGAGAGGCCAAGCAAGCTATCACGGGAAGCAGCGACCATGATTTCTATTAGAGACGAGGACGTGGCAGGGCTTCACCAGCCCCACAATGACCCCGTAGTGGTAACCATAGTAGTGGCGAATTTTGCAACTAAGAGAGTCTTGGTAGATAGTGTAAGCACCCCATTTTTGCCCGCTCGATAGTCTCCAGTTTATTCAGACTTGTATTTAAGTCAATATGGACATATTCTGAGTCAACACAATTTTCCAAGTCTAATCCCATTAATCGATCGCCTAGCTGGCCCTTTGGGCCTAAATACAAGCAAAATAACCAAAATGCCCTTGGGGGCATTGTTCAGTCCAATTCCAATGGGCACTTCTTTTCAAAGACGGTAAGTCCCCTTTCCAATTCCAATTCCAATGCCAATTCCAATTAAATTCGGAACACTTTTCGTGAAAGTTGATTCCTTAAGGTGGTAAGACCATCCAATCCGGCACATTTTCGAGTGAATTCTTCAGAACAGTAAGTCCCTTCAAACCCGTTGACCGGGACGAGACCCCAAGTCCCCTAGATGGTAGAACGGTCCACCTTTGGCACCTGCTACCCCGCAAATGAAGCAATGTCCGTTTTGGCGCGCCTTCTGAGAAAGTTGATTCCTCAGGCGCTAAGTCCACCTAGCAACTTCCAGAGATTAGGCGGTCTCTGGAATGATCACGACCACTTAGAGTAACGAAAATACTCGTAAATATTGCAACCGCTAGAGTGGCAAAAACACTTGCAAACAGGTCGATATAGAGAATTGCCACTAAACCCCTATATCACGGGACCGCCATTAAAGTGACGGAAATACTCAAAACCCAAGTTAACACCAGTGTCTACTAGCCCACTCCGGTAAAAAATGACCAAACAGTCCCTAGGGCCATACATTTCTCGAGAAAGTACCTAAGTCCTCAGAACGGTAAGTCCACCCTTTCAAGATTGTCTTAAAGATAATCTAGCATGATTAAGTGCCTTCTAGTCAGTTTCAGGCCAATTTCGAGACATTCCGGTCAAGATGACCATTTTGTCCCTAGGCATCCAAGCGCCCCAGGAACCACACCAGCTCTGCGTATCAAATCAGTAGTCTCCCGAGAATGCCTCTTATAGTATTCTTGACCTTCCATTGTTTTTTCGAATTATTCCGAGTCAGTTCTGGCAAACCCGGTGCAAATGACCGTTTTGCCCTTGGTGGGCCGATCGCCTTTTCTTACCACACCGGCTTTCGGTATCAAACCAGTGACCTCCTGGAACATTCTAGTTAATGTTTCCAAGTCTGGATTCTTCTTTTGGGATATTCCGAGTCCATCTCGGCAGCTTTTCGGCCCGGTTGACCGTTTTACCCCTAATAGCCCGGTCAACCCTTCCGACAAATCCTGCCATTATTTTTCAAGTCTGCTACCCCCAAGACACTATTTTAGGGGTTCTCATCCCTTTCCAACCTTTCGAGCCATTCTCGGCCCTTTCAAATCATTCTCGGACTTTCTGAAGTCACTCCTAGTGAAGCCAAGCTAAAAATTGCATGGTAGTCACTAGTACAGGTGCCCAAATCTTTTGAAAATACGTTGCTTACCAAACTTAAAACTTTCCTAAGTGGCTGGAGCCACTACAAGCCAACTTTTGGCCTAGGGCCACTCCTAGTGGCGCCAATGTAAACTTTTGCCTGGCACCACTGCAACAGGCGCCAGGTCAATCCTCTCTTTATAAATACAGAGCCTCTTCCACCATGAAAAATGTCCGCAAACTCAATCTAAAAACTCTCCTCTTCAATATACAGAGCTCGTAGCCTCTCTAAACCCTAGTCTTCTTTAGATTTTCTAAAACCCTAGCCTCCATATATAAACCTTAGCTCTCATATACTCCCATACACTCCTATACACTGATACACTAGCCTTCGAAGCCTCCATTGAAGACTTAAAATACTACAACCTGAAGCTCTCGAAGATCAAGACAAGCACTTAAAGACTGACGCAAAGCAAAGCAAGGACCAAAACAAAGCGCACAAAGCAAAGCAAAAAAGGTAGGCTCTCTATTTAAATTTACGTATCTTCCCCCCTCTCTTTTCTCTCTCCGAACCTACTTGGGTTTTCTTTTATTTTAATCCCCCATCTTCTTCCCCCCCTTTCTTGCTTGCTTGAAACAAGGGACTTCCCGGTCTATGTGTAGGATTAGGTTATTGAGGGTCACCGTGTCGGGGGCTTTCTTTTAGTCTAACCGGAGACCATGTGGGTTCGGCCCCCTAAATTATATGGTGAAGCCTTTAACCTTGTATGTTCACGACCCTAACTTGCATCGTGCATATCATGATCTTGCATTCTTCCAAAATTCGTTTTCGAACTTGTTTTCAAAACTTGCATCAAAACCGTTTTCGAAACTAGCATTAAGTTTTCTTCTTCAAAACCTATTTTCGAAACCACAATCCTAAGGTGATTCTAGCCTTTCCATGGGTAGGGTTGCTTTAGGAGAGTGTTACATTTAAAGTGACCAATATGATCCATATTTTCAAATCATTGTTATTTTCAAAACCACTATCTTAGAGTGGTTCTAATCTTCTTATGGTTAGAATCGTTTTACGAAAGTGAAATATTTTGATGAACTTTTTAAAAACTCTCTTTTCAAATCTCTCCTCCTAAGAATCTCTTTTCTAATATACTTTCAAAAAACTCTCTTCAATCTCCTTTCCAAAATTGTTTTCTAAAAGCTCCCTTTAAAAATCTATTTTTCAAAACTCCTTTTCAAGATTCTTTCCAAAAAAAAGCTCTCTTTAAAATCCACTTCCTAAAAACTCTTTCCTAAAAACTCCTTCCTAAAAAACTCTTTCCAAAAATTCCTTTTCAAAAACTCTCTTTTCAAAATTCACTTTCCAAAAACTCATTTTCAAGATCTCCTTTCAAAAACCTTTTCTTTCCAAAAATCTCTTTCCTTAGAGCCCAAGTCAAGCCCTAGAGCCAACGATTAGGAAACTCTAATTTCCTTTTTTAAAACATGATTTCCACTTTTACCTCAAAACCTAGGTTTCCAAAATCTCCTTTTTACATCTAAATCATAAGTTTCTAAAACCTATTTTCTACGTCAAAACTATAGTCTTCCAAATCTAGGATTTCCTGACTTCATCTTTCTAATTCTATGTCAAATCTAATTTTCCCATTTAGGAAACTAGACTCAATCCTCCATTTTTGGAAACAAAATCAAAACACCTCTTTTTAGAAACAAAATCCAATCCTTTGTTTTAGGAAATAGGAATTTCAATCCTTCCTAATCTAAACCTTTCCTAATCCACTCCTTCCTAACCTTATACTTTTCTAAACCTTAAGTTTCCAAAACTTAAACTTTCAAATCTTTCCTTAAACTTTAAGTTTCCAAATATTTCCTAATTCCAATCTTTCTTGATTCCATACCTTTCCAAATTTCAACTTTCCAAATCTAAATTTTCAAATCTTTCAAAATCTCAAGTATTTCTTAAACTCAAACTTTGAATCTTTTTAAATTTCTAATCTTTCCAAATTCAAAACTTTCTAAAGTCAAAACTTTCTAATCTCAAAACTTTCTTAAGTTAAAACTTTCTAAATTCTAAACTTTCTAAATTCTTAATCTTTCTAAATCCAAACTTCTCCTATTCCAAACATTCCAAATACAAAACTTTCCAATTTTAATTCTTTCTTAATTCAAAACTTTCTTAAAACGAAACCTTTCTTAAAACGAAACTTTCTTAAGTTAAACCTTTCCAAAACTTTCCTAAAATGAAACTTTCCTAAAACGGAACTTTCCTAATTCGAATCTTTACTAAATTTCAACCTCCCTAATCTTCCAAGTCCAACATTCAAGTCAAATCTTTCTTAAATCTCAAGTCCTTCTTAAATCCTATCTTCCTAAGTCTAGGTTTCCTTAACCTTAATCTTTCCAAATCAAAGTTTATCTTTTCAATTCCAAATTCCAATTTGCAATCTTCTATTCTAAGTTTAAATCAAACTCTTTTTCAAATCAAACCTTCTATTTTCTATTGGACTCTTGTCCGAACTACGACTGACCTGATTCCTCAAAAGGGATACGTAGGCAACCCTCATGGGTGCAGTCACAACCTTTTTCAAGTTTCTAATTTCACAATCTATTTCAAACTTCCAATTCCAAATTTTTATTTCCAAATCTCTATTTCTCATCTCTAAAACTTTCTTTCAAAATCAAATCTATCTTTTCAAATCAAATTCTCTTTTTCAAATCTATTTCCAAATCAAATCTTATTCTTGCACTTGCATATCATGCATCATGATAGTTTCTGTTTAAACATTCTTTTCTAAAGTGGATAGTTCTAGACATTTGTTAGTCGAAGACTCTAATAGTTGAATATAGGGTGAATAGACATGTAGGTACCACAAGGGCGGGGTAGGGTGATGGCTTAGTGCGTCTTCCCTACACGTAACCAACCTCGGAACCTAGATCATTGATTTCGAAAGACCAAATCGAGTTATTTTCAAAAAAGAGCTTAAATATTTCTAAAGGCTGTCAAACAACTTGTTTTCTTAAAAACCCTCCATGGAGGGAGTTTTCAAAATCATTTTCAAAAACCCTAAGTGTAATATTTTGATTGTGCTTAGTTTTTAGGTGGCCTAACTCACCTTAATCAAGCTAGGTGGCAACTCCAAATTGTTTTCTAAAAGCCCTTTATTCAAATCAATTTTCAATTCAAACCTAATTACACTCATTCTTGTAGGAGGATAAGTTCTAACGAGAGAGTACAATATTTTTCTCGCTTGTGTATGTATTCCTCGAGTGCGAAAAATCTAAGCACGATAACTGGTGACTTCGCTGGGGACACTTAGAGAGTTAGGTCATATTCATGTCTCTTCACCCTTCACCCATGTAGAGTCTTCAATTAACTTGTCCAATTCTATCCACTCTCAATTTTCAAAGTTGGTTTAAAAAGCATGCATTCAATTTCATTCATATTATCTTTTATTAAGCTTGTCATCCACATACTAACTCTCACATCTTTGTTTTGTAGGTGCGCCTTTATTTACAATATTATTTTATTAACTGTTATGCATTAATGTGATGAACAGGATGGATGGGAGTTGTTGGGCTCTTTCTTCTGCTTTCAAAAATCACACACACACTGCACATGCACTTGCATTCTGCATACTTGTATTTTTACCCTGATCTGTCCCTTCTAGTTAGAAGGGGGAACGGTATATTGGTTGTGGGCAAAATGCTATGTCAATTTCTTCACCTATGGCCTCTTGATGGTTCCCCCGCTCGAATTACCAATCGATCATGGCACCACCTCGAGGAGTGAGCCTACGTTTGAAGATCTGGGAACCAAGCCTTTTTAGGACACATTAGTAAACCCTCAACCTCATACTCATATAAACACCTTGCATAGCTGAACCTCTGCCAGATTTAAGACACGCACACCATTTTCAAAACCATGGAGGAAAGGGCAACTACTTTTACTTTCCTTTATACCTATTTATTCCTATTGTTATAATGATTGTATTCTTACTATTATAATGTTTGTCTAACTGCTCATGCATGCACATTTATTTTACGATTGTATTCTCTCTCCTTATACTTTATTCATCCATTTTCATGCGTTCCATATTCCATGTCAAGACAAGAGTTTCAGAGTAACTCAAGTCACTACATTCTCATGCATATGATCAACCCAAAGAGAGTGACACCAAGGTTACTCTCCCTTATATTAAACCTACCCAAACCATAAGGGTTCCCGTGTAACCATAAGGACTCATGACATACACATCAATTCATTCCATAAGAGGGGCCCAATCCCTCCATGCTCACGGAGATAGGGTTGCTAAGAAGACAAGGGGCAATCGGTCAACAAGGTCTCTCAGCGACCACCTCGACGTCAAATCTGACGAAAGCAAATCTGAAGATTCAAGAGTAGTTTAGGATTTCTTATGTAAAATTAGATAGGTGGAAGTCCAAAGAAACATGTTCTCCCTCCCTCTATTAAAGTGTACTTTATCTGTTTTTTTTAAACCCAAAAATTCAATGTACCTCTTTTCCACAAATGGATAAATGTAAGGATGAGTATAGATGCTTGATCAGTGGTAAGGTGCTTGCATACAGGGGCAAACCCTCTATCTCCAAAAGTGAGCCAATACATCATGATTAGTTTTCCTCTCAAGCAAGGGCATCCTTAGAGCATGCATTACATAAAGACTTGTTAAAATAAGACACTGACTTCTTCCTTTTGTTGATTTTAAGTTCCTTTCCTCGTCCCTATCATTACAGACCAAAAGCTAAAGAATAATCATAGAGTCACTCACACTCGACGCCTTAACTTTGGTACTAGCAGAAGCAAAAGGACTCAGACATAGGATGACTAAAATGGAAGGCATGCTCTCTTCACTCTTATCCCATGTAGGGACCACAACCCATAAGCAGGTAGAGTCTTCGCAAGCCCAAACCTATGAAGGACAAAAAAGGATGAAAAAGGAAAACCATGATTATGCCCCGACCACTGCTTACCAACAACCTCCCCAGGCCAAGGGCCTTACTCCGACACCTTTCGAGCCAACCTCTAACCAAACCCTTAGACTATATAATCTCTCCTACAGATACCAGCCCGACCCATTTGGCCCTAACACCGAAAATCATCCCACTTTGAAACATAGAACCCAAAGCCCTTTCAATTCCCGAACTACCAGCCCAGTTGTGACCTCACCAAAATTCGGTTCCCAATCTTCAAAACCATCTGCAACACTTCCTCGACCTAGGCAAACAAGTGGGAAAAAACAAAATTTTACTAAACTCGCATGTTCACAAACCATGGCCAATTTTAGTCTCCTAGCGGCCGGATATTTGAAACCTATACCTGCTCGACCCCGACCCAATCCTCTGCCTCATTACTTTGAATCTGCAGCAAGTTGTGAGTACCATTCAAGCGGCCAAGGACATGACACTGAAGATTGTTTGACCATCAAGCATAAGATTTAAGACCTGATAGATAACAAGATCATTGGCTTACGACTAGTGAATCCTCCTCTGAACTCTCCACCAGACTGCACCGTCAACGTCATCACGAAGTTTGGTAACGATAAGGTCTAGTTCACCACATGCCAAGAGATACGTTACGAGGATGGGGAGGAAACAGAAGGGGGAGATGAGGAATTGTGCCATGCCCGGTCATGGTGCAACCCCGATAAAATGCCAGTCCCCAAAGATGAACTCGTAGATGAATCTGCCAAGAGGGTTGACCAGAAGCCATTTAAACTCAGTGATAAGAACTCACCGCTACGCACACCTAAGGGGCAGCAGAGCACGGTCGAATGCAAAAGCAAGAAACCTAGGGCCCGGGTTAAGTCAGTTAAGCTGGAAGAAAATAAATGGACCTATCCATTTGGGGCAAATAAAGAAGAAGAAACTGGACTTAAAGAAAGAAAAGCTAAGAAAGGGAGAAAATACCATGAGGCAGTTATAGATCTTAAGGGACGCATGATCGTGTCTGTATCAATAAAGGAGGAAGAGATCTAAAATTGCACCAACCTCAACTATTCCCATCGAAATCTAGTTATCCGCCTGGAGACAAGTGTAAGCACCCCATTTTTGACCGCTCGGCAGTCTACACTCCGTCCAGACTTGTTTTCAAGTCATTTTGGGCATATTCCTATCGAATCCAACCCTCTAGGTCCAAATTCCGTCTTTCCATCGCTTCGCGGGCCTTTCAGGCCTAAATAGAGTCAAAATGACCAAAATTCCCTTAGGGGCATTGTCCTTTCTTATTTCAATTCCAATCCCTCTCTCGAGACAGTTTATTCCTCGAGACGGTCCGAGTAGCAAAACTACTCACAGAATCGTTAGAGTGGCGGAAACACTCACAAAACCGTTAGAGTAGCGGAAATACTCACAAAACCGTTAGAGTGGCAGAAATACTCAAAACCCAGGCACGTCTCTTCGGAGACGGTAAGACCCCTTTCCAATCCCACTCTCGAGACAGTTTATTCCTCGAGACGGCTCCAATCCAGGCACGTCTCTTCGGAGACGGTAAGACCCCTTCCAGTCCCACTTTCGAGACAGTTTATTCCTCGAGACGGTCCGAGTAGCAAAACTACTCACAAAACCGTTAGAGTGGCGGAAATACTCACAGAACCGTTAGAGTAGCGGAAATACTCACAGAACCGTTAGAGTAGCAGAAATACTCACAAACCCGTTAGAGTAGCGGAAATACTCAACCCCGTCCGAGTAGCGGAAATACTCCCAAATCATCAACCCCGTCCGAGTAGTGGTAATACTCACAAATCATCAACCCCGTCCGAATAGCGGAAATACTCACAAATCATCAAACCCCATCTGAGTAGTGGAAATACTCACACCGTGAGAGTGGCGGAAACACTCAAAACCTAGGTCAACACCAGTGGCTATTAGCCCACTTCGGTGGAAAATGACCAAACTACCCTTAAGACCCTTTCCGAGACTTTTCGGTCAAGATGACCATTTTGTCCTTAGGCATCCGAACGCCCCGGGAACCACACCGGCTCTGGGTATCAAACCGGTAATGTCCCGAGAATACTTTTTATAGTATTCTCAACCTTCCTTTACCTTTCCGGATCATTCCGAGTCAGTTCCGGCCAACCCGGTGCAAAATGACCGTTTTACCCCTAGAGGGCCGGTCTCCTTCTTCGACCACACCGGCTTTGGGTATCAAACCGGTAATATCCCGAGAATACTTTTTAGAGTATTCTCAACCTTCTTTTACCTTTCCGGATCATTCCGAGTCAGTTCCGGCCAACCCGGTACAAAATGACCGTTTTGCCCCTGGAGGGCCGGTCTCCTTCTTCGACCACACCGGCTTTGGGTATCAAATCGGTAATGTCCCGAGAATACTGTTTAGAGTATTCTCAACCTTCCTTTACCTTTCCGGATCATTCCGAGTCAGTTCCGGCAAACCCGGTACAAAATGACTGTTTTGCCCCTAGTGGGCCGGTCTCCTTTTCCGACCACGCCGACTCTGGGAATCAAACCGGCAACCTCTAGGAACATTCTAAATAATGTTTTCAGATCCCAAGTCTTTTTCCGGGACAATCCAGGTTTGCCCCGGCAGTTTTCCGGCCCGATTGACCGTTTTGTCCCTAAAGGCCCGGTCAACCTTTCCGACCTACCTTATCCTCACTTTCCAAGTCAAATACCTCCAGGACACTTTTTTAAGTGTTCCTGCTCCCTTCTGGCCTTCCGGGTCATTCCCGGCTCCTTCAAATCATTCCCGGACTTTCCGGAGTCACTCATAGTGAAGCTAGGCTAAAGATTGCATGGTAGTCACTAGTACAGGCGCCCAAATCTAGTCAAAGATACGTTGCTTGCCGACCTTAATTGTTTCCTAAATGGCTGGCGCCACTAGTAGTGGCACCAAGCCAAAAAATGGCCTGGCGCCACTCCTAGTGGCGCCAGTGTATAATTTGGCCTGGCGCCACTGCAACAGGCGCCAGGTTTGTCTTCCCTCTATAAATACAGAGCCTCGTTCAACGTGAAAGGGGTCTACAAAATTAACCTAAAAATCCTATATTTCGATATACAGAGCTCGAGCACTCCCTAAACCCTAGCCTCCCTAGGTTTTCCCAAACCCTAGCCACCCTACACTAAACCCTAGCCGCCTATACATCCCTATACACCTCTATACACTCATACACTAGCCTTCAACCCACCTTCAAAGACTTGAAGAGCTGCCATCTAAAGCTTGAAGACAACTCTTGAAGACTGAAGGTGAAGATCAAGACAAAGACCGAAGACCGAAGACAGCACGGCGCAAAAATAAACAAGACATACAGTAGGCTCCCTATTTAAATTTCTGCACTTCCCCCCTCTCTCTTCTCTCTCCAACCCACTTGGGTTTTCTCTATTTTAATCCCCCATCTCTTTCCTGCCCTTTCTTTGCATGCTTGAAACAAGGGGATTCCCGGTCCATGTGTAGGATTGGACTATTAGAGAGTCACCGTGTCGGGGGCTTTCTTCTAGTCTAACCAGAGACCACGTGAGTCCGGCCCCCTTGATTATGTGATGAAGCTTTAGCCTTGTATGTTCACGACCCCAAATTGCATTGTGCATATCATAATCTTGCATCTTCCAAAATTCGTTTTCAAAGTTGTTTTCAAAATCGTTTTTAAACTTGTTTTCAAAATTGCATCAAAATCTCTTTTTCAAAAACTTGTTTTCAAAACCATAATTCTAGGGTGATTCTAGCCTTTCCATGGCTAGGGTTACTTTAGGAAAGTGTTATATTAAAAGTGGCCTTTTGGTCTATATTTTCAAACCTTGTTTTCAAAACCACTTTCTTAAAGTGGTTCTAGTCCTCTTATGGGTAGAATTGCTTTAGGAAAGTGAGATGTTTTTAATCCTTCTAAAAACTCTCTTTTCAAAAATCTCTTCCTAAAAATCTCTTTTTCAACATACTTTCCTAAAACTCTCCTCTCCAAAATTGTTTTCAAAAACTCCCTTCCAAAATCTATTTTTCAAAATTCTCTCTCCAAAATCTTTTCCTCAAAATTCACCCTCCAAAAACACTCCCTAGATTCACCTTCCTAAAAACTCTCTCCAAAAATCTTTCCAAAAACTCTCTTCCTAAAATCTTCCTTCTACAAACTCTTCTCTAGGGTTTTCCTTCTAAAACTTGTTTCCAAAAAACACACTTTCCAAAAACTCCTTCCTAGGATTCCCTTCTAGAAAATCTACGTTTCTAAAAACACACTTTCTAAAATCCCTTTTCCTTAGAGCCCAAGTCAAGCCTTAGAACCCACAATTAGGAAACCCTAAATTTTCTTCCCAAAAACATGGTTTTCAAACTTTGCCCCAAACCTAGGTTTTCAAAATCTCTCGTTTTCTACATCAAAACTATACATGTTTTCAAAACCTATTTTCTACGTCAAAACTATAATTTTTCAAAACTAGGGTTTCTAGAATCTCCTTTCCAAATCCTACCTTCCCTTTAGGAAACCGAATGAAATCTCCCTGTTTAGGAAACTAGATCCCATCCTCCGTTTTTGGAAACAAAATCAAATCTTTTCTTTTAAGAAACCAAATCCAATCTCTTCTTAATCCAAACCTTTCCTAATTCGATTCCTTCCTAAACCATAAGTTTCCTAAACCTAAACTCTAAATCTTTCCTTAAATTTCAAAGTCCAACTCTTTCTTAATTCAAATCCTTCCTAAACTTTCACTTTCCTAAATCTTAAGTTTCCTAAACTTGAACTTAAAAGTCTTCCCTAAATTCTAAAACTCAACTTTCAAATCTTTCCTAATTCAACCCCCTTTCCAAATCTTAACTTTCTAAATTCAAGCTTTTAAACCTTTCCTAAATTCAAACCTTTCTTAATTTCAAGATTTTCTAAAACTCTAAAATTTTCTAAAATCTTAAATCTTTCTAAATTTTAAACTTTCTAAATTTCAAATCTTTTCAAATTCAAAACTTTCTAAATTTGAAACTTTCTTAAGTTAAATCTTTCTAAATCTAAAAACTTTCTAAATTCTAAATTCTCTTAAACTTCAAAATCTTTCTAAATCTAAGGCTTTTCTAAATTCAAAACTTTCTTAATTCAAACATTTCCTAAATTGAAAACTTTCCTTTTTCAAACCTTTTCTAAATTCAAAACTTTCCAATTTTCAAAACGTTCCTATTTCAAAACTTTCTTAAATTCAAAACTTTCCTAAACCTAAAACTTTCCTAAATTCAAAACTTTCCTAATTTCAAACTTTCCTAAAACAACACTTTCCTAAGTTGAAACTTTCTTAAACCTAAACTTTTCCTAATTCAAAACTTTCCAAAAATGAAACTTTCCTAATTCGAAACTTTCCTAAATCGGACCTTTCCTACTTCAAACATCTCCTAAAGTCCAATCTTTCCAAATCTTCCAAGCCAAGTCAAATCTTTCCTAGGTTTCTTTTCTTTCCTAAGTCTAGGTTTTCTTAAACCTTCCCTTTTCCAAAACAAGTCCAAATCAATCTTTCCAAAGCAAGTCCAATCCTCTCCATTCCAATTTCAAATCTCCTTTCTAATTTCCAATCAAATTCAATGTCCAATTCAATTTCTTTCTTCAATCCAACCTTCTATTTTCAATCGGACTCCGGTCCGAACTACGGCTGACCTGATTCCCCCAAAGGAATACGTAGGCAACCTTCATAGGTGCGGTCACAATACCTTTCAAACTTTCAATTCCACCCTCATGGGTGCGGTTTTCAAAATCTTTTCAAATCTAAAATTCCAATTTCAAAATTTCTATTTCTAAATTTTCAAACTTTCCAATTTCAATTCCATCTCTTTAAATCAATTTCAAATCAATCTCTTTTCAAATCTGCTTCTTCAATTCTCTTAATTTACACTTGCATACCATGTATCATGTTAGTTTCTATTCAAACATTGTTTTTCAAAGTGAATAGGGTTGAACTATAGTTAATCAAAGACTCTCATAGGTGAATCTAGGGTAGATTGACATGTAGGTACCGAAAGGGCGGGGTAGGGTGATAGCTTAGTGCGTCTTCCCTACACGTAACCAACCTCCGAATCTAGATCACTGTTTTCAAAGACCAAAAGGAGTTATTTTTCAAAAAAGGGCTAAATGTTTTCCAAAGGTTGCCAAACAACCTGTTTTCTTAAAAACCCTCTCTTGAGGATGTTTTCCAAAATCGTTTTCTAAAAACCCTAAGCGTAGTCTTCAGATTATTCTTAGTTTTTAGGTGACCTAACTCACCTTAATCAAGTTAGGTGGCGACTCCGAATCTTTTTCAAAAGCCCTTTATTCAACCTATTTTCAATTCAAACCTAGTCGCACTCATTCTTCTAGGAGGGTGAGTTCTAATAAGAGAGTAAAGCATTTTTCCCGCTTGGGTGAGTATTCCTCGAGTGCGAAAAATGTGGGTGTGACAACAAGCAGCAAGTAGAGCTTTAAAGATGTGGGCATCATCCCAAAACCTAACTAAAAGGAGTCCCGTCAAATGCATACAAGAGAAGGGTGTTTTTACCCACTTTCTTTCTATCCCTTTTATTTTACGCTTTTAAATTGATGTTTACATTTCGATATTGCTTAAGAACTCTATGCTTGTCATAAAATAATAATAATCAAATGATAGTCTCTTCATTCATTGAAGTTATCTTATATATCTCTTGCAAATGGTGATTACTTCCTATACAAGGGGGCACGGTTTATTTCAGGGAACGATTGGACTTGAAGGGAAGATAGCATGAGTTAGTCGCTCGCCGATAGATCAGCTTTCCAAAGAGAGAGAGGATAAGGATGAGTGAGGAAACTACCCAAAGACAACACTTACAAGACAGCAAGGTAAAGCGATGTGTGGCCAGATTATCAAAACGAAGAGGAGCCATCTTTCATTTGCTCATATAAAAGCAAATGAGTTTATATTCCCTTTGCTTAGCCCCTAGTGCCTCGCTACGAATGAAGTTTTCCTTGTCAACCCGGATCCAAGACTGTCCTCCCCACATTAGGGCAAACAATAGTCGAGAACTCTAGGAATGATGTCTATTTTCTATCATATTAGGACAATATCAAAGGCTCTATAGATCAAGCAATCTAGTTCAAAGTGAAGAAAGACCCTCATTTCATTTTCCATACAGTCAGAAGCAACCCTTTGTCACATCGTTGAGCCGTTCATCTTCTTTTGAGAAAACCCTAACCTAGGGATCGCTGCCCACAATGGGTTAGATTGAATTGTCATGAAAAAGATCTACAAAAAAAAGAAGAAGAGGGGGATTGTAGAAATGTTCATTTTAGGAAAAGAAAAAAAATCAATCAAAGGAAAATAGTTGCCAAGGGGCAAAAGTTTAAAAATAAAAATAAAAATCATGCCTAAGAAAAAGGCCTGAAAAAAACCATGATTGTGTCATTTTGTAAAGCACAATAAGAAGGCCGAAAGAGAAGAAAGTCATGTGTATCTCAAAAAGCATACAAAAAGGGCGAAAGAAAAAAAGGCATTTTCACGCTGAGAAGTACATTGTAATTAAAAGGTGATCCTAGGTTACAAAGAAACCCAGTAGAAACAATAGGTTCGAGCCTTTACCCTTCTTGCAAAACCCCGAAACCATGGCTTACATTACAACCCTACTGAAGTCCACTCTGATTGAAAATAGATTGCTTGATCTAAATGAGCTAGACACGCTGCCGAAGCTAAAGAAGGATGCTAACCCTACTAGAAAAATAGTCAAGGATGGTATGGATCTAAACCTTGCTGAAACTAACAGCGAATTTGAGCCGGTATATCTCGTTGTTTCAAAAAACCCATAACCTAGCGTACATTACAGTCCTAAAGCAAAGTCTCCTTAGATTGAAGGATTGGCCACTTATCGCTCTGTTAAAGGTTAGGTAAGCTGTTACTGAAGCCCCAAGAGTTGAGAGTTTCAGCCCGATAATCCTATACACTAACCCCGAGGTAGAAAATCGAAGTCTTTCAAAAGGCTGAGAAAGGTACAAAGTGCTATCATCCAGTCAA
The DNA here is from genome assembly GCA_033060915.1 of Euryodendron excelsum. NCBI lineage: Eukaryota > Viridiplantae > Streptophyta > Magnoliopsida > Ericales > Pentaphylacaceae > Euryodendron > Euryodendron excelsum. The sequence continues at coordinate 33,741,294 of CM065389.1, forward strand.
GGTAAGGTTGAACCAGGGGAGAGGCCAGGCTCCCCCGAAGAGGAAAGAGTTACCATTCCAAAGATACTGAATTTGGCGGCACCCCTTGTCATTCTGTTAACTAGTATGTTTCTAATATGTGCATACATTTTCAAAAAAAAAAAAAATGGGCATGAGCTTCGCATACATAGGGCATAACTCCCTATAGAAAGAGAAGTCACCAACACAATTTAATGTCAACCCATGAAATAAATATACAGCATCATCGTTTCTACACATGCATCTGATCATATACTTCGCTGAAAAAAAAATCATAAATATCTCTGCCTGTCCATACATTTGACTATCTAAGTCATAAATGTCTTTCCCTGTCCATGCATCTAACTATCATAAATATCCAATCTTCATACAAAATTTACAAAATAAAAATGTCTAACATAAATACATCTCAGGGATAGAGGCAAGAGAAGATCAGGGTCTACAACAAGGGGCGTCTGTCAAAGATCAAAGTCAATGTCCTCTAGATCGAAATCCCCGAAGCCTGGATCTAGGGGAGGTGGATAACTACTGGAAGCACCAGCATCCTGTAAAGAAGACAGAACTGAAATCAGCCACATGAAAGAATAACTAAACAACAGCAAAGCGAAAAGAAGGAAGGAAAAGACGACATATACCGTCACCTCCCATTTGGGCCAACCGAGCCATCAAGGAAGCTACCTCTGCCTGGTACTGATCTCACTCCGTCTAGTACCAATCCCTCTGGTCCCTAACAGTAGTAAACTTAGCCTGGGGCATGTATCCCCCAGCATGGCGCCACAAGTTGACCACCTCCTGGCCAACAGCATATCCGTCGACTACTACCTCAATCTGGGTGAAGGCACCGACAGAATGAACCCCAAAATGCGCAGCATAGTCTGTATCTGGAGGAAGCAAGAACCCGGCACCCGGTTGGCACTCCTGATAAGGGATAGGCACTCCCGCCACCAAAGCTCCAAACATATACTCCGGCAGATCTCCTGTTGATCGGAACTCCTTATAAAACTGTTGCCGGTGTCGATCTCCTAGATAGGTCTCCCAAGAATCATCGTTGAGAAAAGCATCCCTCGACAAGGACAACGGGACCAAGTACTGCATTGTCTCATAATGAACTGACCTAATAAAGGGCCGCCAAGTCACGTCCCTCGCCTCAATTAGCTTTAGGTTCGCCCGTAGCACCACAAAGTTAGTAATCTCGGATCGCTGGGCTAACCGGTCACAAGCCCACCTCAAAGCACGAGGATAAACGTCATCTTTGATAATTGTAGGGTGACAAACAAGCAGGTACTCATAGCTCCACCAGACAAGAAAAGGCAAAAAACCAGTCATGTTGCCCCAACGAGAGGAGGTTCGAACCCGCATCAATTGTAGGAAGCAGCCAAAGGAAAAGGACCCCCAATCCAGCTTAGACAAAGCCCCAAGACAAGCTACTATGCTCACCAAACGTAAAAGCACGAGTGACTTGTTGTTGTTGCAGAAGCAGCTAAAGATGATGTACAGAACAAGTCACCGCCTCATGATGTCTTGCCGGGCAGGTGACGGCTCAATAGCAAAGGTACTGTCATCCCGACTGAGCCAGGAAACTAGGAAAAAAGAATGCTCAAGAGGGGGCAAGTCCAACAGAATGCATGCACCGTCTCTACTGACTGACTGTGAAGTGATCCACCGATCGACGAAGGAAAGACCCGTGATGATAGCCCAGACCAAGGGGGTGGGACCCAGCTCAAAACCAACAAAATGGAAAGTCCCAGTCTGTCTAAACCATCTCTCGATAAGCGCCAGCACCAGATGTCAACTCAAGTGGTTAGTCTATAATCCCATGAAAGCCCCAAACCCAATCTCGGCTAAGAAGGCACGGTAGGATGGAACAGCTCGCTGCATGGTCACAAACACCTGATGGACGGTCCCTCTGAAAGCTATGTGTACCCATGGTGGGGGCAAATGCTGTCTAGAATACATGCTGAGATGATAAGCAAGATCCCCCAGCAGTGGAATGTTTGGTACCTCCAAATCGCCTAGATCAGCGTATGTTTGTCTATGCCAGATGGAGGCTCTCCCGTAACTAGTCACCTGATCGCCACGACCCGGTACCTCCTCCTCTGCACAATCTCCTCCTCATGGACCTGCTCAACCGGAGGAAAAGGGTCGACAGTGTTGAGCCTAGATTTTTCGCACTTGAGAAATACACACACAAGTGAAAAAAATACTATACTCTCTCGTTAAAACTCTTCCTCCTAGAAGAATGAGTGCGACTAGGTTTGAATTGAAAATTTGATTTGAATAAAGGGCTTTTGAAAAATATTTAGAGTTGCCACCTAACTTGATTAAGGTGAGTTAGGTCACCTAAAACCAAGCACAATCCAAAGACTACACTTAAAGTTTTTGAAAACGATTTTGAAAATACCTACTCAAGAGAGGGTTTTAAGAAAACATGTTGTTTGGCAACCTTTAGAAATTATTCAAGCCCTTTTTTGAAAATAACTCCATTTTTTATCTTTGAAAATAGTGATCCTAGGTTTGGAGGTTGGTTACGTGTAGGGAAGACGCACTAAGCCATCACCCTACCCTGTCCTTGCGGTACTTACATGTCTATTCACCCTAGATTCACCTATTAGAGTTTTCAATTAATATATGTCCAAAACTATCCACTTTGAAAAGAATTTTTGAAAAGACATGATGCATGATATCTAAATGCAAGAAAAAGATTTCATTTAGAAATAGATTTGAAAAGAAATTGATTTGATTTGAAAAGATAGATTTGATTTTGAAAGAAATTTTTGGAGATTGGAAATAGAAATTTGGAATTAGAAGTTTAAAATAGATCATGGAATTTGAAGCTTGGAATTGGAGATTTGAAAGAAGTTATGACCGCACCCAGGAGGGTTGCCTACATATCCCTTTTGAGGAATCAGGTCAGTCGTAGTTCGAACAAGAGTCCGATAGAAAATAAAATGTTTGATTTAAAAAGGATATTTTGATTGGAACTTAGAATAGAAAATTGGAAATTGGAATTTTAGAATTCAAAAGATTGGACTTTGATCTTTGATTAGAAGATTTGAAAAGATTGATTTTAGAAAACTTGGTTCCAGGAAACCTAGACTTAGGAAGATGAAACTTAGGAAAGACTTGAGATGTAAGAAAGATTTGACTCGAATGTTGGACTTGGAAGATTAGGGAAGTTGGAATTTGGGAAAGAATTGAGTTAGGAAAGTTTTGATTTAGGAAGGTTATGAAAGTTGAAAAGATTTGAAAGTCAGAAAGTTTAGAATTTAGAAAGTTTTGACTTAAGAAAGTTTTGGATTTGGAAAGTTTTAACTTAGGGAATGTTTCGTTTTTAGAAAGTTTTAACTTAAGGAAGTTTTGAATTCGAAAAGATTTGGAATTTAGAAAGTTTAGAATTTTTAGAAAGATTGAAGTTTGAGTTTTAGAAATTCTTGAAATTAGAAAAGGTTTGAGTTTAAAAAAGATTTGAAGATTTGAATTTGGAAAGTTAAAATTTGGAAAGGTATGGAATTAGGAAAGGGTTGAATTAGGAAAGATTTGGAAGCTTAAATTTTAAGGAAAAATTTAAAAGTTTAAGTTTAGAAAACTTATGGTTTAGGAAAGTACGGGATTATGAAGGATTTGAATTGGGAAGGATTGAGATTCCTATTTCCTAAAACAAAGGATTAGATTTTGTTTCTAAAAGAAGCGTTTGGATTTGTTTCCAAAAATAGAGGATTGTATCTAGTTTCCTAAATGGAGAGATTGGATTTGGTTTCTGGCGTGCTATCGCAGGCACCCAAAAATAAAACCGATACCCAAAAACAATTATGTAGTAGTATGAGTAAGGATCGTTCCCACGAAGAGTGTTTAATCTCATTTTATGCTATGTGAACAAAGAAGGGGGGTTTTGGATGTAATGAAAACTATTTTAATAATCATAACTACGAAACAATTTAGATTAAAGTATTAAAATCAATCAGAAAAACAAACCATGGTCTAGGTCAACATCCATCATCGGAATTTACAACTGATCATCGATGCAAGCATATCAATTCACACATTGAATATTCGCCGTCGGAATTGTTTTCCTATCTCTTATTAGTCGTAGTTAATCAGAAACTAGCAATCTGATTAACCCTAACTATTAAACAACCCAGGATAAGCACACAAGGTTTAATCTATTAGCAGCCTTAAGAATTAAAGAGATCGATGAAACTAAACAACACAAGCACACGCGGTAGCATTTAATTTAGTCGAATGCCCTTCCTAAGATATAATAATTCCCGACGCACCAAATCATTAAATCTCAGTTGCTTCACAAATCAGTTGAATCAAATAATTACGTATTTGATATCTAACTCTGCAGTAGAATGCAATGATTAATAAACTAGTAGGCCTCCTAGCGATTAAACAAGACAATCATGAAAATAGACATAGAACAACATTTGATACTCAAAGCATAAATCGAATAATAAAAACAAATTAGATCTCACAGTTTATTATTAATTCCAAGGTTTCCGTCTCCTTTAACCAAGATTCAAAGTTTAGCCACGCAGGGCCATGAAAACAACTCAAATAATGACCTTGAATAATACGAAAAACATCAACAACCCTAAAAACAAAATAGTCCCAGCTTTTATAGGCTTCTGAAAATCTACAGCTGCGCACGACCGTTTGAACGCCCTTGCCACCGTTCAAACGCATCGGACTACCGTTCGAACGGTGCTTCGAACGCACTTCGAACAGTAAAACCTGCTCTCTGAATCTTTTGAAGGCTTTTCAAACCTAAACTTGACGTGTATCTATTTGACATAGCGTTCGAACGCATACTCAACCATTCGAACGCCTCTTAGGACCGTTCAAATGCTTCTTCAAATGCTGCGTGTGTTTTTGCTCGAATTCGTCCCTTTTAAGCTAGGATCCTCTTCCTAGGCATTCCATAGCACCCTAAGTCAAAATATAAGAATAGTGAGTATCTTTAAGTACCAAATAAGTATAAAAGATTAAATATTACAGTATAAAAATATAATGTTTGCATTCTCATCAAATTCCCCCACACTTAACCATTGCTCGTCCTCGGGCAAAACTCAAATTCACTTTCCTAAAATATCAAAATTGTAACAAAGAACAACCAAACTCTTCAAAACTCATAACATATCATGAACAACATTCTCGAACAACTCACAATCACTTAGCAAGCATTTCCACTTGAAGATGGAGTAAATTGAATAGGTAGACCCTTATGGAAATAAACACTCCACTCTCATGTATTTAAAGGGTATGTGTATCACTCAAATTCATTCCAATAAAACTGATCTACCATAGGCTTACATATCATCTCATTCTCCACCACTAGGATCATATACAATATACGAATTATAAGGACTTTTCAAGGATTATAACGGGATTTAGGGTCAAGGTGGGAAATATTTGGGAATGTAGCTCAAAAGCCAATGAAATTAGTGGAGCAAAAATGAATTAACTCAATTTCGAATATATAAAACATGTAAAACCAATCACTCCATTCAACAGCTTCTGTCTTTATATATATCCCATATAAACAAACCTATTTCTTAGAATTTTAGGAGGAATTATGAACATGGATAATTTGTAACATTAAAAGCAATTTCCTCCATCACTTCCCTTCTCTTTTTTTTTCTTCCTTTTTTCTGTTTCTTTTTTTCTTTCAAAATTACATCAACAATGGAACTTATGAATTGAGAATGAAAACATGTTCGTTTTCACCAACCATAGCCCTACCACAATTCTGGACACCCCCACACTTATTTCTCGCACACCCATACCTATTATAAAGATAAACAATGCTCCACTAGCTCTACGGCTTGGGTGAAGGCATTATGTTTTTGGGTTTAAAGTTTGTAATGTGGGTTCACAATAACAAAAAAAAAAACAACATAGGAAGCTCAAAGGGGATCACAAAGGGAAAAATTAATTACAAGGTAGGCTATTTGGCTTATGTAGCTTGTAACAAAGATGGTCTTAATCATGTTTACGCATGCATGTGTCAATATGACCTCGAAGAAATCAAGACAAGTTCTAGAGAAACAAATCCATGGAAGAATATCTCAAATGAAAGAAAATAGTGACTGTAAGCACCCCATTTTTGACTGCTCGGCGGTCTCCACTCCATCCAGACTTGTGCTCAAGTTAATATGGACATATTCCGAATCAAATCAACTCTCTAAGTCTAAATCTTGTCTATTCATCGCTTCACGGGCCCACTGGGGCCCAAAGAGAAGCAAAATGACCAAAAATGCCCTTAGAGGCATTATCCTTTCCAATTCCAAATCAGGCATGTCTTTCCAAAGATGGTAAGTCCCCTTTCCAATTCCAAATCAGGCACGTCTTTCTGAATATAGTAAGTCCCCTTTCCAATTTCAAATTAGGCACATCTTTCCAAAGACGGTAAGTCCCCTTTCCAATTCCAAATTAGAGACGTCTTTCCGAAGCCGGTAAGTCCCCTTTCCAATTCCAAATCAGGCACGTCTTTCTGAAGACGATAAGTCCCCTTTTCAATTCCAAATCAAGCACGTCTTTCCGAAGACGGTAAGTCCCCTTTCCAATTCCAAATCAGGCGCGTCTTTCCCAAGACGATAAGTCCCCTTTCTAATTCCAATTCTAATTTCAATCCCTCTCTCAAGACAGTTTATTCCTCAAGACGGTCTAGCACGTTTTTCGAAGAAAATCTCTTCGAAATGGTAAGTCCCCTTAAACCTGTCGACTGGAACGAGACCCCAAGTCCCCTAGATGGTAGAACGGTCCACCTTTGATGCCTGCTAGCCCGCCAATGCAGAAATGTCCGTTTAGGCACACCTTTCGAGAAAGTTGATTTCTCAGGCGCTAAGTCCCTTTAGCAGCTTCCCGAGATCAAGCAATCTTGGGAATGATCGCGAACCATCAGAGTAGCGGAAATACTCGCAAACAGGTCGATATAGGGAATTGCCAACAAACCCCTATATCATGCGACTGCCATCAGAGTGGCGAAAATACTCAAAACCCAGGTCAACACCAGTGCCTGCTAGCCCACCTTGGTGAAATGACCAAACTGCCCCTAGGACCATTTTTCTGCATGTTTCTCGAGAACACATCTGAATCCTCAAAACGGTAGTTCCAGCCTTCCAAGATTGTCTTAAAGGCAATCCGACATGATTAGGTACCTTCTAGTCAATTTCTGGCCAATTCCGAGACTTTTCTGTCAAGATGACCATTTTGCCCCTAGGCATTCGAATGCCTCGAGAACCACACCGGCTCTGGTTATCAAACCGGTAGCCTCCCGAGAATACATCTTATAGTATTCCCAACCTTCCTTTACCTTTTCGGATCATTCTGAGGCAATTCCGGCAAACCCAGTGCAAAATGACCGTTTCGCCCCTGGTGGGCCGGTCACCTTTTCTGACCACACCGGCTCTGGGTATCAAACCGGTAGCCTTTGGGAACAATCTAAATAATGTTTTCAAATCTCGAGTCTTCTTCCGAGACATTCTGAGTTCGTCCTGGCAGCTTTTCAATCTAGTTGACTGTTTTGCCCCTAACGGCCCGATCAACCCTTTCGACAAATCCTGTTATCCTTTTTCAAGTCCATTACTTTCGGAACTCTATTCTAAGGGTTCCTGTCCCTTTCTGGCCTTCTGGGCCATTCTCGGCCTCTTCAAATCATTCCCGGACTTTCCGGAGTCACTCCTAGTGAAGCCAGGCTAAAAATTTCATGGTAGTCACTAGTACAAGTGCCCAAATCTTTCCAAGATACGTTGCTTGCCGACTTATAAAGTTTCCTAATTGGCTGGCGCCACTCCTAGTGGGGCCAAGAGGAATTTTGCCCTGGCGCCACTACAACAGGCACCAGGTCTATCCCAGCTCTATAAATATAGAGCCTCTTCCAGTGTGAAAGAGGTTCGCAAACTAAATCTAAAAACCCTAATTTTCGATACACCAAACTCGTACACTTCCTAAACCCTAACTTCCTTAGGTTTTCCAAACACTAGCCACCGTACACAAACCCTAGCCTCATATACACTCATATACACCCCTATACACTTATACACTAGTCTCCAATCCTCCATTGAAGACTTGGATTGCTGCAACTATGAAGATTTGAAGACCGAAAACGAGCCCTTGAAAATCAAGACTGAAGTGAAGCGAACACCGAAAAAAAGCAATGTGCGCGAAACTAAGCAAAATAAAAAGACACAAGGTAGACTTCTTATTTAAATTTTCGCACTTCCCCCCTCTCTCTTCTCTCTCCTAACCCACTTTGGTTTTCTTTATTTTAATCCCCCATCTCTTCCCCCTCTTTCTTCGCAAGTTTGAAACAAGAGGACTCCCAGTCCATGTGTAGGATTAGACTATTGGAAGATCACCGTGTCGGGGGCTTTCTTTTAGTCTAACCGGAGACCACGTGGGTTCGGCCCCATTGATTATGTGGTGAATCATTAACCTTATATGTTCACAACCCAAATTTGCATTGTGCATATCATTATCTTGCATTCTTCCAAAACCCGTTTTCAAACTCGTTTTCAAAGCTTGCATTAAACTTGTTTTTAAAATGCATCAAAACCTTCTTTTCTAAAACTTATTTTCAAAATCACAATTCAATGGTGATTCTAGCCTTTCCATGGCTAGGGTTGCTTTAGGAAAGTGTTACATTTAAAGAGACCAATATGGTCTATATTTTCAACTCCTTGTTTTCAAAACCACCTTCTTAAAGTGGTTCTAACCTTCTCGTAGTTAGAATCGCTTTAGGAAAGTGAGACATTTTAATACCTTCTAAAAACTCTCTTTTCAAAAGTCTATCCTCCCAAAAATCTCTTTTTCAACATACGTTCCTAAAACTCTCCTTTCCAAAATTGTTTTCTAAAAACTTCCTCCAAAAATTTATTTTTCAAAAACTCTCTTTTCAACTCTTTCCCAAAACGCTCTCATTGAAATCCACTTTCTAAAAACGCTCCCTAGGCCTCCTTCTTAGAAAAATTCCCTTTTCAAAACTCTTTCCAAAAAGCTTCTTCCAAAATTTCTTTCCAAAAGCTCTCTTTTTAAAACTCGGCTTCTAGAAACTCCTCTCTAGGATTTTCTTCCAAAAACTTGCTTTCAAAAAACACACTTTCCAAAAATTTCTTTCCTTAGAGCCCAAGTCAAGCCCTGAAGCCACGATTAGGAGACCCTAATTTTCTTTCCAAAAACATGGTTTTCAAACTTGCCTTAAAACCTAGGTTTCCAAAACCTCTTGTTTTCTACATCAAAATTATACATGTTTCCAAAACCTATTTTCTACATCGAAACTATACACTTCCAAATCTAGGGTTTCTCAAACTTCCTTTTCCAAATCCTTGTCAAATCAAATCTTCCCTCTAGAAAACCAAATCCAATCTTCCCGTTTAGGAAACTAGATCCTATCCTCCGTTTTTGAAAACAAAATCAAATCTTCCCTTTTAAAAACAAAATATGATCCCTTGTTCTAGGAAATAGGAATCAAATCCCCTCCTAGTCTAAATATTTCCTAATTCAACTCCTTCCTAATCTTCTACTTTCCTAAATCCTAAGTTTCCAAAACTTGAACATAAAAATCTTTTCTAAATTCTAAAATTCAATTTTCAAACCTTTTCTAATTCAACCTTTCCTAATTCTATCTCTTTCCAAATCTTAACTTTTCAAATCTAAGTTTTCAAATCTTTCCTAAAACTCAACCTTTCCTAATCTCAAGATTTTCTAAAACTAAAACTCTAAAACTTTCTAAATTTCAAATCTTTCTAAATCCAAAACTTTCTAAACTCAAAACTTTCTTAATTCAAAACTTTCTTAAGTTGAAACTTTCTTAATTCAAACATTTTCTAAATCTTTCCTAATTTAAAATCTTTCTATAACTCTAAACTTTCCAAATTCAAAATTTTCTTAACTTGAAACTTTTCAAATTCCAAACCTTTCTTAAACTAAACTTTTCCTAATTCAAAACATTTCTAAATTCAACACTTTCCTATTTCAAAACCTTTCTTAAACTCAAAACTTCCTTAATTCAAAACTTTCCTAAGTTAAAATTTTCCTAAGTTAAAACTTTCCCAAGTTGAAACTTTCTTAATTCCAAAAATTTCCTAAAACGAAACTTTCCTAAAGTGAACTTTCCAAAATTTGAACCTTTCCTAAATCTAGTCTTTCCTAATCTTTTCAAGTCCAATATTCAAGTCAATTCTTTTCTAAAATCTTTCTAAGTCAAATCCAATCCTTCTTTTCTAAGTTCCTAAGTCTAGGTTTCCTAAAACCAAGCTTTCCAAAATCAAGTCTTTTCAAATCTTCCAATCAAAGTTCAATCTCTCCATTTTGTAATCCAAATTCCGATTCAATCTCTTTCTTCCAATCAACTCTTCTACTTTCAATCGGACTCTTGTCCGAACTACGACTGACCTGATTCCTCCAAAAGGATACGTAGGCAACCCTCATGGGTGCGATCACAACATTTTTCAAGTTTCTATGTCCACAAAATCTTTCCAAATCTCCAATCTATTTTCAAACTTCCAATTCCATGATCTATTCCAAATTTCTATTTCCAATTTCTAAAACTTTCCAATTTCAATTCCATCTTTTCAAATCTCTTTTAAATCAAATCAATTTCTTTCCAAATCAATTTTCCAACTCCCTTTTTCTATTGTATTTACATATCATGCATCATGTTAGTTTATTTTCAAAATTCTTTTATAAAGTGGATAGGATTGAGCAATAGTTAGTTGAAGACTCTCGTAGGTGAATCTAGGGTAAATAGACATGTAGGTACCGTAAGGGCGGGGTAGGGTGATGGCTTAGTGCGTCTTCCCTACACGTAACCAACCTACGAATCTAGGATCACTAATTTCAAAGACCAAAACCGGAGTTATTTTTCAACAAGGGCTTAAATGTTTTCCAAAGGTTGCCAAACAACTTGTTTTTTTAAAAACCCTCTTTAGGAGATATTTTCAAAATCGTTTTCAAAAACCCTAGGTGTAGTCTTCTGATTATGTTTAGTTTTTAGATGACCTAACTCACCTTAATCAAGTTAGGTGGCGACTCCAAATATTTTCCAAAAAGCCCTTTATTCAAATCTATTTTCAATTCAAATATAGTCGCGCTCATTCTTCTAAGAGGGTGAGTTCTAATGAGAGAGTACAATTTTTTTTTTTGCTTGTGTGTGTATTCCTCGAGTGCGAAAAATTTGGGCGCAATAGCTGGCGACTCCACTGGGGATACTTAAAGGGTTAGGCCATAGACATGTCTCTTCACCTTTTACCCATGTAGAGTCTTCAATTAACTTGTTCATTCTATTCACTTTAAATTTTCAAAACCAAATTTTCAAAATTGTTTTAAAAAAAATGCATGCATATTATCTTGTATTATGTTTGTCATCCACATACTAACTCTTGCATCTTTTGTTTTGTAGGTGCGCTTTATGTTTAAACATTATTGATTATTATGCATGAATGTGATGAACAGGATGGATAGGAGTTGTTGGACTCTTTCCTCCACTTTCAAAAATCATACACACACTGCATATGCACCTGCATTCTGCATACTTGCATTTACCCTTTTCTAGTTAGAAAGGGGAAACGGTATATTGGTTGTGGGCAAAATGTTGTGTCAGTTTCTTCGCCTATGGCCTCTTGATGGTTCCCCCGCTCGGATCACCAACCGATCATGGCACCACCTCGGGGAGTGGGCCTAGGTTTGAAGATCCGGGGACCGAGCCTTTTTAGGATGCATTAGTCAACCCTCAACCTCATGCTCATATAGACACCATGCATAATCGAACCTCTGCCAGATTTAAGACACGACCACCGTTTTCAAAACCATGGAAGAAAGTGCTACTGCTCTTATTTTCATTTATACCTGTCTATTCTTGTTGTTATAATGACTGTATTCATACTGTTATAATGCTTGTTTAACTGCTCATGTATACGTGTTTACCTTGGTATTGTATTCTCTTTCCCTATACTCTTTGCATCCATGTTCATGCATTTAATATCCCATGTCAAGACAAGAGTTCCAAGTAACTCAAGTCACTGCATTCTCATGCATATGATCAACCCATTGAGAGTGACACCAACGTCACTCTCCCTTGCATTAAACCTACTTAGACCCTAAGGGTTCCCACGTAACCCTAAGGACTCATGGCATGCACCTCAATTCATTTCATAAGAGGGGCCCCAATCCCTCTATGCTCACGGAGATAGAATTGCAATAAAGACAAGGGGCAATCAATCAACAAGGTCTCACAGCGACCTCCTTGACATCAAATCCAACGAAGGCGAATCCGAAGACTCAAGAGTAGTTTAGGTTTTTCCTTTGTAAAATTAGATAGGCAGAAGTCCAAAGGAAAATGTTCCCCCTTCCCCCTATTAAAATGTATTTTAATTCTTTTGTATCTTAAACCCAAAATTCAATGTACTTCTTTACCTTTGAGAATGAATGCATGGATGGCTGAAGGTTCCTACCTGATGGTAAGGTATCTACATACAGGGGCAAATACCCTATCTCCAAAAGTGGGCCAATGCACCATGTTTAGTTTCCCTCCTAAAGAGGGGTCTAACTTGTAACTTATGTTATTGTCTTGTTGTCTTTTCCTTTTTATTTACAGAGGTCACCCTGCACTGAGTCAACATTGCTCCCAAAAAGGGGCAACATTCATCTAGGGATCCCATTATCACCCGGCAAAGAGCATCACTGATAGCTACTAACCCTGAAGAATCCTCTCAAGTCTCTCGGGAAGAAGTCAACGAAATGAGGACCAAGATGGATGAGATGCTCAAGCTCATTCAAACTATGGCTATGAAAGATGCTACTGCAATCCCATCATCATCTATGACTTCATCCAAGGACCCTGAATCCACTAACCCAAGGATCGTGCTTCGGTCTGACAACGCTGGGAGGAATAAGGAAGATACCAAAGGGGCCAACACTGAAGAAGAGGAGACCATATTGTTTTCACCTGCGGCAAAGAAGGTCCCCCTAGACCCTCTTAGTCTGAAAATCGAAGGGTTGGAGGATTCGCTGAGAAGCCTCCATGGCCACAATGCTTACGGGTTCACTTCCTACGATGAGCTCTGTTTCTTCCCTGACCACCCGAGACCTGCTAGGTTCAAAATGCCTGACTTCCAGAAGTACGACGGCACTGGTAACCCCGTTGCTCATCTTTGTCTCTATGCTAGAGCGCTAAATGGACATGGCAACGATCCGAAGCTCTTCATGCAGTTATTCCAACATAGTCTCATGGGGTCTGCTCTACAATGGTTTGCTCGTTTGGACCTAAGGAAGATCACAACCTGGATCGATCTGGTCAACGCGTTCAAAGCCCAATACCACCACAACATCGATCTCACTTCCGATCGATGGTCCCTAATGACGATGAGCAAGGGTGAGAAGGAAAGCTTTAAAGGATATGCCCTAAGATAGAGGGAGGCTGCTGCACAAGTTAATCCCCCGCTAGAAGAGAAGGAGTATGTACAACTGTTCGTACATACTTTTCAAGGTATATACTACGAGAAGCTTTGCACCAGTATGGGGAAAAGTTTCTCCGAGCTCATCATGCAAGGGGAGATGATAGAAAATGGCCTCAAGACAGGGAGGATTACAAACCCCTACGGCAAGACTGGAGAAAGCACCACTAACATAGCCAAGAGGGTGGCTACTACAAAGGGGACAATTAGGAAGGAAAGTGAAGTGTCTGCCATTTTGCCTGGCCAACCACCCCAATACCGTCCACCACTATAGCCACACCCTGTCTTGCCCTTACCCACTTTAACCATACCTGTTCCAACCCCTAACTATGGTCTCGCTGGGGCACGGCCTAACTTTAATAGACCTGCTCGACGCATCCGTACCTTCGAAGCCTTAGCCTGCACCTAAACCGAGGCTTACCACAGCCTTCTAAAGAACAACATCTTGAAGCCCGTACCTGCTCGCCCGTTGCCAAGCCCTCTACCCCCAACCTTTAATGCCGTTCTTATATGTAAATACCATTTAGGTGGTCAGGGGCATGACATCGAAAGCTGCTTCGCTCTTAAGCACAAAATCCAAGACTTGATCGACAATAAGACCATTGATCTACAGCCGATGAAACCCACTCCTACTCCCAATGTGACCACTAACCCTCTGCCGGATCACACCGTCAATATGATACTAGTAGAAATGGGAGGCGAGGGAGAATTTGACGAGCTCGGGGCCGAAGGTTATGAGAACGATTGAGAGGCCGATAAAGAAAACGACTGGGAGGAGGATCTCCCATTGTGCCCGATTTATCTTTATAACCCTAAGGAGATGCCTGATGCTTCTGACTGGCCCATTGAGGAGCTAATGTTTCTGAAAGATGAGATGACCGAGAACACGGCTGTTGACGGATGGGGTGCTGAATTTCTACAGCTAAAATATGCCGCGGTGGAACGTAACTTACTAGAAAACCCTTGGCCCGCAACTGAGTATAACTATGAAGACATGGGCTGGGAGCTAAAGGAGTCAAGAGAGCAGATGGAGCCGTTCGAGTTGGAAGGCGGTGAACTAGTCACCCTGTTTATAGAAGCACTTGCTGCAAAGAATAAGAAAGAGGCTGACAACCGTGCCAGCAGCATTAACATCTTCGGAGCTCTAGGAGAATCCTTTGCCTGTCTCGCCTTGGCCGAGGATCTGGGTTGCGAATGGAGCATCGAAGAAGTGGGAATTGTTCCAAAGCCTTACTAAAATGGTTTCCCTTCAAAAGCGTACAAGAGAGGGGTGTTTTCACCCACTTTCCTTCTATCCCTTTTACTTTTTGTCTCTAAATTGATGTTTACATTCTGTTTTTGCTTAGAAACTCTATGATGTCCATAAGAATGATAAATAGTAGTTAAATGATAGTCTTTTATTTCATCGCTGTTGTCTTATCTTCTCTTCGGAATGGTAGCTACTTTTTACACAAGAGGCATGGCCTGTCTCATGGAATGATTTAACTTGAAGGGATGATAGCATGAGCTAACTACTCACCAAATGATCAGCTTTCTAGAGAGAGAGAGGATAAGGATGAGTGAGGATACTACCCAAAGGCGACACTTACAAGACACTGAAGCTAAGTGATGTGTGGTCAGTCTATCAAAATGAAGAGGAGCCATCTTTCACTTCCCCACATATAAATAAAAGACTAAATAAATAAACAAATGTGCTCATATTCCCTTTGCTTAACCTTTAGTGCCTCACGGAAAGCGAAAATCTTCCTTGTCAACCCCGATCCAAGACTATTTCCCCACACTGGGGCAGACAATAGTTGAGAACTCTAAAAATGATATCCATCTTCTATCAAGTTAGGATAGCAGTGAAAGCTCTATAGGTCAAGCAATCTAATTCAAAATGAAGAGAGGCCCTCATTCCATTTCCCATTCAGCCAAGAGCAACCCCTTGCCAAACCCGTTGAGCTGTATATCTTTTCTTAACAAAACTCCAACCTAGGGATCGCCGCTCACACTAGGTAGATTGAACTGCCAATGAAAAGGTCTAAGGAAAAAGGGTCGAAGAATTATTCGTTTCATAAAAAAAGAAAGGACAAAGCAAAGGAAAAGAATTGCCAAGGGGCAAGAGGCCAAAAAAAAAATCTAAGGGAAGGCCTGAAGAAAATCATGATTAAGCATTCTTCAAAAGTATAATAGGAAGATCAAAAGAAAATAGAGTCATGTTTGTCTCAAAAAGCATATAGAAATGGTGAAAGAGAAAAGTCATTTTCACCCTGAGAAGAAGGGAATTTAAAGGTGATCCTAGATTACAAAGAAACCCAATAGAAATAATAAGTTCGAGCCTTTATCCTTTCTTGCAAAACCCTGAAACCATGGCCTACATTACAGCCCTACTAAAGTCCACTCTGATTGAAAATGGATTGCTTGATCTAAATGAGCTGAACACGTTGCCAAAGCCAAGAAGGATGCTAGCCCTACGGATAAAATAGTCAAGGACGGTATGGATCTAAACCCTACTAAAAACAACATCAAATTTGGGCCTGTATATCTTGTTGTTTCAAAAACCCATAACCTAGCCTGCATTACAGTCCTAAACAAAGTCTCCTCGGATTGAAAGGACTAACCACTTATCGCTCTGCCAAAGGTCAGGTAAGCTGTTGCTAAAACCCTGAGAGTCGAGAGTTTTAGCCCAGTAACCCCATACACTAACCCTGAAACAGAGAATCAGAGAGGGTCAGAAGGTTGAGAAAATTTCGAAGTGCTATCATCTAATCAAAGTAGGGTTGAGCCAGAAGAGAGGCTAAATCCCCAAAAAAGAAGGAGTTACCATTCCAAAGACTACAAGTGTAACAGCATCCCTTGTCATTCTGTCAGTTAATGTATTTCTAATATACGCATAAAAAATCAAAAATCAAAAATCAAAATAAATAAATCAAAAATCAAAAAAATAAAAATCTAAAAAAAAAAATCACATGAGCTTCGCATAGACATAACTCCATGTAAAAACCAGAAGTCATAAACATCAACTCATATAATAAATACATAACATCATCATCCATCACCTACATCTGATCATATGCCTAGCTATAAAGATCATAAATGTATCTGCCTATCCATGCATCTAAATACCATAAATATCCATATTTGTACAAAGCTTACAAAATAAAACTGTCTAACATAAATGCATCTCAGGAATAGGGGCAAAAGAAGATCGGAGCCTCCACAAGGGGCATTTGTCACAGGTCAAAGTCGATGTCATCTGGATCGAAATCCTCAAAACCCAGCATCGGAGGAGGTGGATAACTACTCGAAGCACCGCCATCCTGCAAGGAAGATAGAACCGAAATTAGCCGTATGATAGCAGAACTAAACAACAACAGAGTGAACAGAAGAAGCAGAGAAAGAATAACATACCCCCCTACCACCCAGCTGAGATAACCGAGCCGTCAGGGAAGCTACCTCGGCCTGGTACTGATCTTTCTGGTCTCTCACAGCGGTAAACTCAGCTTAGGGCACATATCCTCCGGCACAGGGCCACAGGTCTACCACCTCCTAACCCACAGTGTACCCGCCAACTACTACCTCAAACCGGGTGAAGGCACCGACCGAATGAGCCCTAAAGTGCGCAGCATAATCTATGTCTGGGAGAAGCAGGAACTTGGCACCTGGCTGATGCTCTTGATAAGGGATAGGCACTCCCGCCACCAAGGCTTCAAACATATACTCCAGCGGAGCCTCTACTGAGCGGAACTCCTTATAAAACTGTCGCCAGTGTCGCTCTCCAAGATAAGACTCCCAAGTGTCATCACTGAGAAAAGCAGCTCTCGACAAGGACAATGGGACTAAGTACCGGACTGTCTTGTAATGAACTGATCCAATGAAGGGCCGCCAAGTCACATCCCTCGCCTCAATCAGCTCCAGGTTAGCCCGGAGCATCACAAAATCAGTAATCTCGAATTGTTGGGCTACCCGGTCACAAGCCCACCTCAAAGCACGAGGATAAAGGTCATCCTCTACAACTGCAGGGCGATGAACAGGAAGGTACTCGTAACTCCACCAGACGAGGAAAGGCTAGAAACTAGTCATGCTGCCCCAACAGGAAGAAGTTCGGACCCGCATTGACTGAAGGAAGCAGCCGAAGGAGAAGGACCCCCAGTCTAGCTCAGATAAAGCTCCAAGATCGGCTACTATACTCACCAACCGACATGGCACGAGCGACTTGTTGTTGTTGCAAAAGCAGCTAAAAATGATGTACAAAATAAGTCGTCGTCTCATAATATCCCGCCTAGCAGGCGATGGCTCAGTAGCAAAGGTACGGTCATCCTGGCTTATCCAAGAGACTAGGAAGGTAGAACGCTCAAGAGGAGGCAAGTCCAACAGCAAACAGGCCTCATCCCTACTAACTGACTGCAGGGTGATCCATCAGCCAACAAAAGAAAGCCCTGTGATGATCGCCCAATCCAAGGGAGTGGGGCCTAGCTCAAAACCAACAAAATGGAAGGTCCCAGTCTCCCCGAACCACCTCTCAACAAGTGCCAATACCAAATGCTGGTTCAGGCTATTAGCCTGTAATCCCATGAAAGCACCGAATCCGATCTCCGCCAAGAAGGTGCGATATGACAGGGCGGCCTGCTACATAGTCACAAAGACCTGATGAACGGCCCCTCTGAAAGCTGTATGTACCCGCAGAGGGGGCAGATGCTGTCTAGAGTATACACTGGGGTGATAAGCCAAATCCCTGAGTGGTGGAACATCCGGTACCTGCAGATCTCCCAAGTCAGCATCCGTCTGCCTATGCCTGGAGGAGGCTCTCCCAAAGCCAGTGACCAAGTCGCCCAGACCTGGTATCTCCTCCTCTCCACCAAGCTCCTCTACAAAGGCCTGCTCAACCGAAAGAAAAGGGTCAACAGGTGGCCTACTCCCCTGACCACTCTCACTAGATGTTACCTACTCAGTAAACCGTCGGCTACCCCTAGACCGACTAGAGCCACCAGTGGAATCTGTTCGAGCTGCCTTCCCCGAGCGGCGTCACCTCTCAGAACCATCATCACCCGCATCTGTCATCTTGAGAAGGTAAGTCATGGTAAGAGGTGTTAATCTACAACACATACAAATAAATAATAATAAAATAAAGTAAACAATAAAAACAAACAATAAAAAAAATAAATGAATAACAATAAAAAGATTTCAAATGCTAAGTCAAAGCAAATTGCCTATACATTTTGTCCAAAATTTCCAAATAGTTTCTAAATTTCAGGATTTTTCAAAATTCAGCCCAATCTTTTTATTCCAATCTGAGTTTTCTAAAGCTTCCTCCTCTAAAATGTTTTCTTCTTTCCCAAGTTTTTCAAATCTTCCATAAATCCCATTGAAAACCCCGAGTTTTCTAAAAATTAAAATCAGTTTTCAACTCTTCCAAAATATGTTCGTCTCCAAATCCGCTTTTCCAAAGTCTCCCTAAATTTTTCTTCCAATAGTTTCTAAGGCCCCCGAGTTTCTCAGGCCCTCTCCGCCAAAAAGGCCCCATCTCCAATGGTTTTATATCTTTTTCCTTCAAAAAGATTTTATTTCAAAATTTCTCTAACCCATTTTCTAAATTTCTAATAAATTTCGGCAGAGTTCCATTTAAAAAATAGTCCCTACAACACCCATGACATCAACACGAAAAATAAAACATGCACTTTTAAACGTTACAATCACATAACATTAGCACCCGTGCACACTTTTTAATTTTTCAAAATTTTCAAAACACATGTTTTATTTTTTCAATAAATCAATGGTTTTCAAAAAATGCCTTAAAATTTCTCAAAATCATTTCAAATGTTTTTCAAAAATATTCCTATATTTTTCGAATTTTAAACTCTAAGGAATTTCATCAATTTCTTGAGTTTTCTCATTTTCCTAAATTTTCTAAGTATTTTCATATTTTTCAAAAAATCAAAAATTCACCGAGTTTTTAAAAAATCACAAAACTTCATACGGTTGATAAACACATTTTTCTAAGGCACATGGCATAAAAATCTAACCAGAAAACCCAATGCCCAAGCCTGTAGGAACAAATTCTCTATTCTTGCAGAAAATCCCCTTCACATACTCACATAAAATCACTCAAATTCAATCAAACAAGCACCAAAATGCAAAAATAATATCACCATAATGTTCAAAACATATCAAAACATCAATTTCCACTATTCACGTGATTCAAACGAAATTCTACACATCAAAATCAATAAAAATGTGAAAACTCACTTCTTGGAGTTTTCCGGCGAAATCTTCTCTTCCGACGACTTTTCCGGTGACGTGGTCTCCTTCCGGCAATCACCCGTGGTCTCCAAGAAGTGCTCCTTTAATGTCCAAGTTAGCTTCCTTGCAATGTCTCTCGGATTTGTGAAAACTCTCCAAAATGCTGCAACTGTTTGAACCAGAAAATTTTCTGGTCTTATTCCCAAGCCTAACGCCACTAGCAGAGGTGCCACGCTTCTTCTGCCAAAGGCGCCACTGCTAGTGGTGCCAGTTTCCAATAATGGTGCCAGTTTCCAATTCTGGTCAGCTTTGCCCTATTTCCCGCCAAAACTCATTTTTGAAGCCCTTTTGGGACCAACATTCATTTTTCGACCCCCGTTGTCGAGAAATTCCCAATGTCCATCTCTCCGACCGCCTCACGGTCAACATAGGGCTCTTTCTTTATCGTTTTCTGTCTTCGACAAGAAAAGACAGAAAAAGAGGAGCAGCTATAAGCACCCCATTTTTTACCGCTCGGCGGTCTCCACTCCGTCCAGACTTGTGTTCAAGTCAATATGGACATATTCCGAATCAAATCAACTCTCTAAGTCTAAATCTTGTCTATTCATCACTTCGCGGGCCCACTGGGGCCCAAAGAGAAGCAAAATGACCAAAATGCCCTTATGGGCATTATCCTTTCCAATTCCAAATCAAGCACGTCTTTCCGAAGACGGTAAGTCCCCTTTTCAATTCCAAATCAGGCACGTCTTTCCAAATATGGTAAGCAAATCAGGCACGTTTTACCGAAGACGATAAGTTCCCTTTCTAATTCCAATTCCAATTTCAATTCCAATCCCTCTCTCAAGACAGTTTATTCCTCAAGACGGTCCAGCGCGTTTTTCAAAGAAAATCTCTTTGAAATGGTAAGTCCCTTTAAAACTGTCGATCGGGACGAGACCCCAAGTCCCCTAGATGGTAGAACGGTCCACCTTTGGCGCCTGCTAGCCCGCCAATACAGAAATGTCCGTTTAGGCACGCCTTTCGAGAAAGTTGACTTCTCAGGCGCTAAGTCTCTTTAGCAGCTTCCCGAGATCAGGCAGTCTCGGGAATGATCGTGAACCGTCAGAGTAGCGGAAATACTCACAAGCAGGTCGATATAAGGAATTGCCAACAAACCCCTGTATTACGCGACCGCCGTCAGAGTGGCAGAAACACTCAAAACCCAGGTCAACACTATTGCCTGCTAGCCCACTTTGGTGAAAAATAACCAAACTGCCCCTAGGGCCATTTTCCGGCACATTTCTAGAGAACACATCTGAATCCTCAGAATGGTAGGTCCAGCCTTCCAAGATTGTCTTAAAGGCAATCCTGCATAATTAGGTACCTTCTAGTCAGTTTCGGGCTAATTCCTAGATATTTCGGTCAAGATGACCATTTTGCCCCCCTCTCTATTTTAATCCCCCATCTCTTCCCCCCCCTTCTTTGCATGCTTGAAACAAGGAGACTCCCGGTCCATGTGTAGGATTAGACTATTGGAGAATCACCGTGTCGGGGGCTTTCTTTTAGTCTAACCGGAGACCACATGAGTTCGACCCCATTGATTATGTGGTGAAGCATTAACTTTGTATGTTCATGACCCAAATTTGCATTGTGCATATCATTATCTTACATTATTTCAAAAACTGTTTTTAAACTCGTTTTCAAAGCTTGCATTAAACTTGTTTTCAAAATTGCATCAAAACCTTCTTTTCTAAAACTTGTTTTCAAAATCACAATTCTAGAGTGATTCTAGCCTTTCCATGGCTAGGGTCGCTTTAGGAAAGTGTTACATTTAAAGAGACCAATATGCTCTATATTTTCAACTCTTTGTTTTCAAAATCACCTTCTTAAAGTGGTTCTAACCTTTTCATGGTTAGAATCGCTTTAGGAAAGTGAGACATTTTTATACCTTCTAAAAACTCTCTTTTCAAAAGTCTCTCTTCCCAAAAATCTCTTTTTCAATATACTTTTCTAAAACTCTCCTTTCCAAAATTGTTTTGTAAAAACTTCCTCTAAAAATCTATTTTTCAAAAACTCATCTTTTCAACTCTTTTCCAAAATGCTCTCTTTGAAATCCACTTTCTAAAAACGCTCCCTAGGTCTCCTTCCTAGAAAAACTCCCTTTTCAAAACACTTTCCCAAATGCTTCTTCCAAAATCTCTTTCTAAAAGCTCTCTTTTTAAAACTCGTCTTCTAGAAACTCCTCTCTAGGATTTCCTTCCAAAAACTTGTTTTCAAAAAACACACTTTCCAAAAATCCCTTTCCTTAGAGCCCAAGTCAAGCCCTACAGCCACGATTAGGAGACCCTAATTTTCTTTCCCAAAACATGGTTTTCAAACTTGCCTTAAAACCTAAGTTTCCAAAATCTCTTGTTTTCGACATCAAAACTATACATATTTTCAAAACCTATTTTCTACGTCGAAGCTATACACTTCCAAATCTAGGGTTTCTAAAACTTCATTTTCCAAATCCTTGTCAAATCAAATCTTCCCTCTGGAAAACCAAATCCAATCTTTCCGTTTAGGAAACTAGATCCTATCCTCCGTTTCTGGAAACAAAATCAAATCTTCTATTTTTAAATCCGATCCCTTGTTTTAGGAAATAGGAATCAAATCCTTTCCTAGTCTAAATCTTTCCTAATTCAACTCCTTCCTAATTTTCTACTTTCCGAAATCCTAAGTTTCCAAAACTTGAACATAAAAATCTTTCCTAAATTCTAAAATTCAATTTTCAAACCTTTTCTAATTCAACCTTTCCTAATTCTATCTCTTTCCAAATCTTAACTTTTCAAATCTTGCCTGAAACTCAACCTTTCATAATCTTAAGATTTTCTAAAACTAAAGCTTTAAAACTTTCTAAATTTCAAATCTTTCTAAATCCAAAGTTTTCTAAACTCAAAACTTTCTTAATTCAAAACTTTCTTAAGTTGAAACTTTCTTAATTCAAACCTTTTCTAAATCTTTCCTAATTTAAAATCTTTCTATAATTCTAAGCTTTCCAAATTCAAAACTTTCTTAACTTGAAATTTTTTAAATTCTAAACCTTTCTTAAACTAAACTTTTCCCAATTCAAAACATTTCTAAATTCAACACTTTCCTATTTCAAAACCTTTCTTAAACTCAAAACTTTCTTAATTCAAAACTTTCCTAAGTTAATTTTCCTAAGTTAAAACTTTCCTAAAATGAAATTTTCCTAAAACGAAACTTTCCTAAAGTGAACTTTTCAAAATTTGAACCTTTCCTAAATCTAATCTTTCCTAATCTTTTCAAGTTCAATATTCAAGTTAATTCTTTTCTAAAATCTTTCCAAGTCAAATCCAATCCTTCTTTTCTAAGTTCCTAAGTCTAGGTTTCCTAAAACCAAGCTTTTCAAAATCATGTCTTTTGAAATCTTCCAATCAAAGTTCAATCTCTCCATTTTCTAATCCAAATTCCAATTCAATCTCTTTCTTCCAATCAACTCTTCCATTTTCAATCGGACTCTTGTCCGAACTACGACTAACCTAATTCCTCCAAAAAGATACGTAGGCAACCCTTATGAGTGCGATCACAACATTTTTCAAGTTTCTATTTCCACAAAATCTTTCCAAATCTCCAATCTATTTTCAAACTTCCAATTCCATGATCTATTCCAAATTTCTATTTCCAATTTCTAAAACTTTCCAATTTCAATTCCATCTTTTCAAATCACTTTTAAATCAAATCAATTTCTTTCCAAATCAATTTTCCAACTCCCTTTTTCTATTGTATTTACATATCATGCATCATGTTAGTTTATTTTCAAAATTCTTTTATAAAGTGGATAGGATTGAGCAATAGTTAGTTGAAGACTCTCGTAGGTGAATCTAGGGTAAATAGATATGTAGGTACCGTAAGGGCGGGGTAGGGTGATGGTTTAGTGCGTCTTCCCTACACGTAACCACCCTACGAATCTAGGATCACTGATTTCAAAGACCAAAAACGGAGTTATTTTTCAAAAAGGGCTTAAATGTTTTTCAAAGATTGCCAAACAACCTGTTTTCTTAAAAACCCTCTCTTTAGGAGATATTTTCAAAATCGTTTTCAAAAACCCTAGGTGTAGTCTTCTGATTATGCTTAGTTTTTAGGTGACCTAACTCACCTTAATCAAGTTAGGTGGCGACTCCAAATGTTTTCTAAAAAGCCCTTTATTCAAATCTATTTTCAATTCAAACTTAGTCGCACTCATTCTTCTAAGAGGGTGAGTTCTAATGAGAGAGTACAACATTTTTTCTGCTTGTGTGTGTATTCCTCGAGTGCGAAAAATCTAGGCACGACAGTGACTGATATGGATGTGTCAATCTAAACGCTTAAAATCTCACCAGCTTTTGTCTGCCAAATTCAGTCACTCCAATCTCAAGTAAAATAACTAGACTAATTAATTTTAAGTAAGAAGATTATTTATTCAATCATGTTATAAATTCTTCAAGCTTAATTAAATCTTGTTATTATTTATTATTATTATTTTTCAAAACAAATATGAAGACACAACCTAAATCCTCTCCCCCACACTTATAACTTACATTGTCCCCAATGTAAAATAAAATGCACAAAAAGGGCAGAGATAATCAATATATAATTGCAAAAATAAGGAAAGAAAAATGAACTTCCCTTGAGTTGCCTCCCAAGTAGCGCCTTTGTTTATTGGCGGGGCCTCGACTCCATGCTTCCTTCTTCAATCCGTATAAATCGGATCCTCAAGGTCCAGTTTCTCCATATTCTCTACTTGGAAACCTTCATGGAATTGCTTAAGTCGATGGCCATTCACCTTGAACACTTTGGAAGTGGCTAAGTTTTGAATTTCAACTGCGCCATGAGAAAAAACATTAGTAACAAGAAAAGGTCCAATCTAACGAGAACGCAACTTCCCCGAAACAAACGAAGTCGAGACTGGTATAGAAGAACTTTCTGACCAACTTTAAACTCCTTCCTAGAAATCATCTTGTCATGAAAAGCCTTCGTCTTTTCCTTGTAAATCCTTGCACTCTCATAGACATCATTACAAATTTTCTCTAACTCTTGTAATTGCAATTTCCTATGTTCTCCACTTTCATCCATCTTCATGTTAAAACTCTTGATAGCCCAGTAAACTTTGTGTTCTAGCTCAACTGGAAGGTGGCACGATTTTTCAAATATCAATCGATAAGGTGACATACCAATGGGTGTTTTATATGTAATCTGGTACGCCCACAAAGCAGCATCCAAGCGCAAACTCCAATCTTTTCTACTTGGGTTGACCGTCTTTTCAATGATGGACTTGATCTCTCGGTTTGACACTTCCGTTTGTCCACTAGTTTGCAGATGATATGAAGTTGACACCTTGTGCATGACATGGTACTTTCTCAACAAAGTCGCCACAGTTCGATTGCAAAAGTAAGTACCACGATCACTTATTAGAGCTTTTGGAATTCCAAACCTGGAAAATATGTTAGATTTGATAAAATTTGCAACAACTTCAGAATCATCAGTCCTGGTGGCTTTAGCTTCCACCATTTCGAGACATAATCAATAGCAAATAAGATATAAACATAACTGAAAGATGCAGGAAATGGTCCCATGAAATCAATGCCCCAAACATAAAAAATTTCATAAAATAGTATGAGATTTTGTGGCATCTCATTCCTATGGGATATATTACCTGTCTTTTGACAAGGATCGCATGATTACAATAAGAATATGAATCTCGAAATAGAGATGGCCAATAGAAACCACATTCTAGCACTTTTCTCGCTGTTCTCTTGGCTCCAAAGTGACCTCCACAAGCATAAGAACAGCAAAAGGTTAAAATAGACATGATTTCATTTTCAGGCACGCACCTTCTGATTACTTGATCTGCACAATGCGTCCATAAGTATGGGTCATCCCACACATAGTATTTGGCATCACTCTTGATCTTATCTCTTTGAGCCTTAGACAAACCAGCAGCTAGTATGTTGATAACCAAATAATTTACAATATTTGCATACCAAGGTAATGTCACACTTGCGGAGAACAATTACTCGTTGTAAGCACCCTATTTTTTACCGCTCGGCGGTCTCCACTCTGTCTAGACTTGTGTTTAAGTCAATATGGGCGTATTTTGAGTCAAATCAATTTTCGAAGTCTAATCCTATCTATTCATCGCTTCGCGGGCCCCGCCAGCCCAAATAAAGGTAAAATGACCAAAATGCCCCTGGGGGCATCATTTAGTCTAATTCGAAATTAGACGCATCTTTTCGAAGATGGTAAGTCCCCTTTCCAACAGGCATGTCTTTCCGAAGACGGTAAGTCCCCTTTCTAACAGGCACATCTTTTCGAAGACGGTAAGTCCCCTTTCCAATAGGCACGTTTTTCCAAAGGGCATGCGACGATATGCAAAAGTCCCTAATGGGCATGTAAAAGTTGTCTTTTCTTGATCCTCTAGTGCAATTGCAATCTGAAAATAACGAGAAAAACCATCAAGGAAACAATAGTAAGAATGACCAGCTAACCTTTCAA
>CM065389.1:33772500-33782500 GCA_033060915.1 Euryodendron excelsum
TGTTGGAAAAGAGATTTTTTAGAAAGGGAGATTTGAAAAGAGAGTTTTTTAGAGAGTCCATAAAAACATCTCACTTTCCTAAAGTGATTCTAACCAAAGGAAGGCTAGAACCACTTTAAGATAGCGGTTTTGAAAACAACAAAGATTTGAAAATATGGACTATAACGGTCACTTTAAATGTAACACTTTCTTAAAGCAACCCTAGCCATGGAAAGGCTAGAATCACCTTAGGATTGTGATTTTGAAAACAAGTTTTAAAAAAGAAGATTTAATGCAAGTTTTGAAAACGGTTTTGATGCAAGTTTTGAAAACAAGTTGGAAAACGAATTTTGGATAGATGCAAAATCATGATGTGCACAATGCAAGTTGGGGTCGTGAACATACAAGGTTAAAGGCTTCACCACATAATTAAGGGGGCCGAACTCACGTGGTCTTCGGTTGGACTAAAAGAAAGCCCCCGACACAATAACCTCCAATAGCCTAATCCTACACATGGACCGAGAAGTCCCTTATTTCAAGCATGCAAGAAAGGGGGGGAAGAAGATAGGGGACTAAAATAGAAGAAAACCCAAGTGGGTTCGGAGGGAGAAGAGAGAGGGGGAAGATGTGTAAACTTAAATAGAGAGCATACCTTGTGTCTTCTTTATTTTGCTTTGCTATGTGCGCTTTGTTTTTCTTGCTTTGCTTCGGCCTTTGTCTCAGTCTTCGTCTTGATCTTTGGGAACTTGTCATGATCTTCGAGAGCTTCGGGTTGCAGCACTTCAAGTCTTCAATGGAGGCTTTGGAGGTTAGTGTATGAGTGTATAAGGGTGTATATGAGCTAGGGTTTGTGTATGGAGGCTAGGGTTTGGAAAACCTAAAGAAAATTAGGGTTTAGGGTGGCTACGAGCTCTGTATATCGAAGAGTTGGATTTTTAGACTGAGTTTGCAGACCTCTTTCACGCTGAAAGAGACTCTATATTTATAGAGAGTGGAATGACCTGGCGTCTGTTGTAGTGGTGCCAAGCCAAAGAATACATTAGCGCCACTAGGAGTGGTGTCATGCCATTTTTTGGCTTGTAGTAGCGCCAGTCACTTAGGAAAGCTTTTAAGTCGGCAAGCAACGTATCTTTAGAAGATTTAGGTGCCTGTACTAGTGACTACCATGTAATTTTTAGCCTGGCTTCACTAGAGGTGACTCTTGAAGGTCCGGGAATGACCCAGAAGACCGGAAAAGGACATGAGCCCTTAGAATAGGGTCCCGGGGGTAAGTGACTTGAAAAATGATGTCAGGATGTGTTGGAAGGGTTGACCGGGCCATTAGGGGCAAAACGGTTAATTGGGCCGAAAAGCTACCGGGACAGACTCAGAATGTCTCGGAAAAAGACTCGAGGTTCGGAAACATTATTTGGAATGTCCCTAGGAGGTTACCAGTTTGTTACCTAGGGCTGGTGTGGTCGAAAAAGGACGACTGGCCCACCAAGGACAAAACGGTCATTTTGCGCCGAGTTTGTCAGAATTGACTCGGAATGATTCGGAAAGATAACGAAATGTTAGGAATACTATAAAATGTATTCTCATGAGGTTTCTGGTTTGATACCCAGAGTCGATGTGATTTTCAGGGCGTTCGGATACCTAGCGACAAAATGGTCATCTTGACCGAAAATTCTTGAAATTGGCCTGAAACTTACTAGAAGGCACTTAATCATGCCAGATTGCCTTTAAGAGAATGTTGGAAATGTGGACTTACCATTTTGAGGGCTTTGGTACTTTCTTGAGAAATGTGCCGAAAATGGCCTTAGGGGCAGTTTGGTCATTTTTCACCGAAGTGGGCTAGCAAGCATTAGTGTTGACCTGAGTTTTGAGTGTTTCCGCCACTCTGATGGCGGTCTGATGATACAAGGGTTTGTTAGCAATTCCCTATATCGACCTGTTTACAAGTGTTTCCGCTACTCTAACGGTTGTGATGTTTACGAGTACTTTCGCTACTCTAACGGTTCACGATCATTCTCGAGACTGCCTGATCTCGGGAAGCTATTAGATGGACTTAGTGCCTGAGGAATCAACTTTCTCTAAAGGCGTGCCAAAACAGACATTTCTGCATTGGTGGGCTAGCAGGGACCAAAGGTGGACCGTTTTACCATCTGAGGGATTTAGAGTCTCGTCCTAGTCGACGAGTTTGAAGGAACTTACCGTTTCGAAGAGATTCACTCGGAAACGTGCCGGATTAAATGGTCTTACCACATTGAGAAATCAACTTTCTCGATGGACGGATTGGAATTTGGAATTGGACTCGAAGTTTGATTGGAATTAGATTTAAAAAGGGGACTTATCGTCTTCAAAAAGACGTGTGTATTGGAATTGGACCGATCAATGGCCCCAAGGGCATTTTGGTCATTTTGCATCTATTTGGGCCTAAAGGGCCCACGAAGCAATTGATTGGCGGGATTAGACTTGGAAAATTGAGGTGACTCAAAATATGTCCATATTGACTTGAATACAAGTCTAGATGGACTTCAAACTACCGAACGGGTAAAAATGGGGTGCTTACAGCTGCTCCTCTTTTTCCGTCTTTACTTGTCAAACATAGAAAACGATAGAGTAAGAGTCCCATGTTAACTGTGTGGCGGTTGGAGGGACAGATTTTGGAAATCTTTTGAGAACAGGAGCTGGAAATGGATATTGGGCCCAAAAGGCCTTTGAAATCAAGTTTTGGTGGGAAAAAGGACAAAGTTGCTCGGAATTGGCAACTGGCGCCACTGCTTTGGAAGAAATCGCTTAGCGCCACTGCTAGTGGCGCCAGGCTTGGGATCAAAACCAGAAAAATTTCTAGTTCGTACACTTACGGGATTGTGAAGAATTTTTGAAAAATCAAAAGTGTTCGTGAGGTAACCAACCTGAACATTGAAGGAGTGCTTCTTGGAGACCACGAGGGATTGCCGGAAGTAGGCCACGTCGCCAGAAAAGTTGCCAGAATAGAAGATTTTGCTGGAGAATTCCAAAAGGTGAGTTTTTGATTTTATGTCTATTTGGATGTGTAGAATTCCGTTTAAGTCGTGTGAATAGTGAAAATTGATGTTTTGATATATTTCGAACACTTTGGTGAAGTTATTTTTGTATTTTGATGCTTGTTTGATTGAATTTGAGTGATTTTGCGTTATTATGTGAATGGGGTTTTTGCAGGAATTGGGGGTTTGTTCCTACAGGCCTCGGTGTTGAGTTTTTTGGTTAGATTCTTATATTGTGTGTATTAGAAAAATGTGTTTAATAACCGTGTGAAGTTTTGTGATTTTTTGAAAACTCGGTGAATTTTTTATTTTTTAAAAAATAGAAAAATACCTAAAAAATTAAGAAAATTTATTAGCATGACAAAATTCATCTCCTCTGTTTCTCTATTTTCTATTACTTTCTTTTATTTCAATTTTTCATATGAGAGAGAGAGAGAGAGAGAGAGAGAGAGAGAGAGAGAGAGAGAGACCATGTATCCTAAGAAGGAGATGTATAGAGTAATGAGAATAGGCTTTTCAAATGCTAATGAGACTGGGTTGATGGGGGTACATGGGGCTTGGGGTGACTGAGGTAGGGGTGGGCATAGACTCAATGACTCATTATGCCTGCCCAAGCTTGTTCATCATTTATAGGACTTGAAAATTTTTTTAGATCCAATTATATTAATGGGCGGGCTTGGGATTGTGTTTTAGGCTTGATGGAAATAATTTCTACCCCAAGCCCAACCCGGCTTGACCAAAGTTCACCCTTAAATTGAGATGAGTCTATTAGTTGTGGTGAAGGAAGCCGTTGGTGGGCTGCTAGTGGTCTATGACATGGGCAAGGAAGTCTACTAGTGAAGCTAGGTGTGGTAGGGTAGGGGCTTGAGGTGATTGCGTAGTCTATTTGTAGGGCATGGAGTGGGGGAAGGAGGTTTTCAGTAGACTGGACTTGATCAAATGGCGCAGGGGTGGTCGGGGGAGGCCGTTAATGCAACTAAGGGCGGTGGTGAGGTGCTAATTGGTGGGTGGGATGGCCTGATGTGATAAAGTTGTGGTGGGTAATCTTTGTGTATATGTGTGAGAAATAAAAAGAGATTACGGCCTCGTTTGGTAACGTTTTTTGTTTTTGTTTTTTGATTTTTTTTTCAAAAAAAACAAAAAACAAAAAACACCGTTTGTTTAATTTTTTTTTTTAGTTTTTTACAAAATTCAAAAAAAGAAAACTAAAAACACTAAAATGGGTGTATTTTCTCTTACAAAAATATTGGTCTAGTATTATTGGCATAACGATAACCTATAAACACTCATCATTAAACCACAAAAAACACACAGCAAAAACATACAACAAAAACACACAGCAAAAAACAAAAATTAACAGCGTTACTAAACGGACCCTACTATTCTCATTTTTTTTTTAAATTTAATTATGAGTAAAACTAGTACAACATTTTATTTGACGAATTGCCATTTTTATCTTTAAAAATTGTCATGTATGCAACTTTTATTTTATTTATAAACAAAAATTAATAGAAATTTAACATTGTAAACGCTTAATTATTATAAATAAAAATAAGGCTCGAAAGTAAAATTTCATATAAAATCAAGGGTATAATCTAACTAGCGCTTTTAGTTTTCTTAAAATCTTGAGTAATGCGGTAGAAATTTACAAAATAGACGAATCGGCGGGCTAGAAGACAAGTGCGGAGAACCCGATTAACAATTTTAACTTTCGTCACATTTGCTAGGCCAAAAAAAAAAAAAACCAGAAAAAAAACTTCGTCAAATTCAATCTCGGTGTCTGTCCACTACCATTGTACCCCTCTTAGTTTTCTTGAAATCTTGGGTAAAATGGTAGTAATTTAAGAGGCGGGCGGGCGGCAGTTGGGGGAACCCGATTAACAATTTTAACTTTCGTCACATTCGCTCAGCTAAAAAAAAAAAAAAAAAAAAAAAACCCACTTCAAATTCAATCCGGGTGTCTGTCCGCTACCTCGAGCACTCGCTTGGCTCGAAACCTCTCTTTCTTCCCCATCCTCCACTTCCTTCCCCTCCTCTTTCTAATTTTTCTTACTATTGCTTTTCTGCTATATATACATATACGTATATAGAGACATAAATCCACGTATATATTTGTGTTTTTGGTTTTTCAAAACTGGTGGTTTATGATGGAAAACCTAGCCCTAGTTTCTTCTTCTCCCAAAATGGTACTGGGTTGCTCGGCCAACCCTAAAGATTTGGTCTCAAGCAGATACTTCTTTGGCCTTCCCCATCTATCTCGTAAGACCAGAGGAAGCGGTCTCACCAAACCAACAACTCCCATATCGGCTCTGTCTCCACCTCAGGCTAACCACGGTCGAGCTCCTCTACGTCTCCCCAAAACCAATGGTATTCTCTCTCTCTCTCTCTCTCTATATATATATATATATCTGTATATATGTGAAAGTATGTGTACATGTATTTGGGGGAGTAAATTCAGTGAGTGCACTAGTAGTTTTTGATGCATGTGACCCAGCTCTTCTAACATCTTGTTATTTCAACGTTCAAATGTTGAATAACTTTCTTCAATTGCACCTAATTGGATGCCGTTAATTTTGTATACATTAGGTTAGTAGTTACATATATATTTTAAGATAACGAGATTTCGAACTAGGCAGTGAAGAAATAGGAGAGGAGACGTAAGTGAATCATCTAACGAAGTTGATGAGATAAACTGTGTGACTTTTACAGAGTTGTTGAATTTCACTGTTTCATTGTCATATCCTTTTTCTTTTCTTAATTTTTTCAGTAAATATCATTATTGTAGGATTACATGGCATACTGAATGGCTTGAGAGATTTTATTGTTTCCATCTATACTAATACATAAAGGAAGAACACCGCTTTGTTGTCTTCCTCCTTTTGAAGCTGTGTGAAGGTAAATATAACAACCTTGACATCAGATTTTTTTGTATTTAAAAAAATGAAAAATATGTAAAAACAGACCCCACAATTTGGTTACCACATGTCTTTCCACTATTTCTCATCAAATGGCACAATCCTCCTCCACTCTCTACAATTTTATTCTCCCTACACTGTGAATGGATAGCAACCACCCACTTCCTAATTTATGTTACCTCATACACAGAGATATAGATACATGGAATTTGTCATAGACTGGAGAAGTCTGTGTGGAATAGGAAGGAAAAGAGAGTGGCAGTTTGTATTATGCACATGCATAGCATGTGCCAAGACTTCTAGTAGAACTTAAGAGTTAAGAAGCTAATTAGTTGTTGTACCTGTCATGAGAATTTAGTGAACTGAAACAAACGGGAGAGGGAGACAACCGAGTATTACATGCTCATATATGAAAATTTAGTTAACTTTCACGACTTTCAAATGGGCATGAAGATTAGCATTTGTAACAGGATTGGGTGGCTAATGTTATTATGTCCTGGAAACTGAGCTGATAAAAATGGAACAAGAAGATCTTGTATTTAGTGGATTACTAAACTGAAGTGTTGCCCGATTATCTTCAGCTTTTTTTTATGATTTGGTGGTTTTTAGTATCGTATTTTTGGTATGTTAAGTTCACAACCTACATGTGTGTAGTTGATCATCATGCTTCTTGCTCAGTTAGCATTTGGAAAAGCTTGAGGTTTCTTGTCTTGTTTCATTGTTTTTGTTTTCTTCTTTTAATGCATATTAGCAGCTAAAAATCAATTTGAGGCAGGTCAGAGATTGTAAGGCCTTTCCTAAACGACATGCTCATATCAAGTACGCTTTACAATGCCTATGTAGTCATATAGCAGGACCGTAATTTATGGATATGTTGTTTGAGTATCAAGTCATGTATTACTATGCATATCAGTGATTGGTGATGAAATCTATGTAGCTCGTGAAATGATTAAACAGGTTTGGAAACATGAATATTTGTTGCAACACTATAGAACTTGCTTCAATAACTTGAATTTTCAACCCATTTTATCATGAAAAACTTGACTAAATTGAATTGGAAAATTATATGATGTAAACAAAACTGTTAACAGCTAAATTATATGACACGTCTAAGGATTATAAAGCTTCCTAAGTGACGAGCCATATGTTCAGTCCCTACAATCAACGTTTTTGGAGCTTCTGTACTAGACTGTTTGTCTCTGCCATTGTTTCTCATCAAGGAGTTATGTACAGTCTCCCATTCATGTCTTTTCTAATTGTTTTTGCATTTGTGAGGAGGAAGGAACTGGTGCTATAAATGACATATTGTTTTAGAGTTGTTTGGGCTGTATTGGGCGTCCCCTAATTCAGTTACTGACTTTATCATGAGATGGAGACGGAGTGGAATCCAATGAGTAAAAGAAATGTATGGAATTTGGCTCCTGTGTTTGATATAATGTGTTTGGATAACAAAAAATTGGTGGTCCTTTAAGATTGTCGGGGCTCTGGTCTACAAGTTTAAGTGTGCTTTCCTGGGTACCTTTTTCTGATGGATTACGGGGAGGGTGAACCCATTGGGAATCGTTTTTGGATTTTGGTCAAGATATGATAATATTGATGCTGCCCTTCTTAACTATGTTACCTGGACTCGGATACGGGTGTCGGGTGTGAATATTTGTCCAAGTGTCAGAGTCATCTAATTCTCATGTTCAAGGACACTGGGATACAACTAGATTTTGTATTTTTTAGTTACTTCTTTTATTTTTTTAAGGTAAAATGGCATTTACAAGCTAAAATATAGCATTTCATGTATAAAATGGAAGTCCAATACTTAGTTTTATAGTAAAATCAATTAGTTCTGAATGACAATATGCATGTCCAACTAATGTTGAGTGTCGAGTGTTCGACATAGGTACTTCACCAATTTAGAAGAGTCTAGGTAATATAGCTTCTCAACTTTGGGTTCTCTTGATTGGTTACCCCTCTTAATTCTCAACTCAGGTTGAAGGAGGAAGATTTCCTAGATTGCTTGTTTCTATTAGTTTCTTCTATTTGTGTCGTTAAATGCAAGTGCTGGTTTCTATTTAATTTCAGTCTCTCTTTTAGAAGATGGATTTTACTTGTCAAAAAGATGGAAAAAAAAAAAAATAGTAGACGGATTATGAGCTAAACTCTGCAAATATCCTTTTGCCTTGAAAAGCCGTTATTGTGTTGCTACTGGGGTACCACAGTGAGTGGACACGTGTAAATCTGCAAGTGTACACTGTTATTAACTCCAATTTATATTTTTCTGTTGCATTTGAGTCACCAGAGGGTGCTGGAGACTGGATTCAACAAAGTGTCGTTGGTCTAATGATTGTCCATGGGATGAAAACCTTTCCCCTCTTGTTTGGGTTCAAGAATGGAAAATGCGGTGGGGAAGGTCCTGAAAGCCCTCACTTTATTGATGGGACATTTTGATCCCCTTTTCCTCTCACCCTCCCCCGGTTCTGGTTCAGGAAAGGGTCAACGTAAGAAACTTACTTGTGAGTGTCTTAATTTAGACTCTTGGATGCTGGTTTACCTATTTGTTTTAACTTTTTGTTTTAACGTTGTGGTCAATTCTCAAGCTAAAACTTCTTTCATGAATAGTTCCTTGTCTTGGGATAATAACATTGCAGTCCGTTTTCAACAGATTTTGTTGGTTCCTTTCATATAGTTGCAAATGTATGTTGTCCTTTTTTGCTTTCTTGTTTTGGTAGTCAACATCCTTTGGCTCACCTTTTCACTTTTTATGGAGATGGATCTATTTCATCTATCATTTAGTCCTATCAGGGTTATTTCACTATGTTTATTGCTGTCTGTGTTTCTTCTCCTGACACATTTTCTGTTACACAGTGCTAGAGAAGCTAGGGAGGGAATGTTTTGCAGCCATTACTTCTTCAAGTAGCCAGGAAACATCTTCAGTTGGTGTTAACCCACAGCTTACAATGCAACCCCCACCATCACATGTGTAATAAGCTTTGTTCTTTTCCTCTTTATTTATTATGTTTCAATTATTTTCAGTACCAACTAGGTGCTTGAATTTCACGTGATCTTTTTAAGTTTTAAATGACTCATAGATATTCTCATCCTTTATAATCTTTTGGTTGTGTTTCTAGTGGGTCTCCACTATTTTGGATTGGAGTCGGTGTTGGGCTTTCAGCACTTTTCTCATGGGTGAGAATGAGGATCACTTCCATGCTGTTTACGTTATATAACTCTTGTTTTTTATAAGATGCCTTATTTCTCTGCATTTGTATTGACAACTGAATTACATGGCAGGTGGCTACAAACTTGAAGGTGAGTGTCAGAAAACCTGTCTGGAATTACCTGGCCGGTAACATATCATGTTCTAAATCATGTAACATGTTGTTTGTTAATCAAGGAAGGTGAGTTTTGAAGATTAAATTTTTTTATTTGGGACTGAAGTTACTTCAGATGCATGTTGCTTAGGGTAGAAGTGATTAGGCTTGTTAGGAGTCTTTGATATTATCTTGCTGTATTTTGATTTTATTGGGACTTCTAGAGGCTTAAGTTATAGTATTTTAGCGGGATTAGGTTTCTACGTTAGGTAGTTTTAGAAGATATCTATATGTTATAGGAGTCTTATGAAGCTATAAATAGGCCTTACTGATGTAAAATGAAATTAGCGTGTGTAGAGGTGAAGAAAAATTAGAGAGCTCTTTCCCTCTCTGCTGTTTCTTGTTCTTTTCTGCCTGTCTTTGCTGGTTCTTCTTTCTTCTCCTCATCTAATTTTTCTTTTTCTTCTGTGAATCTGCTACACCTTCTTCTTCTCTACTTCTTTTTTTCTTCTATGAATCTCTGCAACTGCTCCTCCTCTGCTTCACAGCTGTATCTCCTCCTCTCTTTCGTTGCCCTCTGCTGCTTCATCTTCTCTTCTTCACTTCTGGCTCTGTTCTTTGCACTCCTGCAACCTCCTCTTCTCGGTTCTCTGCACCACTGGATTTTCTCCTCATCTGTTTTCTACATCTCTGCATTTTCTTCTTGGTTGGAAAAAAGTCCAGTGGTTAGATAGCACCAATTGCTGAGTGCTTATCTCTATTAAAGTGGGACATGGAGTGTTTTATTACATTAACA